>JAACJK010000066.1:0-368532 GCA_013368325.1 Ephemerocybe angulata
TCGTTGAGCGGTGTCTTCAAGTTCACGATTAAAATTGACATATTCCCTTGACGCTGTGGGCGGCGGTCCAGGGTGAGGGCCGGTTGGACGCAATGTAGGACGTGGTGTCAGGGAAAGTGGCGGCACAGTGCCGGGGGTGATGTACTTGGGTTTCGTCTCTTGGGATTGAGTCGGAGAGTCGTCAAGTGCCCTGCTGAAGATATCAGCGGAAGGCAAACGCTGTTGTATCTCTTCAAGAAATCAGTATTAATATAGGAGCATTGGGGAAAAGCACAGGGGAGGCCGCGTACTGGCATTGCCGTCGTTTCTAAGAGCCGTTGGGGTGTTCGACCTGACGGCGACGCTATCCTTCATCTCGAAGTCTGGTTATTAAATAGCAAAAGCCCGAATAGGTTAATAAAAATGCAGCGAAGACCGTAAACCGCTAACTGACCCATGTTCTCAGTCGATGCCAATCTGCGTGAACAGGTTAATGAGGAGGAACCTAAGAAGATGTCGATATATTATATGGATGAGGGTGGGAGGACTTGTGGACAATTATCGGAATAAGGGCGCTTCGCAAATGTGATAAATCACTAGGAGCACAGGTAGTCTTGCTCATCTTGACAGATCGAAGGCTGGATAAGGATTCCTACCATCGTTTCGCTGATAAAGAGGCCATCGATATCAGTCCATCCCTGTGTGCATTAACTAGCAAAATCTTTCACGACGCTCTAAGTTTTATCTGTCACTTAAACTTGACTTCAACCTTCGACCTCTCGTTCATCAAGCGCTTAGCCTCAACAAAGGAATGTCGAATATCCACAACGCGGAGGACGGCAGTCCTCCATTGTCAGTTGAGGAATATCAAGAAAAGATTACAAGCCTGCACAACCTGCTCGATGGTGCGGAAAGTTGGACGGGGGATACGCCGAATATTGGGAACAGACTCACTGCCATTATCCTGGACGCGGTCAGTCTGATTGAGCAGAATGCAAGCATTTGTTATTAAAGAGATTCACTAATACATGGATTAAGGTTCCAGTCCTCGAAGGCTACGTACACTGTGGAAAGCGAAACTTCAAACGCTCGTTGCGCGTCGACGGTTGGCTCGAGGAACTTCGATTTAAACGCCTTGAATACGGTGCAGGCTTACCTGTTTCATCCTTCGATTTCTCGGTCTTCCAACGCACCCCATTCTCTATGACTCTCGGCGAGGCTTCAGGAAATGCAGAGAGTACCACCAGGGCACCAAGGGAGGCGGAGATGGGAAGGGAGAGATTGGGGACGGGAGTCGGGGTTAGTGCTATGAATGTCGGGCCCGCAAACGCTGGTGGCGATGGTATTATTGCAGGGGGCATGGGCGGAAACACGGGCGGTGAGGGTAGGGAGAGTGTCGGGTCTGTAGCGGGCGTAGGGAGTGGAGGCAAGTGGGTAGCGGGTGTCGGAGGTGTCGGAGGTGTCGGAGGTGTTGCGGGTGTCGGAGGTGTAGCGGGCGGAGAGCGTGGACGCGGGGTGTAGCGGGTGTCGGGTGTTGCGGGTGTCGGAGGTGTAGCGGGCGGAGAGCGTGGACGCGGGGGTGTAGCGGGTGTCGGAGGTGTCGAGGTGTGCGGGTGTCGGAGGTGTAGCGGGCGGAGAGCGTGGACGCGGGGTGTAGCGGGTGTTGGAGGTGTCGGAGGTGTGGCGGGCGAGAGCGTGGACGCGGGGGTGTAGCGGGTATGGGAGGTTTAGCGGGCGTCGGACGTGACGCGGATGTGGGTGTTGAAGCGGGCGGAGAGCGTGGACGCGGGGGTGTAGCGGGTATGGGAGGTGTAGCGGGCGTCGGACGTGATGCGAATGTCGGTGCCGAAGCGGGAGGAAGGCGTGAACGCGGGGTGTGGCGGGCGTTGGAGGCGTAGCGGATGTGAGTGGTGTGGCGGGCGTTGGAGGTGTGGGAGGTGTCGCGGGTCTCGGGTTGTAGCGGGAATTGGAGGTGGAGGTGTCGCGCGTGTCGGTATTGTAGCGGGCGTAGAGCATGGAAGCGGGGTTGGGGCCGCCGTTAAAGGCGTAGCGGGGTGTAGCGGGTGTGGGAGGTGTAGCGGGCATTGGCATGGGAGGTGTGGCGGGTGTCGGTATTGGGGGTAGAGGTGCTATGGGTGCTGGAGGCACGAGTGTGGACGATGCTGTGGATGCGGATGGCGATGACGATTTAGACCAGGATATGGGCGGCCTAGGACCGATTCTAAGGATTCAGAACCGTCGGAAAGGGGCTGCTGTGAACGATGAGCAGCGGGGAAAGAAGAGGAAGCCGAGGAGTGGGTCTGGGGATGAGTTGACCGCTACCCCCAGCCAGAGGAGACCGTGGATCCAGCTCACCCAAACAAGAAACTGAAGAACTACACAAGCCCACCTAAACAGAAGCGGCGAAGTACACAGAAAATGCCAGAGACGGTTCTCGATATCTTCGAAATACCTTGCAGGATTTGTGTCGGCAAACCGACCTCCATGGATCTTGCTTTATCGACGGCGGGATCGACCAGGCTTGCTTTAACGTCTCCGGTCGCACAAAAGTGCACTTACTCTAACGGTGGGATGAAGGAGGAAGACGACGTTGGAGAGCTTCCTGATGCGGTCGAGAATCATCATCATGCCAAGGGCGACGATGATATGCACCCCGATGGGAGGGGTGGGACTGTAAAGGTGAAAGTTCAGCGGCCGAAAGGGAAGGAGAAGGAAAAGGCGAAGGTGGTGAAGGGGCCGGGTAAGCTGAAGGTGAAGGCAGTGGGGGAGAAGCAGGCTAGGGCGGAAAGTTCAGGCAGCGGGCAAGGCTCTGTACCTGGAGGTCAGCCTGTAATCGACAGGAGTCTGTCAGGTGTGCCGATGGAGGTCGATGTACCAGTGAGGCAGACTTTTAAATCGGTACCTGGCCAGAGCGGAGTACAGGTACGTACAACATATTCTCCTAAACTCAGAGTTGTAAAGTTGACTGACCTGAGTCTTTAATCATAGCCCAAGGTTCCAACGGCTATCGGAAGTGAAAGCATCGGGGGCAACAAAGCATTGGTGAAAGGGAAGAATAGGGAGAGCGAGCGCGTAACGCCAGCATACGAGGGAGAGGCTCCGACCAACGTTAATGTGAGCATTGTCCATGTTTTCTCAGAGTTGAAGCGCACCTCCGTCTAATTCGCCGCATCTCGATAGACTGCGAGTAGATCCACAGAGGGACCGGTAACCGACATGCATGGAGAACTCTCTGCCATGCGACGTGATATCGTTGCAATCTCGGCCCTACGAGCACAAGTCGAGAATCTGAGCATTGGGCATGCAAATTCCGCCGCCGAGCACAAGTTGGAGATCGATACCATCCGCGAGACCGTCAGGGAGACCGTCAGGGAGACTGGCCCAATCTCGCATCGCGTAATGGAGCTGGAGAATCGCATCGCGAGCCAGGATGGTAATGAAGGGGTACTGGCACGATTGTCGAACCTCGAAAGGGAGGTTGAGCAGAATGGGAGACGGCTTGGAGAGATGGAGCGGCGGGTAGAGGGATACTTTGGCATGAGGAAGGACGGTGAGGTCCTTGCGAAGTTGGAGGGCTTAGAGAATGTGGTTCAGGGACTCGACCGTATCTGGGGTGCAGGACTTCAAGGTCTTGTTGGCCAACTGGGTGGTGTATTGGAGCAGCACAGGCTCGAAACCGCGGAAACCATTCAAGTTACTTTGGAGAAGGTGTTGAAAGACTCGCTTCGACAAGACCTTTTGCAGATGACGCCTAACGAGTCAGGTCGTATTTGGCACCAGGGATCGGCAAGCGTAGCAAGTGGAGTTAGGGAGAGTGCGAGGGCAGGCCCGTTGCCATTGACTAGAGGACGTGGTATTGAGGATGGTGGCCTCGAGACGGCAGGGGTATCTAACAGTGAAGGCGGCACACCCAGCTCCAACATCCCTCAACCATGCCCATGGGTTGGAATGTCGACTCACAACGTGCCCGATTGCCAGGATCCAATGCTCGAGCGGGCATGGTTGTAGGTGGAGGGATAATCGGGCCCGACTTCCTGGATCTTATCGGATGAGCGGGGATTCTGAGGGCCCGCGTCGGCCCGACTCTTATCCGGCAGCATCAGTTTCGACCCACGGTAGTCATATGTCGAGAGGCGGACTGGATATGTCGGGTCGAGATGTCGGGAGCGTCCCTAGTGTCGGTCAAGGATCGGGTGGAGGCATGGATGATCGGGTGGAATCAAGTCGGGGAGGGTTAGATGCGGAAGGAGCATATATGCACAGTGGCGGGGTTGGGATGGGGTTATTCACTCCAGGTAGTTCTGGCGGGGCCCTTGGTACAAGCGGGGTATCAGGATTCCGAAACAGTGGAACTGGGACACCTTCAGTGAGCTTCAATGGTGGTGTGGCGAATCGCCAACATGGGGATGAGCCGTTTGATCCATTTTCCACTTCTATGCGCGCGTTTGGTCCCGCCAGCCATGTCGGGACGTCGGGCTTTGGGATGCCGAGGAATGGGCCCACTGCGGGTCTGACAGAGGGTCAGATTACCGCCGGCAGTGTATCCGTGGCTGGTCAGAGTTATGCTGATCAGTATCAGGATACGGTGGCTACTGGGTTGGGAGTCCCAGGAGGCGGGGCACAATCCACCGCTCAAGGTGCAGCCCAGGGGGTCGGCTCTTACCTCGATGGTCAAGGTACTATTTCTAGGCCCTCTCTAAAGTTCAGTCACTAATTTACCGACATTTTCTTTCCAGAAATTTCATGGACTGGCAGTGTGCCATCCAATGTAAGAAACTCTTGGTCTGCGGATAACTCGCCTCTTACGACGATCTCCGATGTTCCCGCGGATGATCTAGATATTCCAACACTCCCCGCACCTGCAGATAACCCTCCGCCAGGACAGGGCGCTACCAGGCGAGACCACGCCCACCGCCTGGAAGAATACAGCCAGGCAGGGCTGTAAACTTGAAGGATAGGCCCGAGGCCCCGCGCCGTAGTTGTCTCATTTTTTCTACATATGTTCTACTCCTGTGTGTTGCACGTCACGATTATTAATGATTTCTTTGTTTCTCTTCTAATGATTGTGATTGAACATCCTCGCACGTTTGGCGGCTAGTCCAGTCCATTCACCAATCCACCAGGTCAGTTGTCTACGCAAAGGGGTCCTGCAATTTATTTCGAAATATTTGTGTGTATGGTGTATGCATTAATCTAATTATCGTGATTTTGGCACATATATCATTGAAGCAGTTTTAAAAAAACCACGCTGAGGGGAGTCGGGACATGCTCAGGCTTGGTAAGCAGCGGGGCTCGGAACTTGCTTACAAATTCTGGAATCCGGTTGGGATACCTTGCTCTTGCCTGAACTTGTACGCGATCTCGCGCCCTACAACAACAATTTGTATCTACCTTTGGTGCGTGGTAAATAAATAAATAAATCCTAAGAAACCTCTTAAGATATTGTACAGGTAAGTTAAAATTCCCGAGGGCCTATGTACCGTATCGTTGAACCTTTTTGACACTCGCTTACCTGTCCTTCCGACTGCCTCAGCCACCCTCAACAACTCTCTCTCCTCCGCGTTTAACCTCCTTCCACCCTGTTCACCAGAGGTACCCGGCTCCCCTTCCACATCAGTTTGCTTACTCGAACTGCCCGTCTTGGTGGGCTTAGGGCGGGGACGCGGTTTTGCAGCTGGTGCCTTCCCCGATGGACCGCTCCCTGCTGGACTGTCTGTGGTGGGTTCGACGGCTGGTGGCAATGAGGTGGGAATTGCAGCAATCCCTGCTGCACGAGTAGCTGCAAGCACCCGGGCAACTTCCCTATCTACCAGCTCTTGGAAGAGGCCCACTGTAGATTCCACATTTGCAGGAGGGGGTGCGATATGAGTCGGGGTTGGGTGTGTCGGGTGTGCGTTGTCAGTAGTCCAAGTTGGGTGAGGGCTAGGCAAATCCTCGCCCGCATTTGTTGTGGCTTCAGGATGTGCGGGAATGGCGGGACTCTGTGTCGGATGAGGGGGTTGGAGCAACGCCACCATGGCGGTGTGTGTCGGGTTCGGATCAGCAAGTGTCTGCATCGCAGGGCTCATCGGGGTCGGGTATGGATCTGCGGGTGTCTCAGTCGGAACACCCATGGGTGTCGACTGTGTCTGCGCGGGTATCAGAGTCAGACGATGGGTGTCGGGTGTCGACTGTGGATAAGTGTCGGGCGTCGGAACACCCATGGGTGTCGACTGTGTCTGCGTGGGTATCAGAGTCGGATGATGGGTATTGGGTGTTGACTGTGGATGGGCAGGTATCGGAGTCGGACGATAAGTGTCGGGTGTCGGGGCATCCATGGGTGTCGCCTGTGTCTGCGCGGGTGCCTCAGTCGGACGATGTGGGGGCGATTGCAGCATGAGGTTCGACGCTGCCTCCACCAATCCACCCGTACCTGGTGTGAGCGTGGATAAGGAGGGTTCTAAAATCCGGGGATATAAGTAAAATGTCCTGCGTTTGGTGGGTCTCGCCTACCTTGCGTCCTCTGACTCCGACTGCCCGATACAACCTTAGGAGGAGTGCTGGCATGGAAATCTATGAATATGGTGTTCAGTGTCACTGTGGCCTCCCTAATTAAAAGAATGACATACCATCAACATTGTCGTTGTCGGCCCCTCCTGCGACCACACCCTCCGACCCCTCATCCACTTCGCTATCAACCATTTTACCACCTTTACCCCTCCCCTTGCCCTTCTTCGTGACCTTGCTCCCTTTCCTGCCCTGAATCCCAGAGTTCTTGACTTTCCCTCCCGTATCCTTCTTCCGTTCTCTCGGGAGATCACTCTCACTGTCCTCTGAGTCCGACAGATCAATCTTTACCTTCGGTTTCCTTCCCCGATGACGCCTTGGGAGCGCATCCCGATCGGACTCTGACTCTCCGGTACTCCCACCGCCCGAGTTCTGGCATAGCTCCCGAGGCTCTCGAGGTGCATATTGTCCGTCCGCTACCAAGTAGTTGTGGAATTGCAATGGAATGAGTCCATCTTTTTGTCGACCATACCAGTACAGCAATATTTCCTTTGCTCGTGACACTCGGATTTTATTGGGCTCATTGAGTTGGCCAAGATGATCGGGGAAGTATTCTTTATCGATGAATTGGCGGAGATGGAGGGAGAGGGCGGTCCAGGGTGGGTGTGCAAGACTAGACGTGCTCTTTACACCACGCGCACAGGCTGGGTGAAGGTTGAGAATATTATTAATATAATAAACAGAATATACGCACCATAGCAGCCCAGTACAAATGCTCGGATCAGCTTCACATAATACTTATTTGGCGTAAGGCGGGGCGGAATGACTTTCGGATCGGGAAGCACTGGCTCCCCATACTCATTAACCTTGAGGACAACTTCCCCCAGTTCCTTCCCAAAGGTTTCCTCATTCCGAGCCAGCTTTGCAACAAACATACCATACTGGCCTTCTGGATCATGCTTCTCCCACCATCCCTTTGCCCCAGATTTAAATGTTTTCCCCCCGTCAATCTTATTATTGAAGTCCATTGTACCTTTGTATAATCATGTCAATCAAATACCCGAGAAGGTAAAGATATAGTATACGTACTGACACAGAGTCGTCCCGTGGTGTCATGGTAGCTGACAAGGCTGACCATTCTGACGCCCATCTGGTGATAGATGTCACGGCTAAACTGCGAAAGAGTTTCGGATAGCTTTTCCTCGGCAAGTCTATGCAATATGTCAGTATGGGCCTGTGATTTTGGACAAAAGAACTTGCCTTCGCTTCTCGTCCTCGTTTGGCCCGCGTTCTCGCCACTCAATTGCCATTTCCTGGTACTTCTGTTTCTCATCATCATCCAAAGCTCCCCATTCCATACCGAGGGCTTTCTGAAAGAAGTTGAATGGTTTCGGAGGCTTCTTAGGGTCTGTACTGTCGACCTCCGGTGTTTCCGACTCTTGATCACCCGCCGCATCAATTTCGGCAGGCTCAATGTCAACGTCGGAGGCATGCACACCCACAGCCTCTGCGTATAGCTCAGCCTGTCTCCCCAGAACCAACCCAATATTCTCCTTGTAGAACACCTGCCTCGGAACCCACTGAATGCCCCACCGAATTTCATCCTTCCTAGATCGCGCGCGTTGCGCATACCACGTGCGCACATTCTAGATGAAGAAGGTGATTAGATATATTGGGAAGCCGGATCACAAGTCGGACAGTCGGACCTCATTCACTGCAGCCTTGTCCTCTTTACTGCAGGGTCGACCACCCGCTTCCATATCCTTAATGAATTTGGTGTATGTAGCTTGCGCAAGCTCCTTCCGGAGCTTGTGGGGTGAGTAGCGGTATGTCTCCCTGGTTTCTTGGAGATATTTGAGCTGATCGGGGGAGAAGTGGCTGTCGAGAGAAGGCCGTTTCGACTTTGGGCCATCCGCATTGTCTGGCTGCTCAGTTGATGTGTCCGAATGATCGTCGGAGGATAATTTGGAAGAGTCGTTCGGAGGCATGTTGAAAGAATTATGGAGAAATCGGGGATAAACACACGGGTTACAGAAGCAATTGTGGGTTCCTGGAGATTACAATCCAGTGGTATCCATCCCTTTTATACTCCACAATGATGAGACTAAGTATCCAGCAAATTCCCTCTTGCCTCATCATGGGTCGTAAGCTGCACCCATCTCTTGATGGCTACAGCAAACGCGAAGTGACGGTCCGAACCAACTCTCGAGGTACCAAATTCGTTCTTGTCCCCTCCAGAGCTGCTGTATCCGCCCGTATTCCGAAGCCCAAGAAAGGTGTCCAGAAGCGTCCTCGCACAGATGACTACTCCCCAGCACCAGACCAGCTCAACCCATATCCATCTGGACCCGACAACCTGGACAACCCTCCTACCTCCATGATTAATGAGAACATCTTCACGAAGCACAATGCCAAAAAGGCACCAGGAAAGGTACAACCCAATGTGCATCATTATCTATTGTACTCCGCAATCTCATTATGCTTTTTTTAGACGAGCCATGAGTACATGGACGAATGGGGGAAGACCAAGTGCGGGCCATATCTCGATCGCATTATCCATGGCGAAGGACTCCGAAACATCAAGTGCGACTTGTGTGGGTCGGACGATACCCGCTTTCGATGCCTGGAATGCTTTGATATCCCCCGACTTTGCGCCTCGTGCTGCAAGAATACCCATCGGAGGACTCCTTTCCACAGGATCGAACGATGGACTGGCGAGCATTGGATTCCCGCCTGGCTCTGGCATGTGGGCACGGTTCTGTGCTTGGGCCATGGCTTTGATCCCTGCCCTTCCTACAGAAGCACACTCACGGAGTTGGAAGGCAGGTGTATTGGCCTTAATGAGGTGGATGATTTCTCGGGTGACCCCACCTTCGGGTCCAAGCCCAAGAGATCTGCTGTCGGGTCCGGATCTATCATTTCGGTTGTCCACACCAACGGATTCCACCACCTCCCGGTTTTTCCCTGCTTCTGCACAGATGGTCAGCCCGACGATATCCAGTTTCTGGACAAGTCTCTATACCCCGCCACTTGGAAGGAGATCCGCACGGTGTTTTCATTTGAACTTCTCAAGCTCCTCCACCTGCTCAAGGTCCAGGCTCACATGTCTTCTGAGACGTACACGGATATCCTCCGACGACTCACCAACTACATCTTTCCATCTCACACTCTGGTATGTCCTCTCCTCCATCAAATTTAAGCACCGATTGATGGGTTACCATAAATGGACAGAATCGAAAGCGGGAGATGGCGAGAATCTGGCAACAATGGAACCATCTCACGTCGCTCAAGAGGAAAGGGTTTGGGCACACCAGTCCTGGAGTAAGACCTGATACAGGCCAGCTTGCGCTATTCTGTGCCACCTGTCCACAGCCTATGGTTAACCTTCCAGATGGCTGGGATCAAGACATCGACTCGTGCGTTTCTTTCTTTATATTTAAAAAATACCGCCCTAATTTAATTACCTTCCACAGCTGGAAGTACCGCCGATATCTTGTTGCCGATGGGAACTTTGTGCTGAACCACCCTGAGAAAAAGGCGAATGAGGACCCCGTGTGGCTCACCGATGGAGCGGGATATATGGTTGAACGCGAGATGTACAGATCGCACATCGAGGAATACAAAGAAGAACAGGAGGTTAGTTATCCCTTCATATTTGCCATTGCCCCATCTGTTCGAGACCTACTCCATGCGACTTGAATATTTCTAATTTATTCCAATTTCCCCGCCGTAATCCACCGAATTCCCGACATTGACCCGCACCGCGCCCGACACAGCGCAATTATGTCCGACATGCGACACTTCCACCCTTCCGATTGAATATTTGATTGAATCGTATCTAATTGCCCCGAATATCCCCCACAGCCCCCAACCTGTTATCAACACAGGGCTGTTTCGGACAAGAACAAGCCGAAGAAGGGGTATGACTCTACAGGGCTGGTTGCAATCGCGTGCGCGCGCCATGGGTGCTTCGCACCTGGTTCTGTCGTAGACATGCAGAAGGGGGAAAGGTACGCACTGCAGTAACTTCATACTTTTCAGGTGCTGACTTGGAGTTCACCTCGCAGACAAATGAATACTGACTACGCCTTCTGTCATGCGATCGCCAATACCAACACCAAGGATATCCCAGTCGCGCTCGCCTACGATATAAACTGCCAGTATTGCATCAACTTCCGATCCCGAATTGAACGTTCCTGGCTTCTACCCGAGCTTTGTCCACCCAGTGTGCCCATCAATTTTGTGATCGGGCTTTTTCACGTCCATGGGCACAAGGAAGACTGTCTCGTGCGCTTCGCCCCCACCTACCTACCGGGTGCAGGGGTAACAAGTGGAGAAATTCTCGAATCTTTGTGGTCGACCTTGAACGGAGCGGCCAATGTGACCCGGAGCATGACACTTGCCCATAGATCGGAGATGCTTGATGCGTGCATGGGTGATAGTAACTGGAGAAAGCTCCAGGGAATGGGTCAGATCTGGATTTTCATCCTAATGTAGCTGTATTCTCACATGTTTCTTACAAATAGTCCGCTTTCTTATCAAACAATATGCCGACGCAAGGAAGGAATCTGCGACCGCAGCTGACGGCTTCGAACAACTTGACTCAACTGCAACGGATACCCAGCGACAGGAGTGGAAATCGCTGATGCAGGAGGCCAATGATAACCGCATCGCCACAAACAATGTGTCAATGGACGTTTATAGCGTGGTTTCTCATAAAGGTGTGCTTCCTTCCCGATATATACCTTCGGGTCGTTTCCGCCGGTACTAATTCGGTGGTTATTAGTTCCACCAAAAAGCGATGCTCAAGCCCGTCTCATGAATGAAGAGCGGGCCACGAATGATCACTTGGGCATAGCGGACTGGATTGCGTTGGCCATAGAGATTGAAGAAGAGCAGTAAGTCCGTACATTAGGTCTGAAGGTCTGGCTGACGCAACAATACTGCAGAATTCGGTATCGATCCCAAATCCGCCGACGCGCACCCACCCTACCCGTTCGCAAGTCAAAGACGAAGAAGGCGCAAAAGCTTGAAGTCGCGCTTATTAGGAAGGGTCAGCATATCCTGAAGCTGATTAATCAGCTTTACGACGATGCTGATGAGCTCTTCGCATTCGATATCCGAGAACTCGTGTGGAGAACGAGCGCTGTGGAGGAGAATGAAGAGGTATGTGTGTGTGAGGGTGATGCGGAGGAGGAGTGTTTCTGCAAGGATTCGCTCACCCCGACAGACGACACCGTTTGGGACGACCTCAAGGATGAGTTATCATCTGTTCCACTTCCCTCCGACTTTGCGGAGCTTCCAAAGGGCTGGAAGCACGTTGCGGTGAAGGAGCGGGTGATGCGGGTAGCGCAAGCTGACGAAGCTGCGCAGGACGTGCGTCGTTGTATCGCGCACAAGTCTTGGCTGTATCGGGCAAACCGGGATTTAGCGGCGGGGAAGCGGGAACGAACGCGGGGATATGATGCCATCAATGAGGTCGATGGATCTCTGAGGTATCACATCGCCCGATATACCAAGGCTCGAGCTGCTCTAGAGCGTTTAGGAGTTCTTGAGCAGTATCCGAGGTTTCAAGAACTCACCAGGTCTCATACGAAGGCCGTGACGGGGATTTACAACCCCAACAAGGCAAATCCGACAAAGGAACCAATGTCGTGGATTTGGAGCATGCATAAAGAGTCGGGAATGGGCACTGAGAAGTATGTTGAAGAAGGTGAGTACCATTTTTCTTTAACACATGCAATATAATCTCATTTTTTACCCCCTTTATTCAAGTGTATCGGGTTAGTTGGATACGCGCAGCCTCCCGGAACGATCGATGGTCGGAGGAGGTGACAATAATTCGGTCGGAGATGGAATGGTTCACCCGATATATGGACTTTATGGCGGATCAGGCAGCGGGTTGGGCGGAGTTAGGCCTTGGGGATGGGCACACTGCATACGCTTATCGACAAGCGGATATGTGGCGCAGACTGGGGTCATGGGCAACGGTAATGTTTCAACAGAAGTGCGGGGTGGATCTTGCAAATACCGGGAAGTCGAAGCCAGAGCGGGCTGAGAGCGGGAGGATCAGAACCCAAGGGGGTATACAACCGCCGATTGGCTTCGAGAAGCACGAGAACGAAGACGCGGTGGGGGCGGGTGATTCAGATGGCTCCGATAAGTCACAAGATTCTGATCTTGAAGTGGAAGACTTCGAAGAAGCTGATGTGGCGTAAAAGGGACTTACCATGTAAAAACGGAGAATTATTGGTAGGATGGTGATCGAAATAGGACGCAATGCATGTATATTGGATTAATATGTGCCTCTGCAGCACACTGGCTGTTTCTCCCTCGTCTATCCCACTACTCGCTCCCTACAACACTTGGAATGGCCTACACGACTTCAGGCAGAACGGACCGCGAATGCATAGGAGAACTGACTGGTCTCAGCAAGGATGGGTTTCTGAGCCTCATTAATTACTGCTCAAGCCGCTGCCGCGCCGCCGCCGAGACCTTGGCGTTGCGACTTCATTCGCTCGATGTCCATGGATCGAGCTCGTTCACTCTCTGTGTGCAGACCGAAATTGTGAGCTATTTGCCCAATTTGATGCGTGCACGGCAGCCGGCTGACGAGGTCTACTAGCTCGCCGCCAACTTCATGCTGGGCGTGGCGACCAGTCTTCACGACAACACGCTCCGCTCGCCCAAAGGACTGTGCAGTCTCACCCGCGTGTGTATCCGCAACCGCCTAACGGAGTTCAACGATGTGATGGGGGCAGTGAACGTTGACAGAGACGGTGATGATGCAATCCTGTCCTCCTATGTCGGAAACTGGTGGTCGAATTTCGTCGTCGACTCCACCGATGATCCACTCCAGGGATACGATCACATTCTGCAATGCTGGAAGACGCAGGTCACAGCGCTATCCCTGCCAACCAGTCTACTTCGCCCCGTTGTTACCAATGTCCTTGCTCTATCGGCAACTGATCTCAAGGAAGCCCTCACCATCGCAACCGAGTCTGCGCTCTTTCTCGAGGTAGAAATTCTGGACAGCGAACGACAGTTAGTTTCTCTTGCCAACACCATCAGCAAGGTCAAGACAATCCAGCAGTCCATAAAGGAAGTCCAGGATAGAGGGCTGGAGGAGGAAGTAGAGAATTTGCCACGTTAATGGGGTGTCCATCGAATTAAACATGTATCTCCGTATCTAGTTCTGAGAAAGTCTGTTACCTTGCCAGAAAGCCCGACAGAACACCGTACCCGCGATCCGCAACCAAATATTCTGCTTTGGGAAACTCGTATCGCGTGTGCGGCACAATCAAAGAGAATCGCAAACACAGGACATTCTCACCCAATACGGAAGGTCGATCCCATTCTCTGGGTAACGTCAAGTCTATTAAACTCAGAGTATGAGGCCATGTTGGTATTCTCATCTAAATGCCGTTTCCTGTCCCCCACTTCACGTCAGGTCACCTCTGGGTATCTCTCAGCATATTTTGCGACACAAGGCGACAAAGATTTCTTCAGTACCTCAACGACAACCGACGTACGCTCAAGTACGAGCAACGTTACATTGACTTATTCTTGCGGGACCTGGTACGGAGCATTGTTTCCCATTTGACAATTATTTCCACGTTTCCGACCCAAAGCTCCCGATTTATCGGGCTGCGATATTTCGGGCTGCGCTCCCGATTTATCGGACTGCGATATTTCGGGCTGTGCTCCTGATTTATCGGACTGCGATATTCGGGCTGCGATATTTCGGGCTGCGACTTGTTTCGGGCAGCGAAATTCAGTGTTTGCGCTGCTACAGGCAGAACGGTCGGGAGTCTCACTAACATCATCATTGTCATCTAGGATGTATCTTTAACATTGGAGGGGACCCAATGTAGTCTCACCGATTCCATGAATGTGGGCAGCTATGGGATGGAGCTGATCTGGCAAAGGCTGGCGCTCCATACAACATCCGATTCCGATCTTTGGGCGGCGCTAATGGCGGGGTCCTTCCTCGATTCGGAATTCTTCATGGATCCCCATTGTGAACCGTACCCGACACTCGAGTGGTGGCGTCCCGAGGTCCCCTTACCTACCGTGGAAAGCGTCGTTGATGAGTGGTATAAGGCTTGCGAGGAGTTCAAGGTTCGGGAGTACACGATATCAGAGGTACTCGCCCAAGAGGACGTGAAGCTGGTAGTCGGAGCCCTTGAAGAGGCTATGGAAATCACGGGCAAATATTTGGAGGGTTCGAAGCAGTATTTGGCAAGGATAGAGCAATCCGAGAGGATTCTACGCGATATGTCTACTAAGTTTAACGGTGTCTTGGAATCTGTCCTAAAGTTGTAAATTGTAATGAATTGCACTGATATGTCTCTTGGCCACCAACCCAGGGGCCCGACTTAAGGACAACATCCGAAATAGCGCTCCTGACGCACAACATTCAAGGTAGGCGAAAGTCGGACGCCATCCCGACAAATATAATGAATGCACGCCGGCTATATCTCTACAGGGTACGTACGTATATTACATGTCACATCTCCGAGTCCGATCTCACGCCCCATCCATGCACCCTTGTCAGCTCGTCCTGCGTGGGTGGGGAGACTTCCCGATAGTCGCTACTTACTCCGTGCCCAACATTTGGTCGAAAAAAGCTAGCAAAACAAATCCTGTCACTGGTAACTTGACTGGCTCCATGCTCCAGAAGATATCCGGGGAGTATAAATGCTGTTCCTGGGTTGTACACAAAGCGCGCACTGAGAAGGGGTACTTCAAATCGGCCATCCGAGTGACTGCCGAAGACGCCCAATAGATCAAACAGGTATTTCCCACCTTTGGTGTCCCGATGATAGGGTGTCTCCCTGTTGGAGATCAATGCGAACGCGGTAAATGGACTTGACCAGTGCTTAAAAAGCTCTAGCATCACATCTCTGTGGTTCACGGGGGCACTGCCGCTATAAAGCTCAAGTAAGACGCGTACTTGCATGTCGTAGAGCCTTGGATGAACAAGCGACAGGAGCGCGCCAAAGAGGGCGTTCATCTCTGTCGATGCCTCCAGAAAGGCTGCGGTCCCATTTTTGGTGCCCTGCTGAAGCGCTGCGGATGGGCCGGGATTGCGTGTCAGGGACTGTGTTGGATATAATTATGTGAGTGCCTGCCCGAGATAGTGCCACAACCCCGTCAATAAATGTCAGAGACGCTCACCGTGTGTCCCTGATTGTACCATGCGATGCTCAGGACGACATTCCCTGGCCTCAACTCACTGTTCGGAGTGACGGAAAATGATTCAAACCCGTCCCTCCAACTCTCCGAACCCCGGCTGAGGGTTAACGCGCTCTTTGGATGGTCCGATAGTGTCTTTACGGCGGCATTTACACTCGCCTGTTGCGCGATTTAAGGATGTCAGATCCTAATTATCAAAGGTAAAATGACGTACGCGGCGCTGAGACGTGAAGATATCTGGTAGGTACCAGGCAATAACCTTGGACTGTTGATCCACAAAAACCATGGATTTGTCGATGAGTTGAGCGGTATTTGTTCCGTCGTCCTTTGGGGGGAATGGGCCTTTGAATTTGCGCCGGAGAAGCTCCGCTCTTGTCCCAGACCCGCCTTTTTGTATGGCCTCCGAAAGATCTTCCAAGGCATAGTCGAGCCGAACTAGTTGCGGTACTTCAAAATGCGAGCTTTTCGGGTAGGACAGTCAATATGAATGACTCGTACCTTGTCGTTGGTACGCCATATGCACACAGTCAACCATTTTCTCAAGTTCAATTCTCATGTGAAACGGAATCAAGAATTCTGTCGGTACAGGCGGACTGGCTCCTGTACGCTCCTTCAGAAGGCATTGTGCATACTTGGCGCACAAAAGGGTAAGCTGCAGACCCCGGGGGGGATGGGGGTCCATGGTGGTGGTCTAGTATTAAACAGCGTATTGATTCGGGGAAGGCTTGCATGGCCCCGCCTCAAGGCATCGCGCGTAGCGAACTTTGGGGAACAATGCCGATTTGGATTTGCGTGGGGACCGTAGTTCCGATTGTGCACATTGATCGGACGGCGGAAACAATGGCGGGGCATGGCAATTGTGGCACCGGACTGCTGATCATTGTCGCATTCCGAATTCGTATGTCGGCGGATATTGCCCTTGCTCAGTTGACCCTGCCCGTATCTGTCATATCTCATCTCAACCGACTCTATCTTACCTGGCATGCGTCAATTGAGCCAACGCGATCCTGACAGCTAACGGATCTCAACCGATCTCTATTGCCTCACCCCCAATGGGTCACATCCGGATTCTGCTGATTCATTCCCATGGCCCACCGCCGCTGAATGCCCTGGGCGTTGTCCTCGTCGAGGGCGGCCTTCGGGATGACGGGCTTGACGTCCTCGTTGGGGGTTGCCTTGGTGGTGGCGGTTGGGGTAGCATCCGCGAAGGCGCCGGCGGGGGGCTGGTATTCACGGCCCTTGCCTTTGATGTTGCCCTTGATGACCTCCATCGGGAGGTCGTCCTCGTCGATCGCAAAATCGCCGTCGTCGAAGTATCCGGCGTATTCGTCCGTCATCTGTGTCTTGGATGAGGAGGAGGAGGAGGCCGAGCTTATGGAGCCCTGGGTGGCGAGGGCTTGCGACAGGGCCATGCCCGGGTGGTCGTCACCGTCATCGTCGTCGTCCTGGGAGCTGACGTACTGTGGGTCTCCCGCACCTCTGTTGTCCTGGTGGTTAGAGAGGGTCGTCTGGGAGTCAGTCTGGGGCACTTACGGGAGGGAGGCGGGGTGGTCGCCAGCCCCGTCAGGGGTGATGTCCATCGCGTTATCGTCGATGAATGCCCGTTTGGCGGGGACCGCGGGGGATGTGGTGCCCCCCGAAATCTCAGTTTGCTGACGTTTCTTGTTGTTGGGCGGCGCCATCTGAGAGAGAGGCGTCAGGTCCTTCTTCGCCGGTACTGGCTTCTTGAGGGCTTCTCCTTTCCCGGTAGGGGGCTTGGTGGGGGTGGAGTAGAAGCCGTATTCCGAGAGGGAGGAGGACGGTTGGATTTGATTGGCTGAGTCGGCCTGCGACGAGGTAAAGTTGGGCTTGGCTAGCAGGCCCGCCTGCGCTGCCTTCGAGTACGACACCGCCCGGGTGGACGGCCTGTTCGCCGTGGCGTCAGGGTGGTGGTACTTCGAGGCGGAACCCTTGGTCGAGGAGTTCGCTTTGTTCGCGTCGGTTTTGGCCATTGTGAAGGGTCTGAGGTCGATCGGGAGGTTACGGTTGTTGTTGAGGTAGTAGAGCTAGTTCGTTCTGGGGGTGAGTTCTGTCGTTCTCTGAGGGGGTTATATAGGCTCACTGGGCTCGGGGGGTTCGGTCGTCACCGCTCAGGCCGTGGAGTCGTTCGACAGCTAGCGTGCTCTAGGCTGTGGGGGTTGGGCCTCGTGGTTGGGGCTTGGACCCTGTTTGGTCACTTTTGGTTGGGATGGGGGAGGGGTGTGTCGTTCTGGTTGGTAGTATCGGTCGGCCGTTGGAGTCGGCTCGCCACTGCAGGGTCTCATTGTATTGTGCGTTCGGGGTTGCGTGCCCTACCGCCTCGTTCTGGTGGTGCTCGGGAGGGGAGTGGGATCGTTTCGGGGTATTTTTTGTTTGGCGGGTGACGTGGTGTGCGATGTCTGGCCTCTCGTGTCTCGCGGCGAGGGCGCTGTAGGTAATGGTGGGGAGGTCAGGGGGGCTCGAGTGGGTCGATGTGGGGCTTACTTGCTCTCCGGTCCGTGACGTGTCCAGGGTGCGCCTTCGTCAGGCGCCCGCTGCTCTTTCTCCCGCCCAGTTTGATACACCGGGCGGTCCAGGCGCAGGTCTCGCGCTTGGGAGCAGTCGGTCGTGACTTGGGGAGGGCTAGCGGTCGCCCGCCAGCCCTTCTTCCCCATCCTCGTCCTCCCGGGTCGTGGGAAACCAACCAGCTGATGGTGGTTGTGGATCAAGGAGCTCCCAAGAGAGGGATATTCCAAGGTTAATGAGGTGAATAAGTAGGCTTGAGTGACCCACGGGGGTGATGTCGACCGATCTTTGCTTGAATTCGATGGCTTCATCAACGTCTCCGATATTCCCTGTGCGGTCGAAGCGACACTGGAGCGAGTTCCCAAGGTGGCTGAGGTATGTCGACAACTCCGTATGGTCAGCTTCAGAGGCGAGCTGAACTGCTCGCCTCCTTACCGAGACGGCTTCATTGATGTCCTCCATCGCACCTGTGCGCTCAAAGCGCCTCTGAAGTGCACTGCCGAAATTGCTGAGACGTCCGGGCAGGTGTGGATGGCCCGAGGGCGTGCTTTGCATCGCTCTCCTCAAGGAGGCTATGGCTTCGTTGATATCTGGAAGGTCATTTGTGCGTTCGAAGCGACGTTGGAACGAAGTTCCGAGGTTGTTGAGCACCAAGGGAAGAGACGGGTGGTCGCTGGGAGTAAGATGAGCAGCGTTCTGCTGTGCGGAGATGGCTTCAGCAATGTCAGCGATATCGCCTGTGCGCTCGAAGCGATTCTGTAATGCTCCCCCGAAGCTCGTGAGAATGGTAGGGCGTGATGGACTATCTTTTGGCGTGAGCCGCAGTGCTTGTTCCAGAGAGGTGATCGCCTTGTTGATGTCGTGGAGCTCGTTCGTGGTCTGGAAGCGAAGGAGGAAGGAGGACCCAAGGTTGTGATATACAACGGGCAGGTTCTCATCGTCATCAGGAATGAGTCGAACCACCCTTTCGCCGACTGAAATGGCCTCAGCGATGTCACCGAGTTTGCCTGTGCGGCGAAACCGGGAGCGATATGCGACCGCTAGATTGATGAGGATTCTGAAGAGGGATGGATGTCCTTCTTTTATGGACTTGAGTGCTCGCTGCAAATAAGAGATTGCTTCGACGACATCCTGGATGTCACCCGTGCGTTCGAAGCGGCGTTGCAGGGATATTGCGAGGTTGTTGAGAATGACGGGTTGGTTGAGACGGCCGTCTGGGATGAGATCTGCAGCCATCGTCTGGACAGAGACTGCTCTGGAAATGTCGTTAAGATCCCATTTGCGTTCGAAGCGAGATCGAAGTGAGTTTCCCAGCTCGCAGAGCGTCATCGGCATGTCCTCGTGTTCATTGGGAGTGAGTTGAACAGCCCTGTTTCTCGCCGATATGGCTTCGTCCAAGTCGGAAGGATCGTTCGTTCGGTCAAAGCAACGCTCGTATGACTCTCCTAGATGTCCCAGCCTCTCAGGCAGGAGCTCATCGCTCAAGGGGCTGAGACGGACTGCCTCCTTCTGTGCCGAAATCGCTTCGGGTATATCTTCGAAGTTTCCTGTGTGGCGCATGCGACACCAAAGCGATTCTCCGAGGTTATCCAGCAAGATGGGCAGCTCCTCATAGCCCACCGGGGCGAGGCGCACCGATCTTCGTTGTGCTGCAACAGATTCCTCGATATGGCGAAGGTCGTGAGTGAAGCCGTAGAGATACCTGAGCCAGCTTCCAAGGTTGTCGAGGTATTCGGGTAAGTCTGCATTGCCCTCGGAGGTGATCTTCACTCCATTCCGCTGAACGGAGATTGCCTCGGTGAGGTCAAAGACGCTGCGAGTCCTTTGAAATTGCTTTGCCAAGTGGATGCTGTTCGTTCGCAGAATGCGTGGTAGTTCTGGTCGATGAATGATAATTAGTTGTGTAGGAAATGCTCGTGCAATGGAAATGGCATACTATCTGGATCGACGGCGCCCGCCAGTGTAAGGCTTACCACCTCAAACGAGAGAGTGAAGCAGGTTCGTCCATCCACGGCTTTCACATTTGAAGTGTGCACTGTGACGAATTATAATTCAGCTACTATTGCTCTCATTTTCACCCCTGATCGCTATTCACCTATCCCTTCAGCACTCTCTCCAAACCCCTCCTCAGTACGATCCAAGTGCATGAATCCAATACCATTCCCCTTATCACACCTGACGATGATGTCGATCCTATTCTTCGATGAGGGGCTGGAGATTTCCACTAGGTTATCTCTAAATCCAGATCGAGTCCGGAAAGGGTGCTCACTATTCAATGGGGTCGGGCGTAGTCCAATTCTTGGATGAGGTGCTTGTGAGTGTATATCGCTTTCCTTCGGGACCTACACCCCGTATGCCAAACACAACGAATTCCTTGACGCTCGGGGACTTTCCTTGGAAGAAAGTGTCGAGGGGTTTGAGTACGATATCTAGCTTGTGTTAGCTGATGCTCGCTATATCGCAGAATGACTGGAGTACTACCTGTAACGAAGAAATGACTTGGGTAGGTCAGCAATTGGTAGACGGCGTTGTCATCTCGCTCACCTCGATAGCTGTGCGCCTCTGCCAAACTGTGAGACCGAGTGAAGGTTGATCATCCTGCTATGAGCGGTGGACCAAACTTGTGGAAGGATCCAAACTCGAGCTCCGACCCAGTATCTTGTCAAGCTATATATGCAAGCAGTAATGAATTGTTCCTGGGCGCCTAACTGTCAAACCAATCATTCGTTCAAACCTCATCTCCTGTGTTGCGCAGGTTCCAACAGAAGACACCTTTTGCGGTGCAAAGCGGCGGATTTCACATACTCTTCCTGCAAAAATAGAACGGAGAAGTGTTGAAAGGTGTGAAAGCTTGGTCGAATCTCCCATTCATCGTTCATTCCTCCTGCCCAGCCCGCAGTGCTGTTAGACTTGGGGTCAATCCAAGCAGCATAGTTGCACAGTTATCTGCGGTAACCGGGATGGTGGGTCGAGGAAGACGGACCTTCGGGGCATCATCATGGTTGAAGGCAAGAGGCGAACTGGAGGCGGGCGAACGGTGATCGACCAAGATCTGAATATTATCTTATCTTATCTACCCTACTGTTCGTAACCTAACCGCTGAAGATGCTGGTGCTCGAATGGCTACAGGCGTATACATTATAGAACGAGACGATATGACAAAAAAAGGAGCCCAAGGAGATTAGAACCCAAGTTCTGGCCAAATTTCAAGAGATTCGGGAAACTCTCCAATATATTCATCGATCCATGGGCCGGTCAAGTCAGAGAACCACTCCTCCCACAGCTCCTCTTCTTCCTCGACCTTTGCCTCGAACCGTGGGGACAGCGCCATTTCCAAAAGCTCCTCCAAATCGCCTTCGTCATCTGCAACCTTCTCCTGCATACGCTCCCTGTGGTCTGACCTGTGGTCCGACCACCCCTTGAGCTTCAGTAGCACGAGGACACCCGGGAAACGAGATCCGCAGATTCGCAGTTCGCAATTCGCAATTCGCAGGTCGGCCACGAGCCGATCGAGGGTTCGATTCCTAGCCAAGGTGATCATTTATGTAGGGGCCGCCGAAGCCATGTCCCCGCCCTCCGCTCGCAGCCTGACCGTTGACGGCATACTCTTTGGTCGCAAGATCAATGACCTCGCCTTCGCCTTCGACCCTTTCGTTCGGTGCTGGACCCCTCGCTGTCGGCCTTGCGCTTCCAATATTTCGGTTCACAGCAAATCGATTTTGCACACAATCTACAGGTACTAATAGGTGGCGACAAGTACTGTATCCTCACTTCTGTTTATGAGGCGTAAATCTCTTCCCGCAAGGGCAAGTACAACAAAGGGCTAAATGATAAGGTCTGTCAATTTTGAGGCAAACACATACAGTTTGCATACAGTGACAGAGCACGTCTGGGACATCGCGTCTGCCGTGTCCCCAGGATATATAAGACAGATGTATGTGCTGTCGGAGCATGAAGGCACACAGGATAGTATGTTGATTATCGATTAAGATGTGGTTCTGGGTTACATATGTCAAAAGAATATGGGTATAGAGTCATTCAATGCAGGCGAAGTATGGACTACGGCGAATAGTAAAAGGAATGTGTACCATTGGCTCGCGAGCGCGAGTGCACCGAAGTCAAAGGCACATTGGCAGTGCCATGAGCACCGAGGGATTAGTGATTGATTAGTGACGGTATACTTCGGGATTGCCTGTAATAAATATAGTACATTATAACCAACATAGATAGTGATTGGATGTTAATTTGCTAATAGAAAGGGACGTGACTAGTAGTGACTGCCATTGGGGAAACAGGGTGGAAGAAGCCCGTCCCACTCAGGGAACCGTATAGGTAATACTCTGCTCTCGAGTCAATGGGCACGCTCACAATCATTGTTCTCTCAGATAGCCTCAATTTTAATGAAATTGAACAAGTCTCATCGAGAGCTACGCCACAGTATCAGTGCCGCCACAAAATCCGAACCCAGTCCTAGAGCTTCGAGTAGTGACCTCCTTGTGTACGTGGATATCTCAGCGAATGTAAATGCCGTGTTCCCATCTTTCCAAGTTGCGCCCGCAGTTGAGGAAGTAATCTGTCCCTTCATTAATTCGGCTCGATAATTTCGGCTCCTCATGGACCATGGGTGTATAAGAGACCATCCAGAGAGAGACGTGAATTCTCGGAAACGCTGTGCCAATCAGCGCTGCCCTCTAGCCCAAGTCGAAGTTGGCAGGGCGGGGAAATTGACGATTGGCGGCGTTTGCCGGAAAGGTTCCCACAGTCGCTGACCTGCGAATATGCGGCTGCGAATTTGCGGATCTGGTTTCCCGGGCTTTTTGAGTAGCACGAGTGTTAGGAACGGCAGTAATGGCATTCCGCTGTTACGCGTGTAGTGAAGGTTCTCCGCTGCGATGTATGGGATGCTTAGGAGTTCCGGTCCTGGGAGGAGTATGTCGACTTTGCATTTTTTGCGTGGTCCTACACGGTACCACAGAACCTTGAAGGTATCGTGCGGATTGCGGGCGGGGACGAGGTAGAAGTTCGAGTTTCTCCCCACGATGAGGCGTTTGATGACTTCGGTGTCGAAGTGTTCATCGTCCATTACAACGAGATCTACGTCCTGTGTTGAATCCAGTTAGCCAACCAATCCACGTTGGAGAGCTCAGCGATTACGTTGGGCACCCTGTTGCGCATCCCATAGTACCAACACGCTGCACTTCCGAACAAGCAGCATGTGAAGCCGAGTTCCTGAACGACTTCAACTGCTGCTTTAGCGACACGCGTTATCTCGCTGCTCTGAAGTGGTTCTTGGGGCATGCTGGGAGTGAACAAGGGAAGATTATCGCTATCACCCCATTTATAAGGTGAGAACTGCGCATGGTCCCATGACACCCATCTAACCTTAAACGTCTTCTTACACTAGGAATACAATACACTCTATGTACGACCTGACGTCCATTAGTTTACGTGACACATGGAAGCGTTGAATGGGGACGCACAAATGCTACTGTTTGGGTTTTCGTTCCCTTATCTTACTGACATTGTTCCGTGCGGCAGCATCCCGAAGCATCTCCCCCTCCTTCCTCCACTCCTTCTTCTCGTGCGCATCGTAAATGTCCTTGTAGTCCACC
The DNA here is from genome assembly GCA_013368325.1 of Ephemerocybe angulata. Classification (NCBI taxonomy): domain Eukaryota; kingdom Fungi; phylum Basidiomycota; class Agaricomycetes; order Agaricales; family Psathyrellaceae; genus Ephemerocybe; species Ephemerocybe angulata. The sequence goes on from JAACJK010000066.1 coordinate 23,799, forward strand.
CACCGCTCTTGAATGTCCCGCACATCGCTCCCCGGATCGCGCAGAGGGCCGGCCGCGGTCGAGAAGAGTCCCATCATATTTGGGCGACTGGATGGGGGAGCATTCGACTCGTCGATGGTGCCAGGAGGGGCGGGGGCGTCCGGGGGTGGGACGAAGACATATCCGTTGGCCCGATCGATGGCGCGCATGAGGTGCATCATCGAGGTCTTGTCTTCGACAGCCAGGGTCTCGAATCCCACCAGGCTATAGTCTTCGACGAGCGAGATCATGGCCATGTTGAGTGCGGCGTATTTGGGAGGGAGGGAGGCGTTGAGTGAGTTTTCGAGGTAGGAAAGGTCTTGAACTTCGGTGTAAAAGTCCAGATTGAATTCTATGGGGGTGTTAGATTGAGCTTCCAGACGTACGGTCCACTCACCCAGCTCTCCGTACTGAGAAAGAAGGTCGATCTTGGAGAGTACGTTGATATGTGGTAGTTCGAGATGCAGCATTGCTCTCAACGAGAGGAGAAGCACAGAGATGTATTTTGAGGCATCCGTGATGTAATGCGCGTCGCAGAGGTGAACTGCAGCTAACTGAATCGTTATCGCGAGTGTAGCTAGACAATGGCAGTGAAAACGCACCCTGAATTCTGACTTGGTCAGCTTATTCATGATATGCTTGACGCTGTCGTGGTTAGTACTCAGTTCGACCTGGCCGGGGAGATCGAACAGGACGTAAACGTCCGATCCTAGCTCCTTCAAACGTTCCTCAAGCCAGTCGAAGTTGGCTTCGAGGTACTCCATGCAGTACAGCATCCCCCCATTGGGCCCAAGACCGTGCGCTTCCATTACACTTTCCAAGGTAATCAAGGATGAAATGTCGACTGCACAAGGGTACGGAATGTTGTCGTTTGCAGGATCCAGGTTCACGACAGCGACCGGACGGTTCAGGGCAGTGAATAGTTGGTATTTGCCATAGCAGTATGTCGACTTTCCGCTTCCAGGAGCTCCGCAAACGACTTCACCGAATGGCATGGTCTGGCGAGATGGTGGTTGAGGTGAAACCCTGCAATCAAACAAATCTGGGCGCTTAAATGATTTAAGCTCCGATAGAAATTATATATATTCGTCTTTTCTTGTGACTTCTTGACCAATTTACGAGAAGGAATTAATGTTTTCAAGGGAATAGTAGAGGCAAGATTGAAAGAAATATCGATACTACTATATACTGGATGTGCACGACGCCTAGGTTAAAACTGTCCAAATATCGGGGACAGGAGGGGAGGTCGTATTATCCTTCATCCACCGGTGGAGATGGGTCAAACAAACGCGGGTTTGACGTCCTTTGGCAAGCATTCAAGGCCCTTTTCCACAGGTCGCTACCTTGGATGAGAGTCGACTCATTCCCCACGATGATCAATGCGATCCGTGCTCGGGTCCACATAACATTCAGCCTGCGATGGTCCTCCAAGAACCCTATCTCTCCATCTGCATTGCTCCGAACCGTCGAGAAGATGATGATATCGCTCTCTCGCCCCTGGAAGGAGTCCACTGTCGCGACTGGAATGGATGAAGGCACGCGGCTCTTGATCTTTTGAATCTGACCACGGTATGGGGAAAGGATGGTTATAGAAGGGGTAGCATTGGACGTTGGCGCATCCTCCAGAGGTCGCAGGAGCTCTACAACTTTTAAAACGACACGACCTGGCCGTCGTTGGTCTTGGACCGACCACCGAAGTCCTCTTCATCTGGACATTGGATGAATACAGTCGGAACAATTGATCCATCGCGGACGGGCCAAGGGAACGCCAGCCCCTTCAGGACCTCCAGCTTACTTTCGTTGCTCTCCGAGGTTCGCAATCGTCCCTGGTAAAATTCTTGCGATGGGAAGGCGTTGAGGGCTTCCGGAGAGCGATATTGAACATCCAACATCGTCTTCTTCAACCCGGGAACATCCTCTTGTGCGTATAGCCTCTCAAGCAGCGAAACGTCGGCTTCGAGAGCCATTCCCATCTTCCGCACCATCGGCCTTAGCTGGACGCTGTACTTGGATTTAGTAGCGATCCTTTGCAAACTGGGGCCGTAATAGACTCACTGATCCCCAACCATTATGCCTTTCTTGATCCCTTTGACGAAGGGTATGAGAGCGCACGGCTCGGTGATCTGGGACGCTTCGTCGATGATGGCAATGTCGAAGTTGAACTTTCGCAATATCCCAAGACCAGCACCTGCGCACGTCGAAAAGACGAGAACTGCTTTCTTCACCCGCTCCATGGCCTTTTTCTGCAACTTCTTGTTTTGATTCAGGTCGCCGCCCAGACGGTCGTTCAAGGTGTACTGATGCAGATCTTCGTTAACCTTGAGTTGATCTGTGGCCACTCGGAGTATCTCATCCTCAGACACAAGTTTATCTTGAGCATTGACGCGAATGAACCGCTCGAGAACGTTGTCGACGGCTGTGCGGAAGTTAGTTTGAGTATTCTCGTACACAATTCTCAATTTCCTATGGTAAGAGACTGACCATTATGCGTAGAAGCTGTCATGAGAATTCGGGGACGCTTGCCCTTATCAAAAGACATGAGGATGCTACGAAGAATCTGGACGACCACAGTCGTCTTTCCAGTACCTTTAAGTATACGAACGGATTAGCTATGTTCCTGAAATAGTGGATGTGTCCAAGCTCACCAGGCGGGCCCCATATAAGCGAAAGTCGTGCGTCCCAAGAACCAATGGCGAGCATCTGGCTATCATTCAGTGTAACGTCAGATGGTACGACGACCTCGTGGCCCTCATCGAATTCGAACCCTTCTACGTCCTCGTCATCTGAGCTGTCGACATCCTCCTCTCCATCGGACCCGATAACCTTCTCCCGTTCCTTCCCTTTGCGCGCTCTCGGTGCTTCATCAGTCTCCTCACCATCGTCCGAGACAGATTCTGGGTGCGTTCGTTGGGAGTCATCCCCTGTGACGAGATCGTAGAAGCGACAGCAGGTCCATTTTTCAGTCATGAGAGTTTTGAGGGCATCAAGCATCGCTTGCGATGTCGCTACACGGTCGTCATTAGAATGGAGGTAAGGGAGGGTTCAAGGCATCAGACTCACCAATACTACCTGCAGAGTACACAAGCCAGTCCATATGGTTCAACTCCGGAGGCGCGGGTTGCATGAGTTTGAAACGATACTCCCCTCTGTTGGCTACGATAACTTGGCCATCGAGTACCGGCGTGTTGATGAACTGGTTATCAGGCTTCGAAGTGGCCTTGAATCGGACATGGGAGTGAAGCCGGATCGAGTGCTTGGCGTCAACGCGAATATCGCCTTTGATTGCGTACGGAGACTCGGATGTAGATGCAAAGAACAGCGTAACCTGGGCAGGAGGTACAGCCTGTTTCGCTCTCGGGCGGCCGTCCTCGTTACATGGGCATTCGTCGGAAGCTTCTTCTGCACGATCGAAGACAATGTTTAGGGCGTGCTTGTGTACGTAAACGATTTCGTTGGGAAGGGGTTGGGGGAGGTAATTCAACCTGCTTTCGTGAAGAACCAGGAGCGCCTCTTGAACGAGAGTCTTGGCCCGAACTGAAAGTGAGGTAGTCATGACGAGGTCCATGTAATCGGCAAGCCTGATGCTCGCTATCGAGCCAGCTACCTTTTCGAGAGCAACCAGAGCAGCGATACCGGTGTCGTTCGCGGACCGTACGATGGCCTGGACAATGTTGAGGGTTAGGTCCCACTCCAACGATGCGATCTCTGGATGTAGATAGAGCTCATCCGTCGGAGGAAAGCATCTCAGAAGTACGAAAACGAGAGCGGGGGAGCGCTGCAGCCATTTAGCAAGGAATTCTGGTTCAGGAAGCTCTCCCGATAGGGAGTGCTGAAAAACCAAGAATAGCTCGTCATCGGCGTGGTAAGCGATGCAGAACTCGAGGATACCATCGAAATCGTCGATGGAAGCGTTGACTAAGGGTCGTTCGATGGTGTTCTCGGTGTGCTGCTTTCGCAGCTTTCCAGGAGGCAGGACGAGGTCCTTAAGGTCGGGGTAGAAAACGTCTTTGATGATACCCAGGAGTCTACGTTTCTGTCTCCATTCCTCCCTGAGCCTATGATTCTCCTCCTCGGAGATCTCCTCGCCCTCAGGCTCTGCAAACGGGGGATCCCAGTCCACATCTCGAATGTTGTTCAATCGATATGGGACCGCTTTCCTGGGAAACCGGCGAAGCTGCTCCTCTGTAGGGACGCTGAGAAAGGCACCCTCAGTATACCGCCGATAAATCGACTAGAATAACTCACTGGTTATACCACATATCGAAAAGCTGTTGAGCTACGCGATCCTGGTTTGAGACGACGTGAAGTTCGATGTTCATCACTGCCGTGCGGTTGATTCTGCCAATTTGCTGAAAAGACGGGTCTTAGGTTAGTTATCGAAGGTGTGATTATCCCTGTCAAATCGGGGCATACCCTTTGTACAGTACCAGATATCTTCTGGAGAGCGATGCTGGTAACCACCTCCGATTGAAGTCCTTCTGGAGAACGCCTGATGAAGATGAAGGTATCGCCGCGGTGCTTGTTGTATAATTCCATCTTTCCGAAGCTGCAGTGCAGCTTATATCCTTTCGTGCATGGTTTCTGGTGTGGCAGGGTCGCCCCGGACTCGGAGAGAAAGGACACGACGACGACATTGTCGTTTACTTCTGGGTCTTCATCCCAGGGAATATCGCCACGCATGAAGATCCCAACGGCGAACCTCTGATCAGTCTTTATGAAGAGCTAAGTATCAGCGACCGCCGAAAGCTAGAAGTTATGGAAAGGAAGACGCACCCGAATCAATAAGAGCTTCCTTGTATAGCTCTGTGTTGCTCGCCGAAGGTACTCGAAGAAGGTAGCTTGGCTGTGGACCGTCGACGAGTAGAGCTTTTGCAAGGAAAAGGACGAGTCGAGTCCTTGAATCGAAAGATCAGTCGAGGAAAGTATGTCGGACTGAAAGAGGGAGTTCCAGATGTACGGGTAATCGATGCGAGATAGATAGAGGGTAGATGACATGACGTGTTTCTCCATGGCACCCAACGCCGATACATCGAGCTCGGGGAGGAAAGGGAGCAAATCAAACTTGTGCTTCCGAGAGAACCGTAGGGCGAGGTCGAAGATCTCGTACTCCGACAAAGCATTCAGCACGTTTTTGCTCTTGAGGAACATCTCCAGAAGCACTTTAGGGTCCTCAACCTCCACCTGTTGCATTATCGATATGTTTGACCGTTCCTCGAGAAACTTCGCTTCAAAGGCTTCTTCCTGCTCGCGAAGCAGGTCGATTATGAAGGGACTCGAGGGTTCGGGAGGATGCTTCAACCGCTCTGGCATTGCGATGACGGCGCCATCAACGGATTGAGAATGCAAGGCGTTGAGTTCCTGACATTCTGCGCAGAGGGCACCTTCGGGGCTTGCTATGGCCCATTTATTATGAAGAGCAGAAACACGGGCCACGCCAGAGCTAGGGAGACGTTCAGTGCGTTGATTAGTCGACAGATATGATCATAAGAAGAGGAGTACAAACGTGTTGTATGATGCGAAGTAGGTTGCCAAATCCATCCGAGTGACAACCCTGGCCTTTCGTTCCCTATTCGGAGGGTAATCGTATGGCTATAGGGGCGTCACGGTGTGTCAGTGGTTAAACTCAGGCTTGATCTCAGCCCAACCTACCTCCAAAGTTCTCGTCGGGACAATATCCGGATCCCAGCAGACGAAGAACTCATCGCCTAGTAAGGACGTCAGCGGTGAACGCTATGAAACCAATCTATCCCATACCGTCGAGATCACCGCCACTCGTCATCGAAGGTGCAGGTTTGTGACCTGGCTTGGCCACTGAAGCGAAGACAATGCAATCCACGAGATGGGATAACTCGTCTCTGGCAACCGCGCGTAGCTTCAAAACGTCGCCTGGTTCGTTGAGGTTTGAATACTGGCAAGGCCACACTTGGAGTTACAATAGCAGAGACGTACCTGGATGGAGGCAGGGGTTCCGAACAACCAACACGTCGCCGTGAATCGGTGTCGACGGCCCCCGTCTAGCAGTTGTGATACGGATGTGAACTTGGCCCTCCTTAAGCACCTGCAGGGGATCGCATACGCCGTAAAGCCTTCGCGACTGGTGGATGAGCATGCGCGTTTTGAACTTCTTCGTCTCTTTATCGTGGTGCCTACTCAGTTCGTCCACCTGTAGCTTCTTGATTTCGCGAATATGCTGATCCGTTAGTCCATCCAAGAAAACCTGTTCCGCAAGCGTATACTTGTCTGTCGAAGAAAGGAAGTCTATCGCAGATGTCACGTTCAGCGTCGCATCTTGAATCCAATCGAAGTATGCCTGCTGCTTGGCTAAGAACTTGTCGTTGGTGACACCGAGGCTAGAGATGAGGACGACGATGTCGTTGTTGAGGCGACCGAATGAGTACGGTTTGGAATATCCGACGACTGAGAAGCTATTGTCTCCAACAGCTTTGAATTTCTTCATGCTCGCACGAAACTCGGCCAGGTGGATGTGTTCCGTGACGCCGTCACGCATAACGTTCTCAGCGTCCATCTTCGGATGAAGCATCAGAACACCTTTGTACCCTAGGTAGCTTCAAAGGAGTCAGCGATTTGGACTGCAGAGATTCCTCAACAACCATACCGAATCTGGACGACGGTGGGTGTGTATCGCGTCCCACGAAAGACGACCTTTTTCTTCTTCGCTACCGTTATGGCCAGTCTTTTGCTCATCAGACCGCAACCATCGGAGAACACTTCGTCCCCTATCTCAATGTCTGGTATGTCGGCGATGAACTTTGGGTCGAGCTGGAGATCGACTTGGGCTGATGAGAAGAGGAGTCCAATTCGTTTTGCGCCTGCGATAGAATGAGGTGTGTAGACGATATTGAGAAGAGTGTTCCGACGTACGTTTCGAAACGTTCATGATTCGACCGTAGTCTCCGAGCGCGTAGATACGTGCATCGAGTTCTTGATCTGAATTAGCCTCCCTCAGATAGCATGATCGTTCGCGCTGTAAAGATACGTGAGTGGATTAATTGCATCGAGTGGGAGAGACGGGAACGTGCCAGCTGGCTATTACTATGATGGTAGAATCGATATTGCACGCCATTGAGCCAGAGGCCGGCCTTGAAAAGGCGAGTGAGGTATTCCGTGACGATCCGAGGTGGATGGTCAGGGAACCTAAACGTGCGTCTGACTCCCAAAAGGATGAATTTGGTGGGGTCATCGGAATGCAGAATGCGGTTGGAGGATATCTTGTCTGTGTCGAGAACGATTCCAGCGTCAGAGAATGTCACCTTGAGCACCCTCTCGCGTCGCTGAGCGGGGGCCATATACTGGGTGGGGACGGTGAATTTCCATTCCTCATCGGTGGTAGTAGGATGCTCTCGCAGAACGAGTGCCTTCAACTTCATCTTTCTCTCGATGCTGCTGGGCGACAGAGAGCGGCGATCTGTGCAGCAGAGTCGATCGATAAGGTGGAGGAAGAGAGACCGTGAGATGGGCGCTATTGTGGCGCCCATAGACATATATATAAGACGGGTGCAGGATTACGCAACTCCACAGCGTTCCCATTGCTTCCCTCTCGCAGCATGAAGAAAGCTATCTATATCATCGGTCCTTCTGTAAGTCAAAGGCGAACACTTATACCAGAGACTTTATCTGACTATGGCCCAGTCCACTGGCAAGACGACACTCTGCGAGGTCCTCGCTAAGCGATTGGGCCTCGAGAGCGCCGCCTACGTCAGGGAGGTAGCCCGTCGTATCATGCGCGAGAGGGGGTATAGCAGAAATACCATCGCAGACTTGCAGATGCAGCTCGACATCATGGAAGGGCATATCGAAGACGAAGAAAGAGCGATCGAAGCTGCAAACTTGGTCCTGTGCGATAGGTCGGCGATAGACCCAATTGTCTACGCCATCTTGACGGCGCCGTCAGCTGACGTTGCAAAGCAGCGCCAATCTACACTTTTCAGCCACCCAGCGTTCGAGAGAGCACTTCATCGCTATCGCGAGAGCGCATCCATATTCATCCTCCTAGCTCCCGTCAAGAGCTGGGTGGTTGACGATGGCGTGCGCTCCATCGAGAACCAAGAGAAATGCTCGGAAATTTTCATCCAGGTCTTGAGGGACTTAGGTATACCGTACCGGGTTTTGGGCTCGGATTGCCAGAGCGTCTACGAGAGGATGGTTTTGACTCTTGGGCAAGCCTATTCTTAACCTACATACAGTTTTTTGAGGTCTATCGTCGGTACCGTCGAATGGGGAAACGAACTTACCTTCCATTTTCATCAGTTTACACTTGTAATTGGCTTTGATTCGCCCATTTTGCTTGGGGGAGACTGTCAGTATGGATTTTCAATGTTTCTCGATAGATTCCTGGGCCTCTTGAACGCTTGAGCCTCAAGCTTCAAGAGGAAGAACTTAAAAGAGGAGAAGACGAAATCAACATCTGCTAGCGCAAAAATTATAAGCAATTTGTAATGTTCCCACGAATTGCCAACAAGGCCGTTACGGTTTTGCGTTCGAACAACGATGTTCACGGAGGTTGGAATAACATATGTTCCAAGCCAATCGCACTCAGGCTTTTAACATCGCACCTGCCGTCCTAATGCCCTCCACGCTTCCTGAGTTGAAACGGCTTCACTCTGCACATCGAATTGCTCCACTACTAGTAACGGCTTCTGCACTTCGAGATGATCTTCTTGGCACCTGGGCATCACTGATCGGCCGCGCATGGTGCTTGTGATAGGCCCCGGCTATCGCATGCATGGTTGCATGGATTGCGGCTATCCCCCACACTGCCAGTAATTCCCGTCGATAATTCAGATTTGGAATAGTGGGGACTTTGGGAAATAAGGCATGAGGGGCTCTGGATGCTCCGAGGAGGGGCCGATGCCATCATGGCACCCTCGCGTGACTTCCGCCCCATCCCGACCACACGTGCCATCGCCCGCCATCGCCCGCCTTTTGATGGCTGCCCCTCTGAGTCGTTCTCAACGTCTGCGGCTGCGCTTTGACCGGCTAACTCCCAATTCTCAGCACGTATCTGGCCCTTGAGGTATTGCACTTGTATGTAATGCATTCAAGTATCATTAGTTGTAACTAATACAATGTTAAGAAACATGGGAGGTGATAAGAATAAAGGATCATCACGGTCTGTCACCGTATCGTTTGGGAGATCAAGTTATGGGAAGGGTAGTGGCAGCACATCTGGGATTAAGCGCCCACGTACACAGGTTCTCTCGGGCCTTGAGCGGATTTCGCAGCACCGTAAGGAGAAGGAAAAACAACGTAAACTCGCAGAACAGCGTACGTCAACAGTTGTGGTGGCTCGGTGATGTGACTGACACGACGGCAGACCTGGATGATGACACGATGAGGACCCTGGCTGATATGAGGGGAGACGGTGGATATCTCGATGGCGGAGGCGGCGGGGATGATGATATGGGAGATGGCGGGGACAGTGGCGGCCAATGGGTGAATATCAGTGACAGAATGACAGCGGAGGAATTAGCTCGCGCTGTCGATGTTGCTTTGACTGACCCTAAGTGCATAAATTTTCAGGGAGATAAGGACTGCGCTAACTTGATTCTGAACGGTAGGTACGCACTCAGACACTACCGTGACGGGAGAACTTGGCGCAACCGAAGGCAACGCTTTGACGCGCAGTGGGGAGAACATTTCGAAGCCATGACGAGCGCCTACCTCCGTTGGCGGTACCCCGGGCCAGCTGAGGCTGACAAGTCGGCACCTGACTCATCGGCATCTCCGGAGAGTGATCTCAACATATCGATTGCAACCGTTGATCTATACACGTTGCTCACGGAAGCTGTGATACCACGTCGCGATGACCAGGTCACTGCTGTTGCTCTGGTTGAAGCCGGGTATTTGGGCAATAGTCCCGTCAATCCAAGTCTCGCTATATCCCTCAAGACCTTGGATCTCTTCAAGATCATACGGCAGCGCAGGCCTTCGTTCAGCTTTGAGGCGTTTGCCAAGGTCCTCTGTGACCTGTATCAGGTAAGTATTGCGACCGTGATGATATTTGACATTCTGATTGATGTGATTCCAGAAGCCTTATCATCGCCAATGGCGCATCGCTCTGGCGGATGCCTTCGATGTATTTTTAACAATCAAGGGGAGGGTGGATGCTCAGATTGCAGAGGCGCTTGGTCGACAGTCTGAGAATTGGCGTGTATTGAATGCATGTCCTCCATGCACATACGAGGTATGTTGATTCATTATACCAGGTTAAACTACTATCTCAATCCTATCTAGCTTGAGAAGGAACCAGAACTGCGCTATCGAGTTCTGATGTCAGTTGACGGAAATAACTCTGCTCGCCGCGTGGACTCGCGTTTCCGGAAGGCCGGTGACACACGTCATTTTTCCAGCGACTACTTCGTCGATCCTGTGGAGGTGGATAAGTTCAAGTTGGAGGACATACGTTCTACGGGCCCAGAGGTACCTCCTCCTACATTGTTTGAGGAAGACAAGGATGGAGATGTCGAGGGTGAGGGAGAGGATGAAAGTGCAGTGAAAGCAGAGCTGGAGATTTCGGAGTGTGTGAAGAACTGGAAAGCTGCCCAGTCTGATAACAAGAAGCGTGTGATGGACATGTTTGATGAGACCGGGTGGTTTGCATCGGGGTGTCGTCATGGGATCATACTCTGGGTAGCAGATATGGTGCGTACCGGTGAACAGTACGTGCAAATCTATGCTTCCAATTGGCTGGCTATACTCTAACTCTCGTGCCTGGTGTAGAGCGAAGTACCCGTTGTCGATCATCAACCGGGCGCTTGAGGTGCTAGGAGACAGGCTTCTCATTGGGTATGATATCGGGTGCGCATTTGAAGGCACTATCAAGTCCACTACACTGGGCAAGAAATTTGTGGATAGTGGCTCACGGTGCTGCGTGAACGCATACCACGGCTATGCGCACAACTATGCATGCCAAGTCAAGAACCACCCTAACAACATTGAGGGAGTTGGTATTGAAGATCTGGAGACGATGGAACGCTTCTTCTCTGCTTCCAACGCCACTGCACCCGTCACCCGCTATACATCGAAGTACCGCCGACGAATGCTCCTGGATCTGTTTCTCAAGCAACACGACCGCGACAAATACTTGACAATTGGCCTCATGATCCGTAACAACTATCAACAAGCCCTCGACATCATCAGGGATGGGAAACCACTGCTCGATCGAATATTGAGTGAGTCCGGGTACAGCAAGTCAGATCTCGACAACTGGCAGAAGGAACAGGCACAATATTTCTCAACATTGGGGAAGGAACGGGAGGAAGACATCTACAAAGTAGCATATGTCGAGTTGCTCCAGGAACTCAGCGAAGCGGAGTGAGTTCTGATTCCGAGATCAATTATCTAATCTCTGATCCGTTGGCCCAAATTTAGAAAGGCAGCCGCGAGCAAAACATCGGGCTTTCTCAGCATCATTCCTGAGGACTGGGACATGGCGGAGGGTGCCCCAAGTTATGAGAGTGAGCTCTCGCGCACCCGCAAGCTTGAAACCATGAGACGACATGCTCGGGAGAAGGTTGACAGACTCGCACGAGAAGTCATGGAGATGGAACTTAAGCTGGGGTTCACCGCGCGATGGGACACGTCCACGCCAGAGTACAAGGAAACCCAGCAGTACATCAAGAATCACCAGTATCACAAGGCACTCGACGACATCCAGCGCTTAGTCGTTCAGCGTTTATTTGAACTGCATCGCCTTGGGCTCAGTGGAATAGGTGAGCGCTAATGCTCATGTCATATATGTGGGGAAATGACGTCGGTGAAGGCTATCGTGCCCGATCTCTCCTGGCCAAGGCACTCCAAACACGATCGAAGGCAATCAAAAACGCTGTGATCCGGTATAATAATGCCGCCGCGGAACTTGATCCCCCTGCACAGACGCTCGACTGGACGAAGATTGCGAAGTATAACTTCGTTGAAGAGTTTAACCTCCTCCGTCAGGCCAGAAAGGATGTGCAGCCAGGGCCTTGGAGTGATGGTGAGGTTCGGGAAGCAATGAAACTCCATCAGAAGATCAAGCGCGCAGGCGAGGAGATTGTGCGGCTCAATGTCGAGATGAGGCGCCTCTTCACGTCTATCCACGATGAGCACGCCCTTTTTGCGAAGGTTCAGCAAAATCTCTCAGATTCGGGCCAATACCAACTTCTCGGGGCACTGAACGACTTTGTGGTTGAGCGCAGGCGTGTCAACCGATCCTTGGTGAGCTATCTCGATGAAATCAAGACTTTTGATGGCTACACAGGCAGTCAAGATTTACTCGGTTTGCGACGGGGTACTGTGCGGCAGGGTAGCGATGTTGTATCAGGGGATCTGGACAAGGTAGAGGAGGACACTGGCAATGAGTATATTAGTGATAGTGAGGGGGAGGACGAAGAGGAGGCTGCACAGAGAGGTGGTGTCATTGATTTTGTAGCTGAGCAGTCACTTTCATAGATTTCTAGCGACCTCTATTGTGAATGTAATGCGCTGAATGCATGAGAAACTTTCATATAGTGATTTTGGTGACTATTTATGCTTAATACCTATGATGAACACGAAGCCCGGCATACTAATAGTGTCCAAATTGTCGTAAAAACACCTCAAATTTTGTTTACCTCTCAGCGTAATCTCTGACTACAATGTCGAGGATTTGGATATAGGTAAATCGGACTATACCACATTAATGCTGCGAATCTATGGATTAGAACGAGTCCACCCTCGACCACTGAACATGCTATGCCATTGTGTGAGGAAGTTAAACTTTTTCCATACTCCATCACTTCTTTGGTCGGATTAACTTGTGAATGCATTTTCCATCTAAAGACCACGGAATGGTGTAGATATAAGTCCAGGATTCGATTTGCATGTTAAGAAATGACCATTATCAGGTATTTGGACAGCAACATTCTACACCCACGGTTCGCAGAAACATCAGTATTACATGCAAAGAGTAGGATTTGGCCAAAATTTGGCTTTGCGCAGCTATTTCACTCTAACGAAGAAAAGATACAGAAAAACTAATGGCAGAAATGGATTCAGCGACCCAAAATACACTAAATGAGTATGTTCGGAAGGGTAGTTTCCAGGTACACTCGGGCGCAAAGAAGCAAAACATGTATTGGGGAACATGATTTGCATCAAAATCACCAAGAATCCAAGTTTGCTCGCACTTCGAAACATGTCAAATGTCGGTATTGCAACGGCACATTTGGATGACTCCGAGAAACTTTTAGTATATTGTTCCAATTTGTATACAGAGTGTATACCACCCCTTTAGACATCTATCCAACACTTTTTTGGCATGAAATAGTGCATACAGTCGTTAAAGCAGGCGTCAAGCGCTCGTCAGCTGCATGGGCGTTACTGACATAAAGCCATCAAAATCAACCAAAAGTCACGCGATTTTTGAATCGTGTCGCCAGTTCTCTCTCTTTCTTCTTCTCTTCATCCTCCTACTATCTACTAGTGCGTTCAATGGCTCCTCTCTATCTCGTCGTCGGCGGAGCCCACAACTTTGAGGCTCACGAAGAGCTGAGAAACACGTACGTAACATCTCTATTCTCCTCTTTCGACATCTGACGTCTGACATACTTCCAGCGACGGTTACGTTGTAAAGGCTGGTCCTGCGTTTCCCTTCATTCTGGAGTATGATGAGGATGCGCAGGACTCGCTTGAAGCCCTCAAGCCCTACCTCAAGGTTCTTCGAACCCTTGAAAAGCAGATTGATTTGTTTGGGCACGAGGCCGTCGTGAAATCGACGGTCGCAGCAATCGGGTCTGCAGCAGCCACCACCTGGCCTCACCGCACGCATGTCTACGGGCTTCTGGAGTCAGCCGCCGGTGGTCGTCGTATCATTGCGATGCGCTACGCGTACGTGTATCCTGATTCTCAATCTTCTTACTGATCGATGTTGATATTCCAATAGATCGGTCCAGCCCTACCTCAATGGGACTTTCCTCATGTACACGTTCCCATCTGTAATTCATGCTATCATCTGGACTCTCGCCATTGGTAATGAGAACCTCTTGAAGTGGGGTCTGAACAGCTGGCTTGCGCAATCGCAGGCAGCTCGTTTGCAGCAGAGCCAAGCAGCGGCATCTCCATCGTCTCCTGCACCCCAAGCTATCCAAGTTTCTGACGACGAGGATAGCAACGGCAAGCGTGATGACAGCTCTGGTGTGACGGGTAAGTCACAGATCATACTTCTTTTTTCTTGTACTCATATACACCAACGGCATGGACAGCTTCGCAGAATTCTGCCCCCACCTTCCCACCTTCTGCCTCCACCCTTGGAAAAGGGAGATTGCGTACTGCAGTCGAGACTCCTACCAAGAAGCGTCGTACTGCCAATGCAGTCCCTTCGAGCACTGCAGCTCCCGCTCCCACGGCGAACGTGAGTTGGGCAAGTCGTATCGGGACTCCTTCGACCCCTCGTGCCCCGTCGACCCCTCGCGCCCCATCGACCACTGCGGCCCCCTCAACTCCTGCTGCGGCCCCCTCAACTCCTGCAGCCCCCTCGACTCTTGCGGCCCCCTCGACACCAGCTGCAGACTCCGATGGTACGTTCTCCAAATCAATATGTTTGGTTTTCCCACTAAAGGTTCCCATAGATTCCGACGAAGACGCAAACCTCCTCATCCCTACCGACGCCATTTCCAAGGTCAAGGATACTGCCACGTTCACCATCCTCTGTCAGCCCAGCCCTCCCGCGCCTTCGCTCAACGTGAAAGTCATCAAGATGTCCGATGCAGCTAAGGTCTCCGAGCTCCAGAACTCGACCATGTACCTAGACACCAACCTCCCTCGCACTGTGTCGTACTACTTGCAGTGCCACGGCTGGTTCTCTAAGCGCATGATTACGGTTATCGAGACCGCACGTGCTCTGAAGGTTGAGGAGAACGCCTTTGCCGCCCTCCTCGCGAACAACGGGATGCCACTTGCCCAGGCCTTCTGGCTTGTGGACTGCATCATCTACGAGGCTCGGAGCACAGAGAAAGGTGAGTTACACGGTATACCCCTATTCTTGAGGCCCCACTCACCACGCGGTTGTTCTAGATGGTGTTTCGCTGGGTTGAACTGACATGCGTCGCGATGGGTTTTTTTTGTTGATTTCACGTGCTGGTCATTGGTAGAATAAATACCCTCACACCCGTTTTTTTTATCGTTCGATATCCTCATCTCTGTCCCCGTATCGTTAAGAATTCGCATCCATGGTTGTCACGTCTCTCCCTCGCATCGAGCGCATGAAGTCGAGCACCCGCCAGCCCTCCCGCAAGCTCGTTCGCCATCAGCGTGTTCAGCGGCGCAAGCTCACCAAGGCCGAGAAGGACGCCCTCCAGGCTCGTAACCTCGACATCCGACAAAAAATCAACGAAGCCCTTGAGGAAGAACACCAGGCCCTCTGGGACCGTGCCGACGCGCTTCACGACAAGCTCGGCTGCCATACCCGCAAGTGGTGGCACTCCGCCATCATCCAGCGCGCAGCGAAGCCCAAACGCGCCAACCGTATTACTCGCTGGCGTGCCTATGTATCCAAGCGCGTCCGGGAGATCAACGATGGTAAGCTTATCCTCTCCTCAACCAGTATGGTGCTCATGTGATTACAGTTCATCGCCAGAACAGCGAGCCTTGCGTCAAGCCATCCGATGTGTCAACTGAACTTGCCGCGGAGTGGAGCAAGTTGAGCCTGGATGAAAAGGCGGAGGCGGTCGACGAGTACGCTCAAGACTTTGAAGACAAGCGCAACAACGCAACGGAGAAGGTCGCCAACGTCGACATCGCGGCCTTTCACGATGTTAGGGCAAACCTCGAGAGGCTGAAGGCTGAGGTGAGTACTATCATTCACTTATTTGATTATTCTAATGTGCTACCCACAGGCTGATGCCCTGCATGCTCGCACTGGGATCGAGATTGTTTTCGCCGCCGTTCGCACTGAATTCAACCAGTACAACAAGCCCATCATCTTTGCGACCTCCCAGCGCGTCGAGAACTTCTTCGTCAATGTCCTCAAGACCAACCTCGCTGAGCTCGGCCTCCGCCTCGAGGCGTTCATGCTTTCCGGCATCAATGGTACGCCTTCTTGTTAATACATGTATCATTCCATCTAATTCTCTATGAAAGGTGTTACGACAAACTACGCGCAGGGTATAACGCAACTCAAGGCCGACATTGCACAGCTCATTCATTCAAAACTCAGTACGTTGTCCTTTCCTCACGGTCATTTTCTCATCTAACCGTAGCCCTCCAAGATGAGGCTGTAGGGCACATCGTCAGCAAGATGTGCTACACGAACTTTCACACCCGGATCACCATCCCTCATCGCCTCATCGTCGAAGGCTGGCCCCTCAAGAAGTTCGCATCACCCAGCGACATTGGGTCAAAGGCCGATCTCGAAATCCTTCGCGGGGCATGGATGACCGGCACCGCCAAGTTCACTCGACTCGACGAGGACGCGTACAACAAGCTCTGTGCCCAGATCGCATCCGCTGCCCGCGCAGGCGCTGAGGAGGATGAGTACGACACCGACGACGATGCCAACAGCGCCGTCACCGCTCCTGCCCCTGTCAACACGACTGCTCCCGACGCTCCCTCTCCCACCGTCCCTACCGACAACACTCCCACCATCGCTGCTCCAGATGGTGCATCACCCACCGTCACTACCATCACTGCTGCCGCTCCCACTGAAGGCACTCCTATCAGCGCTGCCGCGCCCGTTGCCCAGGCCTTCACCTTCGTCGCCCAGGCTGCCGCCCCTGCCGCTGGCACTGCGAGACCTCGCAAGCGCCGCAGGACCCCTGATGACCCTTTCATCACCGTCCAGGGCGTCAACGGCAACATCGTTGAGATGTCCACCACTGGTAGGAAGCCTCGGAGCGACAAAGGTGTGCCTAGGGGACCCAGGAAGAAGAAGGGTAAGGAGAATGCGCCTCCGGCGCCCGCCCCTTTACCCGCCGCTGCAGCCGCTGCCACCCAGCCTGAGGTCCAAGTTGACTGAGGGATGTTTCAATTTCTTAGAGGTCTCGTTCTTCTCTAGCACCTCGTATTAATTCTACTCTTATTCAATTCTTATTCTTGCATTACTTCTTCTATATGTCCGTATATACGTTTACTATGAATCTTACTTGTTGTCTTCATCTGCGTAAGGAGTTCCGAGTCAAAGCCAAGTCAAAGCACGATCAAAAAGTGATCCATGATTCTTATCGCAAGAGGATCACCTTAGCTAATGAAATTTGAATGTATACTGATCATAAGATAAGGCTAGGGACTACGTTAGAGAGTAGTAGAAAGCCCACTCCATGTGTAATATACAAGTTAAAGATACATTGACGGTATTGGCAACAAAGAGGAAGTAAGCCGGTCATTGCGCGGTCAAAGCGCAGCCGCAGACGTTGAGAACGACTCAGAGGGGCAGCCATCAAAAGGCGGGCGATGGCGGGCGATGGCACGTGTGGTCGGGATGGGGCGGAAGTCACGCGAGGGTGCCATGATGGCATCGGCCCCTCCTCGGAGCATCCAGAGCCCCTCATGCCTTATTTCCCAAAGTCCCCACTATTCCAAATCTGAATTATCGACGGGAATTACTGGCAGTGTGGGGGATAGCCGCAATCCATGCAACCATGCATGCGATAGCCGGGGCCTATCACAAGCACCATGCGCGGCCGATCAGTGATGCCCAGGTGCTTCTTGGACCAACCTCGCAGTCCAGCCGTCACGCTTGACCTTATCTGCCGAATGTTTCCCCCTGATAGTCATATAATACTAACTGAAACGGCATTCAATCATGTAGCAAGATGCTTACGATTACACCTTTCATACTCGCAACGATATGCCTCATCTGGGCAGGGCAGGTTCAAGCTTTGATCAGATTTCATTGCGCCCAGCTCGTCACTGAGCGCCTTGATCCGTGAGCCCTACACCCCTTTCTATTTTTCTCGCATTGGAACTGATAGGGTATGTCGATGTAGGCTTGTAACTCCCGGCGTGGTTTCACCCCACTTGCACCAGGTCATAGGCGGCGTAGGTCTCCTTGCACCATGCCCGCCTCCTTAAACCTACACTGGACCTAACTCTCACCCATCGTGAATCTATAGAATGCATTCAATATCACCATGCCCACAACGAACGACATCTCCAAGATTGCCACTTGCACTTCGTGTCAGGTGATAGAGAACAAGTCGAACTACTGGACTGCTGTATTGTTTTTCAAGCACTCAAATGGATCGTTCATGAGGGTAAATTTTCGCTACGGACTCCGTCCCCCTTTACCTAATCAACCCCATGCACAGGTTCCTCATGCGCCTAACCTCAATACCGGAAAGCCAAACGGTGTACTACGTTCAGACATCGCCTAAGGTCACGGCCTTTCCGCCCGTACGTACCCTCAATACCGTCACTGTTTGGCTGGCGAAGCTAGCTTGCTTATTTGAAATGGCATATCCAGGGATTTCGAATGATCACAGGCAACCCATACCTTCGTACCTCCAATTCCAAGGGGCCACCCAAGGTTACTTCGTTCCGGTGTCTTGACCCCGATCTCACAGATCACAATGTCGGGCAACCACCAGGCGGGGGTCCCGACCCTGTTGGGTTCCCGGCACAGAGGTGTGACGGGGTAATTAGAAGCCAAACATACTTCCCCCAATGTTGGGATGGGGTCAATGTCGATAGCGAGGATCATGCTGTATGTACTCTCCCAATTCAACCGGACCTGGTAGCATGCTCTAACTGTGTACTTCTAGAGCCACATCGTGCATCCAATAGGGCCTATCGATCCTGCAACGGGACTTAACTTTTATCGTTCGGTATGCCCCGACAGCCACCCCATCAAAACACCCATGATTCTATTCGAAACAATCTGGGATGTTCAGCCGTTCAAGGACGTATGGCCGCAGGACGGGACTCCGCCTCTTGTTTACAGTATGGGAGATCCGTAAGCTTCCCCGCTTTGTTCTAGGTGAAATGGTGCTCATTCGATCTCTTCACTCAGGACTGGCTTTGGCCACCACGGCGACTACATGTTCGGGTGGGAAGGCGATGCTCTGCAGCGCGCGATGGACATCTGCACCGAATTCAACGGTGATATCAGATACTGCAAGGAACTTAGCGTACAGGGCGATGAGGGGGTCAATGGCTGCACGCTCAAGAGCGTTGTGAATGAGCCGATTGAAGGGTGTACGTCACCCTTCTATTCGTACAGGAGGCTTAGCTGACGGATTGAAACGGCCGACTTAGATTTGGACAGGCTACCTGGGTGCAACCCGATTCAGGATGGACCACAGGATGCGACTATGGTGGAGGGCTGCGGTGCCATATCTACAACGATGGCATTATCGGCGGCTTTGCAGACACCCATACTGACAAACGCATGAGGATTGGTTATCTGGATAAGGCAGCCGATTGGGTTGCAGAATCAATTCAATGCCCAGATTCCGAGCGGTTATTTCTTCAATCAATTCATTTCTTCAGGATATATCGGAGATCTCCATTATGGCCCTTATTTAGAATCGTGTCCAACTCGGTAGGTGTCAAAGCAACTAAGGAATCCCGGGACGGATTTAAGCGCCTGGCGCTTAGATAGTCATTCGGGCTGAGAACTGCTTCCACCACATCGATCG
The DNA here is from genome assembly GCA_013368325.1 of Ephemerocybe angulata. Classification (NCBI taxonomy): domain Eukaryota; kingdom Fungi; phylum Basidiomycota; class Agaricomycetes; order Agaricales; family Psathyrellaceae; genus Ephemerocybe; species Ephemerocybe angulata. Next base: position 43,427 of record JAACJK010000066.1, read on the forward strand.
TGATTTTGGATAAACTTGGTACGGATTTGAATAAAAGGGGAAGCTTGGGGAACATCGTACTGATCTCCTTGACTTGTGGAAAGGGTTGCTCTCTATGTCCCCAGTCGTTCGACCTAGCAACGACGAAGTACATTGTGACCAATTGCACGGCACTGACTGTCTGTTAACGCTCGAATTCGAATAATGCAGGGATATCAAAATACATACATTTGTTCGAGCCTTTTCAGCGAGGTGTGAGTGATGCTCTATCTTGATGGCTCGCATGGACGAGAAGATGGGTCATCGAAGTTAGCCAAGGCGGGCCCAGAGTCCAAGACCTGGCCTTCGCGCTCACTGATAAATGGGACTCAGAGTGAAGTGTGAGGTCGTAAAAATACAACTCGGGCTCGATGAACTCGTGACAGGGCACCGGGTAGGACGGTGGGCTCGAAGGAAGCAACTTCTAAACTCGATCACGTCGATTTCAAGTCGAAGAAGGCTGGGGTTTATTCTCGGGGAAATGAACACAAAGTTCGATAACTACCCGGTAATTTACAAGCACTGGTGATGCCACGTATTGAGAACTGTGCAGACAAATGGAGACTGACAGCACGAATACCCAGGCCACCCTTGGCCCCCGCATTGACCCCAATGCGCGGCGCAGCTCACAGTTGGCTGAGGCTGCTGTGAGGTGGTCGTTGACGTGGTGCCAGTGCTCATGCTAGTGCTCGATGTAGCAGTGGGAGTAGGGTCCGAGATCCCGACGTAGATTGCCCTCGTCCAGAAGTCCCACGTGTGTTCCGCCATCCAATTCTGCCCACTGCTTGGGCCAGGGACGTGGTCGCCCCCATGCGCCATCCACCACACGGGATAGCCCGCAGTGCATGTGTATTCCGTCTTTGTGTAGTTGCTGTCGGAGCCTTTCGGGGGCTCTGGGGCATCCTTGGCCTGGCAGTCATTTACACGGAGGTAGCGGTCACGCAGGCCACGGCCAGTGCTGATAGGAAGGACAGAGTCGACGACGCCATGGATTCCGAGGTACGCGATGCGCGTCTCGCCTCCCGTACACCCGCTCAGCTCCGCCCCCGCAATCACAGACACGGCACGGAAATCCCCTGGACATGAATCAAACGTTAAGCGGCGTAAATTAACGACACAGAGACGTACCAGGGTTGGAGCAAGCGAGCGAGTACGACATCCCTGCGCCGTAGCTGAACCCAGTCGCAAAGATCTGTGTGTCCTCAACACATAGGCCGTCCTTAATCTCCGCCAGGATCTGGTTCACGAGGGTTGTGTCACGATCCCCTGTGTTCGCCCAACCGTTGTCGAGGCCGTTGGGGGCGACGAAGATTGCCCCCTCTTGCGCAAGTTCGCGGAGCCCGAAGTAGTTGGGTGCCACGTTGTTCATGTTTCCTCCGAGCCAGTGGAACCCAAAGATGAGCTTGTAGGGACGAGATGCGTTGTAATTATCGGGGACCTGGAGGATGTACTGGCGGCTGCCGATAGTCCTCGTCCCACTAGAGGGTGGAGTCTTTCCACACCCAGGAGTAGCCGATCCAAGAGCATAGTGGAGAGAGGCGAGGAGAATGAACCACACTGTCGCTGCGTACACCATGGTGACTGCGTGGGGACGGACGGTCCAGTTCAGGCCGTCTCAACTTATACTTCGATATGGGAGAACATTCAACCATGATTATCCGAGCTTGCACCCGTGCACTCCTACATGGGCACGAGACGCAATCACCACAGTGAGGAAATCAGTGATAGCGATATCTATGGGTAGGGTATACAGACGTACTTGCACGAATCCGATTCAGTGTTCGCCGTTTACCATGAGGACTACAATGTTAAGTTAGTCAGGGCGAATTTGAATTCCAAGTTCAGCAGAAGGTGCCTGGAGAGTTTCGATAGCCAAGGGCAGAGATGAGACCTGGTTCGTCGACATGGTTGAGGGAGATGAAGTACAAGAGTTCAGGCAAAGTTCAAGTCGCTTCGCGTCGCAAACTTTTGCGAACACGCGTTAATTACGTAATTGCTACTGTATGTCACGAAATTCCCGTCAAGATAATTGATTCCTTCGCAACCTCGTGGAACAGGCGCCTACTTAGAGGTCCCCGATTCGCATTAGAAGTGCCATGTATTTCCATCTATCTTAACCCTTACCTTTCTCTGAGGTAACAGCCTTCATTTACCCTCCCAATGAAACTGGGATAGCCCATAGAGGCACGACCTTTTGATTCCGAGTCAGCGCTTAGGGAAGAAACTATACTTTGGATCGAAGTCCCGTAGTGGTTTAACTAAGTATGAATCGTCTCTTTGGGACTTGGTTGGGATATCCTAAGGTCCTTGGACACCGCTACGCCCGTCGCGCGTCGGGAGGCCTAGAATATATAGAATTCCATGCTGCGCTGATCGTTCCGTTTCCGCTGTCCTCGAACTTCCAAAGTCAATGTAGATCGGTCATAGTATCATACGTACGATGGGCTGATTTCTCACTCAAAGGTGGTTACAGGGTGCATGCTTTTGCAGGGCTCGTGACCAATTAGAGACTCAACATGTCTTCTCCAAACCAAGGCTAGAACGTGTACATGATATGTACATGCACAGGGCACAAGACGCGGTCACCCTTCAAAGGAAGCAGAGTCCAAAGTCTAAGTAGTATTCCGCAGTTTTCTGGTCGAAGATAATGACGTAAGAGGTCCCGCCGGCGCTTATACTCGGGGAATTCAAGAGACCACATGGTTTCAACTTCAAATGACTGTTTAAACTTTACAAGCACTGGTGATAAAATGAATTGACGACCGTGCATGTCGATCCAGACTGGCAGCACGAAGCGCCATTCCACCCCTGACCCCCACATTGCCCATAGCGCGCAACACAGTTTCCAGTCGGAGTCGGCTGCTGCGTCGTCGTCGTCGAGGTGGTCGTGCTCGTGATAGACGTACTAGTGGGAGTGGGATTTTCGACCCCGACATATATAGCCTTCGTCCAGAAATCCCACGTATGCGTCGCCATCCAATTCTGCCCACTGCTCGGGCTCCCGACGTGGTCGCCCCCGTGCGCCATCCACCAGACAGGGTACCCTGCAGTACACGAGTACTCCGTCTTCATAAAGTTGCTGTCTGCACCTCTGCCGGGCTCGGGTGCGTTCTTGGACTGGCACCCGTTGACGCGGAGGTAACGATCACGCAGCGTGCGGCCATTGCTGATATTGAGGACAGAGTCGACGACACCGTGGATACCGAGGTACGCGATGCGTGTCTCGCCTCCTGTACACCCGCTCAGCTGTGCCCCAGCAATGACCGACACAGCACGGAAGTCTTCTACGAGCTTAGAAGTTAGACCTGGTCAAAATTACCACAATTGAGAGACGTACTGGCATTGGAGCAAGCAAGCGAGTACGACATCCCGCCACCGTAGCTGAAGCCAGTAGCAAAGATCTGCGTATCGTCGACACACATGTTGTTCTTGATCTCTGCGAGGATCTGGTTTACAAGGGTCGTGTCGCGATCACCTGTGTTCGCCCATCCGTTGTCGAGGCCGTTGGGTGCCACGAAAATGGCGCCCTCCTGCGCAAGGTCCCGAAGGCCGTAGTAGCCGGGGGCGACGTTGTTCATATTTCCTCCGAGCCAGTGGAACCCGAAGATGAGCTTGTAAGGGCGAGAGGTGTTGTAGTTGGCGGGGACTTGGAGGATGTATTGGCGGTTGCTACCGATGGTCTTCGTCCCGCTCGCGGGCGGGTTCTTTCCGCATCCTGGGGTGGAGGCCCCAAGGGCGTAGTGGAGAGCGGCAAAAAGGGTGAGCCAGAAAGATGTTGTGTAAAGCATAGCGCTCCCTAATTTGCGTAGATGTCGGTACGCTTGGTCTAATTAGTGACGATGAGTTGACTTATATAACTTGGGATATGGGAGAATATTCAAGCCCGATTTTCCGAGCTTGCCCCCTTTTGCACCCTTACATGTCCACGAGATACATAGTTTCCGCTGAGACAAGGCAAGGGAGCGACAGCAGCGGACGAGGAGGCACGCGAGTAATCGTGTCTGCGAATTCTGAGAGGTTAAACAATTCTTCCGATATCAGCTGCTCAAGGTTGACTTAGGGCATGGGCAAGCATGCAAGCTTTCCGAACATTTGTTTAAGCGGTAGAAACTTGTTGGCAGGAGGGTTGATGTTGAGGTCCCCAAGAACGACGAATGGAATATTAATGATCCCGCTTCGTTACTTAAGCGCCTGGCGCTTAACTGTATACTTCCTGGATTGGCTCTCAAACCACATCTCTAGTCAGCTCAAGGGTTACAGCTGGCTTTCACACTTTTAGGATTGTGTTCTACAGCTCACACCGGTACTTGTGGATCTTTTGGAAGGGAGGGCGCGTTGTTCAACTGTTTTTAGCAGAGCTCCCGATGATCGCACGCACCGACCGCATGTAGCTGTGGATAGAAAGGCTTGAACCTGAGCTCACCAATTTGTCCAAGGCTTTTATGAATCATCCTCTGGGCTTTGGGTACCGACAATACTTCTTCTGAAGCGTAGTCTGGGGCAGAGAATAGCCAATAAAGCCCAGGAATTCACAAGGTCCATCTACTGAGGCTTGGCCATTTTATGGATTTGCTCGCAGACATGGAGGTCAGTGTGTGAGGGTTCAAAGGAGGTGACGGCCTCCCCCAGAATGACGTCAACGGAGAAACTTCGAACCTCTAGAAGCCCCCTAGTAAACCCCTGCTGACCTGGTAACAGAACTGGCACTACAGCGACTACATACTCAATCTTGCTCCTCACTGGCGTCTCAGATCTATAGGAGCCGAATCTGGCTGGGGGTTTTCTAAGGTTTTCTACTCAAGTATTACGTAATTGTTAACCCTATGCCACGTTGAGCCTAGGTACAAACTCTCTAGCCTAGCATTGAAAGTAAAAAACAAGTTTTGCACCTCTCGCAAACGAAGATGGGGATGACATGCGTGGGGCTGAAGATCCTGCTCAAATAGTATGCTTGAGTACGTCGCGCAGCTCTCAAGAGGCCAACTCAGCTGCAAGTAGGTGGGTTTGTTACTAAATTCTCGCGTCTTGCAGTAGACCCTATCCATATATTCTCAGTTTTCATTCTCTCTTCTTCAGATTGGGCAGCCACTACTACGCTATACAAGTCACAACCTGTTAAACTCGCGTTTTTTGGCGATTCCGTCGGTCCGATCACCCTACCTGCAGCCGTCTCAAAGTAGCGAGATTCATAAGTATTTCGCGGATGTGACAAGTTGTCTTCATCTATACTGTCTGACCACGGCACGCTTCGGACCTAACGTGGCTTTCAAAGCTCTCTACATAGAGTCCAGAGAATCTCTCGATGCCGGAGGTTCTCCGTCAACGAGACGGCACTCAAATCTACCCAGACAGATAGGGCTGATATCCACCAAATACGCCGTATCAACCAGTCTATTCCTTAATATCCTTATCTTTTCCAAACCCCAACGACTGGTCGCAGATCAGCAGTTGGCGCTCAGCAGGTCGCATGACGGCACCTTCGGTGATGCAGCCCAACATGCGTGTTCGGCTGTGTATCGAGTTTGGCCTCGAGACCACCGAGCGGGTGACCTCCCATCGAGGTCATCTGAGGCTCCGAGCGCGACGAGAGGCCCGCTGGGCAGTCAGCTGGCCTCAGTGGGTACCTAAGATTATCCATTCGGGTTTGATATGATGTGCTTTAAAGAAGGCTTTGGGGGAGGGTTTTGTCTTTTCTTTCTGGGTCCCTCCCGCTTCCTCGCTCCTCGCTTTCCGTGGCCTCAGTCCGTCCCCCTTCCCCAGGGACTTCAAGACGCCGACAAACTCCCCACTCTCCCCTGTGCGGCTAGTTCCACGACGTATCTGATACTTTGCTATCCCGCCGACGATTCTGCTCCCGAATTCGCAGCCAAGAACGGGCTGCCCGAACCCTCCTTTGGCCTCAACCCGGCGCGCACCTCGTCATACCCAACGCACACGGAACCAATCCATCCCGTCGTCAAGCTCCCACAATTCAATTGATTCCTCTACCTTCCTCCTCGCCGTCCTCTAGCAATCCACGGCCGACGACGTCCGACATCTACCGCAGCCGACCATTCACTCCCCCGACTCCATCGCCTTCGAACACGGACGGTCCCACCCCTCTCGCTCGTCGCCGCCCGAACCACTGCGCTGGGTCCTCCCTGCCCAAAAGCCTTCAAAGGTCCGTCCTTCCATTTCGCCCTTCCATATAGTTCCACATCCATTCGCGATCCTGCCCCTCCATCCGGGGCTTCATCGGATAATCCATTTACGCGTTCGTCTACTCTCCAAATCCAGCCCAAACTACCCCACATCCCCTTTCGACGTCCTACCCCGCCGCCATATGTCCACCAACTGAATGCCGATGCAACTTTGCGCGATGAACTATCGACAGTCTGACTTCGTACGCGACACTGGCAGGCAGGTTACTACATCGAGCTGGGCGATATCGATTACCCAAGTCTACAGGACCTGTCAAGCATCGATACACTCGGACTACTTACGGGACGGTCGTATGGTACGTCCTCCACGAAGCTCACGTACCATTCTGGCATTACGCCATGCATACCTCTATATCCCATTCACACTCCGACGCGAAAATGCAACGGATGCCGAGCGCATTGGAGGTCCACTCAAAGGTCTATCCAGGAACGAAAATGGTCCCAAGCCCCCCAAAGACCACGCCAGATCGTCCCAACTTGTCCCAGCCCGTCCGTCCGAGCCTTCTCCACGATCCATCGCATGCGTCGTCTGGACCCGCCCCATCCTTCCTCGTCTTCCAACGAAAGAGTCCTCGGGGTCCGTGTAAGCGCCCGTCCAGGCATCGGCTTACACGCGCCCCGATTGGCTGGTGCCAGCCTCCTTGCGTCCCCACATCCACATCCATCTTCACATCTATCAGCAGGAGTCAGTAAAAAGACTATTACATATGTACCTTCGGCTGGTCGCTCTCCCCGCACTTAGGGAAGACTGCACAATGCACGTTGCGCATCATCGCACATCCCCCTTCCCCACACGCTTCTTCCCCACACGCGATGTAGCTGCCGCGTCGTCATAACAGGACCCGCCTCCCTCCATTCCCCGAATCAAATTCATTGCGATGGAGATGGTTCTTTGCACGGCCCGCGCGATCTTCCCTTCGTCATCTCGCTCTCGTGTTCAGACGCTCCTTATCTCTCTGTGCACCTCCTAAGTCTCGTACTTATCCTTACACGAATCGTCTCATCTCTGGCGTTCCAGGCTCTCCTCTCATTCAATCTGACTGGCCGGCTACGCACATACGGAAAGAGTCGACGCGAAGAGGGCTTATTGTTTCCACCACTCTGGCTACTACTTAGATCTACAATCGCCGCTGCGCTCTAAGCTTTGACTATAAACTCTACCAGCACTCTGGCGGGAAGTAAGTAAACGGTAAGTAAGCTACCACCACTCTCTGAAAGGGAATCGATGCACCTTCTTGTCTTGCCTAGCTCCCGGCGGCCGGATCTACAGGCTTACATCTCCACATACTCTGGTCTCTACATAGCCTACTCTGGCTTACTTGGTCGATGTACTTAGCGTACTCTCGTGCAGCCGACTGCAGCCAAGCACCCCGGTCTTCAAACGAGCTTTCAATTTGAAATACCCTGTAGATTCGAGTCATCCAGGTCCTCGCAGACCTTCCACGGCCTTTCGTTCATCCATCCATCCATCCGTCTTCTCTCCCATCCATCCAATCCATCCATCCATCCATCAAGCGTAGACCGCGACAACGATATGCAGTGTACATACATATCCGATAATCAGAGACATGCTATTCGACAGACGTACGGTCCCCATTGCGACTAGGATGATGCTGGAGAAAGACTAACCATGTACGATGGAATTTACACGTCCAATTCATTTCATTTCGTCGAAGTATGCGGGAGAACCGTCAGATGAAGCATTCGTTTGAATACGTACCTCGCGCACTATTCGTGAATATCGGGAACGAACTGCGCATATTCGTGGAGCCGTGGAGCACCTCAGGGGTACACGCCCAACCTAGCGCATCGCACAAAGCTAATCGCACTCTGGTGCCTGGGTCCCGGATCCTATCGCGGCCGATCTTCCTTCACCGTCTAAAGCTCCAGCGCACCGTCCCCGCCTTCGCCTATCCCGAAAATACGCAACGCAACTCCTTACTCGAACTAGAGCCCTACCGTCTCCCTCTCATCAGATAGCCAGGCAGGAGGTCGGATAGTGAAATATAGATACATTCAAACTTCGACTCATACTTGCATAATACAAGAAGACATATACGAAACATAAAAAGCGTGAATAGACATCAGAAAGCGTTAATGAGAGGCGAAGCGAAGAATGTGATAAAGAATCGAGACTTGGATGGAAGGTGAGGAGAACAGGTATACCGTATCATCAAGAAATCGAAAGAAACGAGCAATAAAGAAAAAACAAAAAAGAAAAAGATAGAAAGAAACTATAATACAACATAGACAGACATTTTAGCATTCATTCCTTCGTAACTGGTAACGGACCTCGCGTCCTTTTCCTACCACATCGCCCCCACACCAACCCCCATCCCCTCCCCAAACACCCCCTCCTCTCTCCTTCCCCCCGTCGACACCCTCGTCTCCGTCCTCCCCCTCTTCCGCGCATCCTCCCCCTCATCATGATCCTCACTCATCTCGCCCCCACTACTCCCAGCACTCCCCGGACTCCCCATCTCCCCCACCCCACTCCCCTGCCTCCTATGCCCCTGCCCGCCCCCGCTCAAACCCAAGTGCATCGAATGCGCCGAATCCACTTCCATAAGTCCATTCTCATTCCCATTCCCGTTCTGCCCGCGTTGTTCTTGTTGAAGCTGCTGTTGTTGTTGAAGATGCAGCTGCACCCCGTCCCCCTCGCCCTCCTCCTCCGGCATACTAGGCAACCTCCCACTCCCACTCTTCCTCCTCGCATGCTGCAGACTCTTCCTTCTCTGATGCCCGCTCCCACCCCCGGCCTTCGCCTTCGTCTTCCCTTGCCCCTGCCCCTGCTGTCCCTGCCCCTGTCCCTGAGCTTGAGCTTGAGTATGGGGTGGAGGCTGCTGGTCAGGATGAGACGCATCGACGTCCAAATCCATCCCCTCCCCCATCCCAAAGAACTCCGCTCTTCCAAGCCCCTCAACGCCCACATCAAGCACGTCCACATCCACATCCTGCCCCTCTCCCATCATACCCCCTCCCATACCCCCACCCATCCCCCCTCCTTCTCCCATCATACCCCCCATACCGTCCCCAAAAGAAAATCCCTGTGCGGGGGAACCGCCCTCCCCCCTATACCTCCTCAACTCGCCCTCCAACTCCCTATTCCTCGCACCCTGCACAGTCACAAGCTGCTGCAAATACCTAATATACTCCACGCTCTTCCTTAGGATCATCCCTTTGTTGGCTTTTACCACGCCTTCGGAGGCGGCGCCGCTGCCGTTGAGGAGTGCGTTGGTGTTTTCGCTGTCGGGGGTTTCTTTCTTTAGGGGGGCGTTGCTCGTAGTTCCGTTTCCGTTTCCGTTTCCACCTCCAGTCCCAGTCCCATTTCCAGTTCCAGTTCTATTTGCGTTGGAAGGACCGTGTGCATTGGCGTTGGCGTTGGCGTTGGCAGAGGCAGAGGTAGAGGTGGAGGCCGGGGGAGGATTAGACGGATCAGGCGACTCGGACAAGTTCGACGACGCAGGGAGGGGTATAGGCCCGTGCGGCACGAGCGCGTCCTCCGTAATGGGCGGCGTCGTCGACGCTCCCGTATCCTTCGCGTTCGGGGGGCCTTCCACAGACGAGGGTAGAGTGTTAGTAGTGCCGTTCTTCACTTCGTAGAATAGATGAAAGATAAAGAAAGACACAAGTAAAGTGTTGGAGAATAAGAGCAGAAACCGCGGCAAGAACACCAGCACGATAACACACACTCTCGCAGTGCGCACAAGCGGCTCCACAGCGCCGTACACGCCCCGCACTCGCCCACTCGCCCATTCGCCCGTACACCACTGGCACTCGGCGCACTAGGCACCCCAGCCGCACCCCGCCGCACACAGCTCGCACGCCTCGACCGAGCCACCTCGCGCCCCGCGCTCACACGCCTCGAACGAACCACCCCCGCACCCCGCACCCACACCCCGCGCCCCCTCTCCGCCCGCGACGATCGACGCCCCAAAGTCTCCCGCAGCACCGCAGCCGCCACCCTCGACTGCGCACGGCACCTCGCACGCTGCACACGGCCCCACCAAGGCCTCACCCACACATCCCCGCGCCCGCGCTCGCCTCCGTCCCCGCACACCAACCTCCTCAACGCCCCTCAAACCCCAACGCCCCTCAAAACTCAAAAGCCCCAAAAAGAAAAAACATCGAAAACATCGAAAGCTCGAAAACATCGAAAGCGAAAGATCGAAAGCACCGAAAGCGAAAGATCGAAAGCATCGAAAGCACCCAAACATCGAAAGCACCCAAACATCGAAAGGCACCAAAAGATCCAAAGCACCCAAACATCGAAAGCACCGAAAGCACCCAAACATCGAAACCCTCGAAACCCCCTACACAGAAAACCAGACCGCAAGCAAGTAAGAAAAGAAGAGAAACAAACTCACCATGCCCCTCCAACATACACTCCGGAATAAGCGTCGCAAGCTCACTAATCTTCTCATTAATATTATCCCTCCTCCGCCTCTCAACCGCATTATGGCTCTCCCGCCTCCGCCGCCTCTTCTCGTTCGCCAGGAGCGCCTGTTTATCTCCTCCTCCTCCTCCTCCTCCCACTCCCACGTTCCCATTCACCCCTCCCCCATTCACCGCTGCATTCCCGGAAGAAACCCCGGCACCGGACGACGGAGCCGCAGCCGCAGCAGACGACGACTGAGACTGAGTAGAGGCAGAAGCCAACCCCCCCAACCCAACCCCAGCCAACGACGGCGCATGATGGTGCCCCATAAACCCGCCCCCGATACTCATACTCCCCATCCCGCCCATACCACCCATCCCCACGCCCCACCCCGCGCTCCCTCCAAACCCTCCGTCCATATACCCTCCTCCCCCACCACTTCCCCCGTGTGAGTCGATTAAAGGGCTGCCTTTCGGAAGCGACGATCCGAGCGCATGCAGCGGGGGCAGGTGCGTCCCATGCTCCCCGCCGGTGGTGTTGGCATTGGACGCACCGACATGTGAAGTGGTGGTAGAAGACGCACTCGACCCCGGGGGCGGGGAGAGCGAGAAGGGCGTGTACCCCGATTGTTGGAAGGAGTGCGAGGTTAGGGAGTCGGGGGTTGGGAGGCTGTATTCCGAGGTCCTAAATCGTTAATCGTCAGCCCCACTCGAGATAGATAGAACCCGAAAGAAAGAATGAAAGGAAGGAAGAAAGAAGAAAGAAAGAGAGAGAGAAACTCACGGTGGAAACCCAGGCCAATGCCCACCCGCACTCCCCGGCGCCCCTCCCCCACCCCCATTACCCCCTCCCGTCCCTCCCCCACTCAAAGGTCCCCCTCCATTATTATTATTCCCCCCGCGCCCAGGAATAACGATCGCACTCGGCCTCACAGGCGGTGGACTCGTCCCACTAATACTATTCCCCCTCCTCTGCCTCGTCGTCCTCGCAGGACCCACACCTCCACTTAGCTGGCTCACGTTCGGGAGGCTCCCCACTCCTCCTACCCCTACGCCGCTGAGACTGCTGACGCCGCTGAGGCTGCTTGGTGGGGGTGGGCGGGAGCGCGAGCGCGCTCGTCCGAGGGAGTTCGGGTTGGAGTTTGAGTTTGAGGTGGGGATGTTAGGGGGAGGAGGATTGGGAGCGTGGATGGTCGGGGATGGTGTGTGTCGGGGGAGTCCTCCTCCTCCTCCGTTCGCAGTGGGGGCGGGTGTACCGTTAGCATTGGTGTTGGTGGGGTTGGCGTTGAGGATGCCACCGTATTGAGAAGACGGGTGGGGCGAGCTCGGCGTCAACGGCGCATTCCCATTCCCACTGCCGTTGGGATTATTGGGATTGTTGGCGTCCGACGGGTTCTCGAAGCGCATGCTCGAGTTGAGCGCGGGGAGCGTCGAGTTGAAGTGCGATACCAGGCTATGACTGTGCCCGTGATGGTGCGGGGTATGCTGCGGGGCATGGTACCCCTGATGCGCTTGATGATGTTGATGCTGATAATCGTGGAGAGAAGAGGGGGAAGCGGGATTATTGTGGAGAGAGGTGGGCTGGCTGCCGGGCATGGAGATCGGGGAGGAGACGTCGAAGATGTTGTGCGTGCGCTGTGCTTGGGCGTAGTCGTCGTACGCCCCGCGGTGCTGTTGCTGTTGGTGGTGTTGCGGTTGTTGATGGTGGGGTTGTTGGTGGTGAGGGTGGGATTGGTTGTGGTGGTGGTGTTGGTCGGCGGAAGCCATAAGGCTCACAAGGTCGTCCTCAAAGTCGCTCGCATGCTCTGGTGCAGGAAATTTCCGGTAGCCCCCTCCAACACCGATATCGGTGGGGAACCCCGCGCCGTGGTGTCCGCCCCCACCATTGGTGGCATTGCCCGCATTCCCATTCCCATTGCCCGCATTGCCGTTGTTGGTGTGGGTGTTGGTGTTGGTGTTACTCCCGCCGGAGGAAGCGGGAGCGGAAGCGAAGATGTCTATGTCGTTGTCGACGGGGTGCGGGGGGGAGGGCGGCGAGGGCAGGTGGAAGCCCTCGACGCGCACCTGCGGCTTGTACGACGAGGGCGGCGTGTGCGTATGCGTGTGGTAGTACGACATTACTTGCCCTTGGATCGCCGGTGTCTTCGTGGAGGTGGAGTGGTGGTTGGTGACGAGGAGGGAGAAGAGGGCGATGGTGTAGAGAGTTAGAGTTAGGGGCGATGGATGGTATGTAAGAGAGGATGGATTAGGAGGAGAGTTGGTTGGTGGTCAAGGCACAACAGGGTCCACGCGGCCGTCGTTGGTCGACTCGGCTACCTCTGACCCGGATATATCTACCAATATCCGCCCGGTCCCGACGCTCTCGCTCTGTCTTTCAATCGCAACTCTGCTGTTCCTCGACGTGCGATCCAATGAGATTACTTGGAGATGGGATGGATGGACTTGGGGTCTGCGATTCGAATGGTCCCTTCCCCATTCCCAGGCCCCGCTTTCGGATGGATTCCCCAGACGCAAGGGGAGTTCCCACGATCGGGTGCATTAGTGAGATCGAGATCGATCGGCCTCAGATTTAATATTTTATTTGGGGCTCCGCGCGGCAAGCTTCGGCTGGCACCCAGGGGATGGAAACTTACTATCCATGAAACCCGAGCGTCCACAGCGCGACGTTGAGTGCAAAGAGCACTGGACGGTATCTGTGTGTCCAGGATGTGTGGAGGTGGCATTGAACGCGATAATGAATTATGATGGGACAGGGAAGGGCAGGGAGACGTTGACATGGTCTTTACCCCGCAAATGATGCGGGACCCCGCCTTCCCCACCCCCACACCGTCCCCATCACATCCTCGGGTACACTGTGTGTAAGACAGCTCTACGAACTCCCCTGTGGACAGGCAAAGTCGTGTATGACAAAGTACGGCGCAGGGACACGGCGGCGCACACCTCCCACAGCTCAACAGCTCAAAATCTGTGGGGAACGACGAGCATGGTAGAGAGCCACAGCACATGGTGCTGAATGAGGGCTCAAGCTCGAGGGCCGTCAGCTGTACGCAGCTTGTGTATATGCCAAAGGCACGGGAGCAAGTTGGGAGCGGGATTCGCAAGGGGCAATTGAAAACGTCTCGAGCACTGCGATCTCGTCCTAGCTGTAATTGTCGGCGCGGCCGCAGCAGGCAGGCAGGCACGACAGCAAGTAGGGGGCGTCGGATTGAATCTCGAGCGCAGAGATAGGGCACACGCAAGGGCGTGGCGCAGGCGAGGGATGCGCGAGGACGACGCTGTAGGGAAGCCTGATATGCTGCAGGAAAGCACTCTCTACATCCTACACCTTTTCAGGCCAATCAACGAGTTGAAAGGATGTAGAGAATGTGCTCTGCGTAGAATATCTGCGTCTTTGTGTCCAGAATATGCGCAGAATTCGACCAGAAACACGATTTTCAAAAAATCAACCACCACCATCGATTTTCACAAATCGTGGTTTTGGGCAGAAATTGGGCTATTCACGACATTGTGACACGAATACTGCGCGCATAAAAGATTGGCCTCCCATTTTAACTCGCTTACCGCCCTGAAAGGGGTCAGTAGTACGAGGAGAGTGCCCCGCCGCATCGTTGTTGTCGTCCCACCTGCTACTCCCCTGCGCCGCGCCCTGCGTGAGCGGCTCACCGTGATCCTGATTTAATCCGATACCGTCACCGTATCGTACCATCCAGCGTGGTCGTTCCCGACGTGAGCTCCCGGTGCGAGACCCTGCTGTGCCTCGGTGACCCACAGCCGCCAGCTGCTTCGAATAAGCTGTGCCACGCTCTTCCTCGTCGAATTGAGCCACACACATCTGTGCTTGTGTTGTAACACTGAACAGTGCCCCTGCGCTCTGGACAAGCCTCTAGGCCTGCTGGTACCGCTGCGACCGAGCTCCTCCTCGACACCGCTCCCTTGTCCTTACGCGTCGCGTACGCGCGTACACTGCTCGATACGAGCGGACTTTCAGGCGATACGTAACGTGAGAAGTCGCCAGATCAGACAACAGCAGTCGCATCTGTCATACCTGTTTCCTTTGTGCACTCAAATTCCTGGTCGTGGACTGCTCGCGAACGAACGTTGCGCCATCCCTACTCAAAAGGGAGGAGTACTTCCATCTCCTGTATACGCTGAGCTCGTCCGAGGGGTTTATCGGCGACAGAAGTCCTTGCGAGAGCTCATAAGCCGAGCCTGGTCGTGTTCGTACGTTGCTACTCATCATGGCTGCCCCTGCCCCCGAGCGTATGGACGTTGACACCGTGCTCCCAGGCTCTATCACGCCGTTCGTCCCTCCTCTGTCCAGCAACGCGCTTCCCGAGCTCCCTGCATCGACGGTCAGGAACGATGCTCTTGATGGTGTGTCCATGCTCTTGGCTGCATCGTCCATGCATGACCATGTCCTTGCTCATCACGTACCGTGTACCCTAGATGCTGCAGTCCGTCTACCCGTCATTCCACAGCCTTTCCCCTCTGAAGTCGTCAATACCGCCCCTCCTCAGACCTCTCAGTCCCCCAACATGGTTCTCCCGGCCCCAACCAACGCAGGGCCGGTGACGAGGAAGAAGGGGAAGGAACCTGCGACTGCGTCATCCTCCGGATCCCTGTCCCGATCCCCATCGATTGCGACTATGTCGTCCGTCTCCGCCTCCCCCGCCTCCCCCAAGAAGAACGGAATTTGGTCATGTGCTCGTCTTGCGGAAAAGGATGCTGAGCTTGAGGACCAGATCGACACCCTGCGCTTGCAGTTTGGCTCCCTCCAGAAGGACGTCATTGGCATGTCGGACTCCCTTCGCACCACTGCCAAGAACATCGCAGCTGTGAATGTATCCGGCGTGTCGACCACCGCGATTGACCAGCTCAACGCCAAGGTCGATCAGGTCAGCCAGCACTTCGAAACCAGGTCCGGTATGCTCCAGGAGTGGGTGAGGAGGGCGGAGCAGGTTGCAGTCGATGCGAAGACCATTGCTACCAGCAATGCGGCCAAGCTCAAGAAGCTCCAGGTTCTAGTTGACGCCCTCAACGACACTGCTGGGCAGGCGGACCCCTCTGGTAAACGCCCTCGCCTTGACTTCCATGCGGCGCCCGGTCTTTCAACTACGTTCTCCACGATGACAACCATCCCTTCCCTGCCCAACCCCAGTGCGGCAGCCACTCATCATGCCCCTCTCCCAGCCGTCGCCGCCCCTGCTCCTGCCCAGATTGCCCAAGCCCTCGTGCCCGTGGTCACCTCCAGCTCCTCCACCTCCGCTCAGCCTATTGCCTCGTCGTCCCACTCCCCCGTGCTCGCGGCTCTCGGCCGCTCCTCTGAGCCCACTGGCGACGTCGTCCTATCGGGCGTCATGTGGAGGTCCGACGTCTTCTTCGAGTTCCACAGGTGCTGCGCTGCGCTTGGGAATCGCGCTATTCCCCGCCCTCTTGCTGCCGCCTCCATTGATCGCGCTTCCATGTGCGGTCGCTTTGCCTCTCCCGGGGAGGCGGCTGCGTTTGTCAATGCATGGCTCCTTGGCCCCATCGGAGACCCCACCATCGCCAGTGTCACCGCGTTTCACATCCCTCAGACCCACTCCCTCTTTACTGCTGAGCCGCAGGTCCAGGCCGGCGGAGGGTCTCGACGCGTGTCTGGCGGAAGCACTGGGTCCCGTACCTATCGAAGGAATGGTCACTCGGGTGGTGGTGCTCGCAGGGGTGGTGGCTAGGACGGGCAGGCAGGAGATCTACCGACTGCACTTGTATCCGAGACGTCCGATGTATCTAGCTCTACTGTTCTGTGTGAATCTGATCGTCGTTACGAGGTCTCCATATTGTGTTGGAACATCCGGGGCAACACCCTGTCGAAGCTCTCCTGTCTGGAACTAAAAAATATTGTACAACAGCATGACCTGGTCTTCTTACAGGAGACTCATCTCCTTCAAGGCCAGGACTCTATGTTAATAGTCCCTCCGGGCTATGACGCCATCTCCCACCCACGCCCCAAACTTAATCGCACCAAGTCGATAAAGACGATGGGTGGTGTTGCACTAATTTATCGTTCACACCTGAACGTGGCTATTCGTCGAGACCTTACGCTTCCTGATATTCTTGTGATTGAGTCTGATGACTTCTTAGTTGTGTCTGCATATATTCTCCCGGAGACGACGCGCGATGATATCTGGGAACAGTGGACTGAGACCCACCCCTTTGACAGCCTTGTCTCTCTTCTTGCTCTTCTCGCTGAGAACCCGAAACCCGTACTCGTTATAGGAGATTTCAATGCACGCATCGGTTCTTTATCGGCGTCCGCTGAGACTGACCGTCCCTTCACCTGCGATCGTGACACTGTCACTACGCGTGGCCGTGCGCTGCATCGACATTGTGTCGATAACCGTTGGTTAATTCTTAACGGATGTGAGGTCTATGGGGCTGATGGTGGCCGCTACACATCATATCAAGGCCGAGGGTCTACTGTCATTGACTATGCAGTCGTAAATGCCTCTGCGCAGGTCGAGGGTGCTATCACTCACTTCTCAGTTTCCCAACATCGCCCACATATCTCTGATCACGCTGCAATATGCGTCTCACTAGCCACACTTGCTGACACGCGCCCCAGCCTGCGTACGCCTCACCATGAGATGGGCGAAGATGATGTGATTCCGCTCCTCAAACCAATTGACCATATGCTGGCGGCTGCCCTTGAATCCCAATGTGATCATACCTCGCAAACGGCGCTGATAAAACTGTACGGTATATCCGCCATGCGGAGGAATCTCAATCCGATTGAGATATACGCTGATGGTGCTTGCTTTAATAATGGACGCAAGAACGCTCGAGCAGGCAGTGGTGCGTACTGGGGCGAGGGTTGTGGTCGAAATATTTCGGCCCGTGTCCCAGACGAGCAGACAAACAACCGTGGAGAGCTATTTGCTGTTCTTGGTGTCCTCCTAACGGAGTCTCCCCAGCACACCCTTCACATTTATTCTGACTCGGAATATGTAATGGAGAGTCTAATAACTCGCGGCGCCCAGAATGCTGCCCGGGGCTGGGATATGATAAACGGGGATCTATTTCGCGACATCGCCAACCTGCTTAAGCACCGCCCTGCCCCTGTGAAATTCATTCAGGTCAAGGGTCACATCGGACTCAAACCTCACGACATGGCAGACTCGCTAGCTAAAGACGGTGCTCTCCTACCTGAAGTCACCCCATACACTCCCCTATCCGACGATGACATATCCGCCCTGATGCCCGTTTCCTCCTACACTATCCCTGGCGATGCACAGCTGATGCTTGTTGCACATCCGAAAATTACCTATCTTCCAATGGAGAAGCTCCGACTGGAGGGGAGGGAGGATGAGCCCGTTTTTGCAGACTCGGAGAGTGATTACTCTTCCGACTCAGAGTGGGATTCCGACTCCAGCGAGACTGTCGTACCGAGAAACTCCCACAGATCTCGTGGTCTGGTCTACGCATCTCGGAAGTCATATAAAACACGGTTGCACTCTGCTAAGACGGAGAGAGCTATGTGGAAGATTGTGCATGAGATGCTATGTGCCTGGCGTGCACTTGATATTATGCCTGTAATTCGCCTGTTTGTGTCGTTCCGACTACGCATGAACCCATCCTTCCCAATGCCGCTCGCTTATAATGAGCATGTGCTACTTTGTCAAAAGATTGCCTCTGACTCAATGCCACTGCGTACCACCGACACAACAGTGGAACAGATTTTCTCGTCCCCAATCACGGTTGACGAGATCGCAGCTGCTAAGGCGCATATACACAAGCAGGCCACGGAGTCGTCTGCTTCCGGGCTAGACGGTGTGGGCTACGATAACCTCATGGCCATAGACAACGAGGTCCTTGCTCGAGTCTTCAACGAGTGCCTTGACACACTGGAAGTGCCCACGCAGTGGCTTACCACAGTCCTTGCCGCAATCCTTAAAAAAGGTAAAGCAAGGGATGATCCAGACGGCTACCGAGCTATCGCTCTCGAGAGCTGCGGATTGAAATTCATGACTCTACTCATCCACAAGCGACTCACGCGATGGTGCGAAAGACACAATATCATTCCGGACTCCCAGAACGGCTTTCGCGAAGGTTACAGAACCAATAACAATGTATTTGTTCTCAGAACAGCAGTTGAACGTGCCCGCGCTGAAGGAAAGACTCTCTATGTCGCATTCGCCGACCTGAGCAATGCTTTCCCAGCCACCAACCACGCATGTCTCTGGACTAAACTCCAGCGTCTAGGAGCGGGCGGTAAAATCTTCGACTGGCTGCGCTTGCTGTACCGCGAAATGACTTATGTTGTCAGCCACGGAGGAGAGATGTCCGAGGAATTTCAGGCTGCGATGGGTATCCTCGCTGGTGATACATCGTCTCCAATTCTGTGGACCATATATCTCTCGGACTTGATCTTTGAGCAATGCCGCGATGACATCCGTCTCTCTGGCACTCCGATCTCTAGTCTTGAACAAGCCGACGATATTATCCTGATGTCTACGTCTCCCGAGGGACTCCAAAGGAAGATGCGTACGCTTTTCATCTGGTGTGCTGCGAATGCGATGATGGCAAATGCAACGAAATCTGCTGTGCTCATTTTTGGCACACGGCGGCCTGGCCTTGGACCATTCTATTTTGGCGACGAGACGGTCGAGGTCAAGACTCAGCAGACCTACGTGGGTATATGCATCAGAACCGATAAAAGAGACATTTTCTGTGATCACTACACCTCCAAGTCTGCTAAAGCTACGACAGTTGGTAACATGGTCCTGGGTCTCCACAAAATGCTTGGATCGCTTGATCCGTGGGATGCGCGAAAGCTGTATATGGGGCTTGTAGACCCGCACCTGACGCATGGCTGCGAGGTGATCATCGACACCGCACCGAGCGCAAAATCCCTGGCCCAACTCGAGAGTGTCTTCAATAGACTAATTCGGCGGTTTCTTGGCCTCCATGCACGAGCCTTTGTGGCTGTTCTCTCCTCAGAAATGGGTATCATACCCTTGAGGTACAGAAGACTTCTGATTGCATTGGGATTCCTCCTATATCTCCTGCGCTTACCAGATCACCGCTACGCTAAACTCGCGCTTCGGGATTCCATTGATCTCCTCGCGTCGGGGAAGTCTGGCTGGTTTTCGGACCTCCTTCACTCACTTCAGACACTCCCCATTCCCGTCAATGTGCCCGACCCTCTCAGAATCGATGTGGATATGGTTGAAGATATACGCGAACGAGTGCGCGCCTCGATGACAGCATTCATCATTCAGGAGACCAATAGGATCTCGAGTCTTTACCTCTTGAAGGATCGCTTGGAGCCTGGTGAGCGCGGAGGAGACCCACCTCGTGTTATCCCTATCAAGTTCAGACACTACCTGAGCGTTATAACCTATCGGAAAGATAGAGTTGCCCTGACGAAAATACTCACGGGATGTCACGAGCTGGCGGTCGAGCGCTTGAAGTGGGCAAGAAATGCGGATGGTGAGAAAGTATTTGATAGACTACAAAGGCTATGTCGCTTCTGCAAACACAAAGCGGAATCCCCAGAGCATGCACTCCTGGAGTGCAATGCATGTCCGGACCTCGTCTCTGCACGTCGTCAGTTCTGGGCTAAAATGCACGAACTTCCCGCACAGCCTCTACCCCCTCTTGTTTTGCATGCGCCCACTCTAGTGAAGCAACTACAGGCAATCGTATCCCATAGACCTGCCACACGTCTCATAGCCCGATTGGCTTCTCAATCCCTCGAGATATACAATGCCCGACCCATGTATATCCCAGATGCCGGCCCAGGTCCACCGTAAAATATGCGGCCATGGCGCTCCTCTTGTCTTCCGTGAATTGCACGGTCTCATTTACTTCTTGTTGTTCTTGCTGCTTTATGATTGCCTCCTGCCTGAGAATACACCACTGGACGGCCTGAAATACGTGCGACTGCTTGGTGGTGTGTTGTAGGGCACGAGCTGGGAATTGTAGATACTTACTTGTATTATGATAGCCTCCCAGACCCCCGGCGTTCAGGAATTGGACCTTGTCCGGGTAATATCACCTATCACCTATCACATCACCGTCGTCCATCCGTCGCATGTGCACGAACGATCGAAGCAGCGTTAACGCCGGCCCTCCTCCTCCTCCTCCTAAGTAATATCGCCCGGATCGTACCGTATGCGCATTGCCATGTAGGTGAGTCCAGAGCGTGCGCAGTATCCTAAGCACCCTAGTAATCTTCGTAAAGGATCCGCTAAGTAAGTATGTAGAGCGTCTGCGCACGAAATGATCTATATAGGCACCTATTTACCGCCCACTCGAACTTTAACCGTCGCAGCATAAGGTTAACTTCATTCATTTGTAGAAACGCCGCATGCGCTCCCGAGCGAGCCAGGGGGATC
Organism: Ephemerocybe angulata; assembly: GCA_013368325.1. Lineage (NCBI taxonomy): Eukaryota > Fungi > Basidiomycota > Agaricomycetes > Agaricales > Psathyrellaceae > Ephemerocybe > Ephemerocybe angulata. The sequence continues at coordinate 64,401 of JAACJK010000066.1, forward strand.
CTCCACACTTCTCCAATCACACCGTCACATTCACTACTCCCTTCCCTCACCCCCACCTTACATGGTCCTTCCCTGATCCACTTCCTCCACCCCTACAATCAATACTCCTTTCCTGGTATACTTCAGGCTGCACGCCGCCGCCTGCCACCTTCCCGAGTGGCTCCCTCGTTTATTGAATGAGAATCAGACTGTTGAATCAGACATTAGCCATGGAAGGATATGGATATGGATATCGGCAGAATAAGGACGGAGGAGACGGTGATAGCGTATTGATTTTGATAAGATTTTGCGGCGTCGGGTTTATCGTCCGTGCCTACTCTGCACGCCCCTATCTACCGTTTGGTATTTTCAAAGCTTCAAAGTACAAAGCCTTCGTTTATGTATCCAAGGAGGCCTCCAACAAGGATGCCAGTGATAATCGATAGACTGTCGACCAGTCTCTTTTTAACGGAGTCGTTGCGAGATTCCAGCTCGTGCGAGATGCGCTTATCTTGAATATACAGCATGGGATAGACGCCCACTCCTTGGAGCTATCTGCAGCGGTAGGTTCATCCATTTACCTTGAGGCAGCACATTTATACGACAGAGCAGGCACACTGTAAACACATCCAGGGGCACACCAGCATGATGCATTCAAGTTGTGCATCGTGGTAATATATGCGGCCTTGTGGCGATGATCTGTAGTGGAGAATGCGAGCGAGGTGGTTTAATTAAGATAGACGCCCACTCGGGGTTCGCCACCTATGATATAGGTCGAATATAGGCAAAACGTACTTTTAAGTTCGCGCCCATATGAGATTCGGTGTTTCAAGACGCAACAGTGGGCCGGTGAGTCCGTTGGTTTGCGTCAAAAGCGGAATTTGTGTGAGTGGGGTGAATACCGGGGTACAAGAGTTTGGAAGAAGAGGGGATGCGAAGCCAAACATTCATAAGATACACTGATCCCATTGTTTTATCATTCGTAAACGTGCCTGAGTCAGTGAATGAGAGGGGTTCCAGTGAGTTCATCAACTTGGCGATGCCTGGTCAAGCCCCACCATACGTATCTCAAAACGCCCGGCAGCCTGAGTGCGTAAGACTGAGGGGTGCACATACACACCTCAAGGCGTCTACCCCAAAGTCACATATGGCGGTACTGTACTTTCTATAGCCACATGGAGAAAGCAAGTGAAAGATCGTAGGTTGGGCGTCTATCTATACGCTCGGGGACTCGGACCTTGTCGAGGGTAAGAGAAAAAGGTGGACTCATGCGTTCAGTAACCGGGATACGTTTGAAACTCCCGAAGTACTACTTGACCTGGTCATCTATGGCTGTCGTGTTGCACACTACTACCTTGTATGAGGTGGCAACAGCCTCTTGCTAACGCACGAGCGAGTTCCGAGTCATGCAGCGAGTTGCAGATAGATATATTTACTAAGCCCCTCCTCAGCGGTACGCGTTAGCGAAAGGGGTACGGAGCCACGTCTGGTTTGCGCGAGGCGAAGCCCCACTAAAGCATGCTTATTACCTAGAAAGCGGAAGTGACAGTCCTCTGAAACGAGCTTTAGGACCCCCTCACACATCGCACGAGTCGCACTCGAAGGTCCGAGTCCCCGAGCGTATAGATAGACACCCATCCTACGATCTTTACCCGGAATTGGGGTTCTCCCCAAATATTCACTCGTATTCCGATGGCATGCATGATGCATCAGGATATGTGTCTAAGTTGTGGTAATTTGTGTCAGGTCAATGTCCAGTCCAGGTGTGTAAAGATAGGCGCCCACGCGGGTTCTCAAAGCTATATCGCGAGTCTAACCATCCCCGAGTAAGCCTTTCGTATTCTCTGTAATCTGCGTGTGCATCGAGCGGTACGCGGGCATTCCATGCATTTCCAGGAGTCCCGGGAGCCATCTTTCTTACCCTCTGAATTGACAAGGTCCGGGTCTCCAAGAGTGCAGATAGCAGATAGACGCCAGAGCTACGTTGCCACGGTGTGCACACCAGCACGCACACAGATACATCGGCACGGAGGGTTGAACAGCGAGGCCTCATTGGTGCTACAAATAACCAAGATGGACTCAGATGGCAAGTTCCGGTTTAAATGCATCTATGTAGCGCCGACATCTGTCGACAGCGCCATTGGAATATATAGCTGACTTGGAAGCACTGACTTATGTCAGCATGCCTCATGCATCGTGGTACGTGGCCTTGTAGTAATGGTCCAAGAGGCAACAGTTTGACCTGAGGTAATTCAAGATAGACGCCCACCCGGGGTGCACTGGCAACTCTTGCATTCCAGTCGTACTCGAGTAAGCCACACCCACTGTGCGTGTATTCAGTGTGTCTCGAGAAGTATGTATGTAGACGAATATAGCCAAAACCAACTTAATCCGCGCCCATGCTGGCCCGGTGAGGCCGGGTGCCAGTTTGAAAGCCGAGGTTGGATGAATAACATCGCCATGGGGGTTCCGTTACACGTATTTATGCACAACCAAGCTACTTGAATTAAGTTTTGCTGCCTTGCGGCGATGTGCCGTAATGTGTGAGTGGGTCGTGAGTGGGTCGTGAGTTTATTAAACTGAAATAGACGCCCATCTCAATGAGGTACACTCGGGTTCATACGATAGCACCACCACAGGGGCCTGTATTAACAGAGCTTAGCTGCGTTAAGGTGTAGTATTACACAAGTATGTACATTCCGCAGCTCCCGTCGGGTGTTTTGTTAAACTATTATAATTAAGCGCCCATCTGCCCCGGCGTTCTGGCGGGACTGTACACCGACACTGAGAAGCTAAGTTCCTTTAGATGGGGGGCCCACGGATGGACGTAGAGATGCACAGCTGTACTACTACATATCATTGGACAGTGACCTACTGGTCTGCGCGCATGCTTTGCAAGGCTGGATGGCATCTGTGGCATTACTTCATCGCGCCCGCTCACCATGTCTGAACGAGCAAACTTGCAAGTGATTCTTCTCCCGAGAAAGTATCGATGTATGAGACATATTCTCGGGTCCTCGCCAGGTATCCTGGAGTGCTACACACACCTCTACAATGCAGAACATGGATGACTGAGCCCGAAATTGATTTATTTCTCAGCGATGTGAAATTTCGAATTTCAGAAACATGGTGAGCTTCGATTATTTGAGCGTATTAAGCCTCGAGAACCGAGAGGATGGAAGCTTACTTAGGTTTCTGCCGCCTCCGAGGTATGGTGGTGTATTCAGTCCCGGGGGCAGAGGAATGTAGAGTAGGAAGTTTGCTTATTAGGGAGTGTGATTGGGTTGTGGGGGCCAATCGGAGGCGGGCGAGTGGGGATGGGAGAATCAGCGTCTCGTAGAATTCGCTATTCAGTTCAGTTAATGAGGTTGCGTGGGTATGGCCGGCCTCTCGGGGTACCAGATAGTTGAAGTCGCGCCTCGTATACCTCGTCGCATGGTATGGACTGATACACCAAGACGATTAACCATATATAACATGAATCCCCTACCATGAATCCCTTACCATCGTTCCAGGTATCTGGTACAACTACATCCTCATCGAGAACGCCTTCTTCAAACACGCCTTCCTCTTCTCAGGATTTTATGGTTCCCAGCATCGAGACATACAGAACCCCAACGCACCTTTCCGTATAAGTCCAAGCACCTATTACGCGCGACCTACGCGCGCGCGAAATCGAAGTTGGGCGCGCTCGATATCACGGACCCAGTCCTATTCGACAGAGGCTTCTGAATTGATACATACAGATACTTGGTGGGCTTCTAAACTCGAGAAGAAGCGCCCATGATTCTACGAGATGTGTACTCGCTCTGTGGATACACATATGATATGTGTTCTTTGACTGCTCTCATCAGTTTCACTCGACACATAAGTGGACCCAATACCCGAATAGGTCGCAGCTACTACACTACGGCTCATGATACATCATTTGAACACTGCAACACAACCAGAGACGTGCATGCCAATGGTGAGGTATACGTACCGACTTTGAAACCTCGCGAATAAACCGGAAAATACATGTATCCGGGTCTGATCCTCAGAAGCCTCTCCGGGGAAAGAAGCCTCGAAGACACCAAATCGGCAACAACGCAAGTCTCCTTGAATATCAAAACATAGGCCTTCAAGCCCGTCATGTCCGTCGTGGTGGCAGCACTCTGACATCGGCTACCAGGAAGGAAGACCTGGTTACTTACAACACACATGCACATGCACATGCACATACAGACACGACTTTCCCCATACTAGGATCACCCCTTCTTCCATGTACAAATACAGCTGATTCAATCGACCACAACCTCGGGAATGCGGGGAAATAGGCACGCAGGTGGGAACGCGCAGCCGCCCTGCCTCGTGTTTATTGACCCATCGAGCTCCATCAGCCTTCGTTAGGCACCTTTAGGAAGAAGGAGGCAAACAGGAAGCAGGCAGGCAACCAGCCAGAAAGCACCTGGGAGCAATCCTATATGCACATACATGCTGCATCCTTCTTGATACTTACTTAGTATGCTCTATGACTCTGAGAAACCGGCCCACCGTGCCAAACTCGAGCTCCCTTTGGGACTTCCGGAATGGGATGCTTGGTAGACGCTTTGGGGGGGGGTTCGGGTTTGAGCTCGAAAGGTTAACTGGCCCATGGTATTAGAGGGTGCGTTTTGTCTTTTCGGGGTTGACCTGGGGCCTGCCAGGCGTGGGATGTGGGTGGGCGCCTGGGGTTTGGGAAGCTGTGATATTTACCGGATGGAGTCTGTGCGTACTGTTCGAGACTGTTCGGCGCTTAATCATCGTTAATCAGATAACTACCCGAAGCTGATGCTATTGCAATCTCGAATGACAGAGGAGGTCTCAGGAAAGGGTGGATATTTAATACCAGATTGCAGGGAAATGTAAGCACTTCTGCAGTGTACACTTACGGAGCACCGGTATCCTAATATCTCAGAGATTAGAAAGGCATGGCCGGCCATTAAATCCAACCCACCCTCTCTAAGCATCATTCATAATGGCCCTCGCGGGTATCATCCCAGCATGGTGGCCCATCCGCAAGGATCATCGCCATCTATATCTGCCTATCATGCGTCCTGTAACCACCTTTGAGTGATCAATCAGCCCAGTGCACATATGATACTTATGATGCTTATGACTTGGAACTTCGAGTACAGCGGCAGCGGAAACCGGGATTATTTCTTACGATCAGCGCAGCGTGGGTCCGCCGGACGCGCGACGGGCGTAGCGGTGTCCAAGGTCCTTGGGATATCTACAGAAAATCTCAAAGAGACGACTCATACTTAGTTAAAGGACCCACTACTACGGGACTTCGGTATCACCTTCAAAGGCTTCGGTCCGAAGTCTAGTTTCCCATTTTCCGTAATAAGCGCTGAGTCAAAGGTTAGGTCTCTAATATCTATGGGCTATCCGAGTCGGCACTTTCATTGAGAAGGTAACTGCACGTTGGTGCCTCAGAGAGAGAAGTATGGTTTAGGATAGATGGAAATGCATTGCACTCACTCCTAACGCGGGTTAGCACTTATAAGCGCCTGTTCCGCGAAGTTGCGGAGGAATCAGTTATCTTATCTTGACAGGGATTTTGTTAGCAATTACGTAATTAACGCGTGTTTGCAAAATGTTCGCGACGCGAAACGAACTTGAACTTGACCTTCATCCTCCTCAACCATGTCGACGAGCTGGGTTTAATCCCTGCCCTTGGCCAACGAAAACTCTGGTGGGACATTGACGGAACATTCTGCTCAACTCGGATAGTCACCCTTGGTACAGAGCTTGGTGTCAACCACGTCACACCGATGGCAACATTACGCCAGAAAGCTCAAGCAAAGGATACACTCAAGGCTTGCATCCTTGAGTATCAGACCTGGGACGCTGAATACTGCAAATCTGCTCTACTATCATTGCAAAGACCTGCGCCACAACCTGAACCGTCTCCTATCTTGGTCGAAGATGGTTCACTCGGCGATTCTGGGTCTGACACTGGCGAATTCATCTGTACCGAGTTTGAGGAAGAGACTGGCGTCTCCATCACCACGGGAACTGCAGAAAGCTTCGATGTCTATGTCAGTGCAGAGTTCCTTCGGCATCCAGGATATGACTCCTGCACCCCAGCGGCGCGAAACATCATGGTCGGAGACGACTCGGACTACATGCCTTTCATGCCTTTCGCGGACGACCCAACGTTCGGCTGGAAAGCTTACAGCAACGAGTACAAGTACCTCGCATGGCAGGTGTACCGTCCTGATCCCGACTGTAAGTACGTCTGGCTGTGTGTGAGTGTAGGGCAATGGTAACAAGCGCCTAGTAGAGATTGTTGCAATAGAAGCCATTCAACGGCTCACTATCGGTGGGGGAATGGACCCATCGGTTATCGACGCGATGGGTCTCTTTCCAGCGCGGCCGAAACCCACTTCTACCCCAGCAATCACGCGATTGACGAGGCTTGCTGCACGCAGGTGAGACAGACTTCGTTCAAGAAGCGAGGCGCCAGCTTATGACGATCGAAAGAGACTTTCCGACGCCTTTACCTCCTGGCTGGACACACAGCCTGCGCTACTCCACTCCGTACTCGGACGCCGGCCCTTCTGCCGTGTTTCAGAGTCACTTGGACTCGTTTTGCCACAACCCGAGCTGTCTTACGGGGTACTGTACCGTCCATTGTAAGTTCTCGACTCTCAAAACTACCCTTATGCTGACGCGCGTAGTGGGATGCATCCCAGAACCGGTTCCAGTGGTGCCCTCTGTCACACTTGAAGCACTGTCCCTCTCTGCTGAGAAGATATGCGGCGCAGGTTGTTTCCTCACGCCGACATTGGTAAGTGAAGCGTCAGGAAGCCGCTGTCTCAATTTGACTCTAGCTTCCGCAGATCACTGAAACCGAATGGACCGAAGAGGATGAAGAGCTTCTAAGGACAGTTCTCACTCACAGCCCTGACGCACTCCCGTGCGATCTTGCGACCATATGTCGTCGACCATGCTTTGAGGTTCGATGCAGTTCCGTCGTTTCTCCCACTTTCCGGGGCTGAGCAGTTTATTGCAGGTATATAAACGCCAAGGGAAGTACTTGGAAAGCCTCAAGTCTTCTAAAGACCGTGCCGCACGACGACGCATAGACAAGAGAAGTGGAATGATTTTCTCAGGTAGAGACATCTCTTCTGCTAGTAAAGGAAGCGTACTTAAATCTGTCCCCAGATTACGACGCGAATACGTTCAAACCGTGCGTCCTCCAACCCGTCGTTCCAACGCCCTGCTCATAGCACTCTAGGAAGAAGCCCTGCAGCCATTCCGGCCCCTGCGACGCGCAGTCCAGCTGCAAGTGCTACAAACACAACGCTCACTGCACACATAACTGTCGATGCGATCACAAGTGTACGTCACGCCGCTTTCGGGATTCACGCTGCACAATGCTCAGTTTAATCAACCCAGGTCTACGCCAGTGGAAGGGGTGCCGCTGTATTGCGAAGACCGGACAAGCGAAGTGCGATACGAAGCGTTGTCCGTGCGCTCTTGCTCTGCGCGAGTGCGATCCCCGTGTGTGCACTGGATGTTCGTTGAGGTGAATACTTTTGCACTCTTTGTGTTTGTCAACTCAAGTCAGTCGCGGTGCCATGTAGCTGTGGAGAAGACGAGGATACGGGAGACCGAGAGTCACCTCCGTCGACCTTGAAAGGCTCGTGTTCGAACATGATGATTCTGCGCGGCGTACCCAAGGTGAATGTGTTCGACATTCCAAATGACAGAAACTGACTGGACGCTGCTAGAAAACGAGGGTCCGACGGGGCAAATGGGGATTGGGGCTCTTCATCTCAGAGGATGCGAATCCGGGCGATCTCGTATCAGGTAGATTTCACTTTCGTTTCCTCGCCGATCTCTCTCACACATACTTAGAATACATTGGAGAGCTGATTTACGATGACACAGTTCAAGCTCGCGAGTGCGTTTTCGCCCCCTCTCGAGTGCAGCCTACTTTTAACTCACTGTTCTTATAGTCACATCTCGAGACACAAAGGCCGCACGTACCTCTTCCAACTGAACAGTAAACTCTCGATCGATAGCGGCTTCGTCGGGAACGAAGCGAGGTTTATTAATCACGACCCAAAGCACTTCAACACTCAAGCAAGCAGTATGTCGATCGATGTCTACGACTTCAAACGACGGCAACTAACTTGGCATTGCAGTCCTCATGGTGAGCGGCGAACACCGAATAGGATTCTTCGCAAGTGCGTCGACTATTTGTTACCCGAGGGTGTCCCTTCCACTAACTAACCGATTTCGAACCTGTAGCCAAGCATATACCAGAAGGCAGCGAGATCCTCATCAACTACGGGCCTGAGTTCTTCAAAGAGCAGAATCCCCCTGGCGTCAGTTCGGCCAGCGGGGGTAGTACCTCGGTTACGACGCCGAAGCGGATGGGGAATGCGATGGGCAAGGAGGTTAAGCGGGTTGTGGAGGACGCAGATGTATCGTATGAGCCGTCGCCCGATAGTGGCCAGAGTACGTCTCAGGAGTCGAAGGCGGACTGATCGCTCTGGTATGTACGTGCAGTCAACGTGCAATGCCTATTCATATATCAAGCTGTAGCTTGGAGTGCTAATACATGGACACGACGAGCCTCACCGAGTCAAGTGCTGGAAGTGGTTCAATGGGAGAAAGTAGGAGTCACAAGCAACAACGAAGACAAGCCCTATGCACTAACTTGAATCAATCGAACGGAATTCGGTGGCTCGGGGCATTGGGCGATCGACATCTCGACATCTCAGTCTGCATCTGCCATCTTGGTAGTGGACCAAGTTCCGTAGAGCTCAGGCTTCATCCACGACAGTCGTTCCTTGGCCTTCTCTTCAAACAGACTGTCTGAAGCTTTCTCGTACTTTTTGTCGCTATACTCCCCCTTGGCATACCCCCCTGCACGAAGCGCGGCCCACGCCACGAGCCTCATTAGAATTGAGCCGTGCCTCCTCGGTTCCGCGTCCAGCACGACGATGTATCTGACCGGAAACTCCTTGAAGTGGAAGAACCATCCAGCAGAGCCCGGGCGCCTGAGGCTAGCGATATAGCCAATCATTTTATCCTTCTCAGTCGAGAAAAGGATATCCTTGGCGGAACGGAAGATCTCCCATTCACCACGAGGAGTCGTTTGTAAAGCTGAACGAGATGCTTCAAATGTTCGACTGCGCAAGGGGGGCAAAGCTTTCCCACCATCTGCGCCGGATTCCTCGACCAACGACTGGGGGTCGGTTTCCGACCATACGAGGAGCTGGTAAAGGTCTGGCCGTGCCCTGAGCTCCTCAAGAAACGCCTCGCTGAATCCCCCCTTCTCGTGACGGACTGCTCCGAACAGATATGCCCTCGACTCCACCTCAGCCCACACGATTTTTCCCGCGCTCTGTGGGCGCTTGTTGGTCGGAATGGGTCCTTCGATACCCATTAATCTCTGAGGTGAGACCATGTCGGCGATGACAACACCAGAAATTGATAGGTGCATCCGTGCGGCGGTTGCGCGGTTCGTCGAGTTCAGGTCATTCTCGAAACGGCAGAATCCCGGGGGAGGTAAGAGACCCAAACCCCCAACCGACAGCATTCTGATCAAGTCGTCGTAGGTGCTGCACAGACGAACATAACGATTCTCGGTGTTGGACTGGGGGTCGATGGACTTGAACAGGTGCTAGGAACAGTAAATCTTTTGATTACCAGAGGAATTACGAGATATACTCACCCACCAGACTTCATCGGTCACAGCTTTGGTGTGCTTCCGATTGTAGATCCACCCTCCAAGAACCTTGACCCTGCTGCCTGACAATGGTTTAAGTCTCAGATGGGCTTATACTACGCATGCCGGGGCAACTTACCGACGTCCCCAAGGTTGGCTGCCCCCGATTCCGGGTTCGGATGTTTCATCATTTCCAGCGCTTCGAACATCGCGTCCTTCATCCACGGGAGCGGGAACTCGTCGACCCGAACAAACAGCTGAGCAAAGTGCGTCGCATCTTCCAAGTCAAAGTCGTCGCTGAGTATCATGTCCCGAAAGGTGACTTTATCCAGAGATTTGGCGAAAAGAACTGGGTGATGAAAGACGACTCGTCTGGCGTACTGGCACATATGGTAGTACTGGAGGGCGGCCATGTACATTGCGAGGGGTGAGCCGTGCTTGCTTGGGTCCAAGCCTCGGGAAGTAAACATCTTACGCGCAAACTTCTTGCCATGGTCCAAGTCCATGAAGGCCTCGAACGCTGCGCAAAGTCGCCGCTTTTCACTATGTACGCGCCTTCTATCAGAGGGGGTCAGGGTATCTCAAGCATAGAAAGCACGCACGCTTGGTAGGCAAGTTCTACAAGATCCTCGTCCTCACCCTCAGCATCCTCACCCTCAGGGAGGACAACGTCCCCGGCTTCTACAGTCGCACTGACGGAAGTTGTATTTTCTCGACGAGCGGATGCTGAAGTAGCACCCTGAGTTGTAGTCGACGGTTGATTTTGACGTAGAGCGCTCTTCCAAATGCCTTCGCTTTCGGCAGTCTTTGCCCATTCGGCTTCGGGATGTTCCACGATGTAAAGCTCCAGGACACGCTGGCCTAACTTCTCAATCACTCGGTTGGCCTTTTCCATCTCTTTTGCCAGTACCTTGATTCGAATCTTATGACCATCGTCCACTGCAGATGGACTATTCAGCCAAACCACGATAAGCAAAGTTCAACTGCGCTCTCACCTTTAAGGAAGAAACGCTTTGAATGAATATCCCTCCCAGTTCTTTCGACACGAATGGCCTTGACGTATCTCGACACCCATTTGAGCTTTTGCATCGTCTCTGCCCTGCTGGTATACTCTGAGATCTCGGCTTCTGTGGGTATCTCCCTTCCGTTCCGCACTCGATCGACCTCCTTCTGCGCCTCCTTGTACTTTTTATACAGTAATCGATATTGGCCATGATGTTCCTTGCATCGCTCGGGTTTGGGGTGCCCAGCAGTTGCAGGTTTGTTGCATCGAGTCATCTCGTCTCCTTTAAGGGTATTGCATGGAGTTGACTGCGCCTGAACGACTCAGTGGGCGCTGAGGCGCTTGGAGTCCCGGCTGACTTGTTCTTCGCCTTCGCCCCCTGTTTCTTCTTGTTCCCTGGCCCGGGCATCGTAGGTTAATCTCGATATGCTGTGATAGATGGCCGTATGAGGCAAAACTGAGCAGGGAACGTTATATTCTCATTATATGAAGGCTTACAGTGGGTTCATTATAGACATTCCTCCCACGATGAATCGCCAATTCATTACAGATAACCGCTGAACCGGATGCTGGTCCCACGACCCCTCGCCGGTGAGTTCCCGAACACCTCGCCGGTGCGACGTCGCGTGACCATTGATCAAAATGATCTTCCCCACGGCCACCAGCGGCTAGGAGGACGGACGCCTCACCATGCAGCAAGGCGTCCAAAGGGTGCGCACGACTACGGAAGGTGCTCTGGGGTATCCGGGCGACTGATATCACAATGAACGGCCCAGTATATGCGTCCTATCCCTAGTTGAATGGCAATACCTTTACTCCTACCACTGACAGTGCCCATCAAGACCAGGACCATCCGAAAGGCTACCTGGCGATTTACGGCGCCCCCATACCCTGCGCCTAGATAATAGCGGTTTCTAGCCATCGCTTGCTCGTCAGTGATCGGGGTGCTGCAGGTATATGAATGCGGGCCATCCCTCGATGGTAGGTAGGGCGAGGTTGTGGGGCACGGCCCATCCCACCATATACTGAATATCTGTCTGGACAGGCATTGGTGGCGCTGCGGCTACCCGCTGGCCAGACATGTACCATCTGGAGCGGTTCAGGAGGGGCGTATGCCCCAACATCGGGCTCTCAAGACGGATACTATTGCAGATGTCGTTCCTCAGACTGACGTTCACCCGCGCCCTCGTCCGCCCCGCTCCCATCTCTGGAGATGCTAGCCAGCTGACCTTGCACTCTGCAGACATATACCGCCAGGCCAGGCAGATCCAGCAGCATGCGCACAGGGCTCTCGAGACCCCGATCATCGAGAGAACGTCTCTCGAGACGCATGCTCTCCGAAAGCCACAGGTAAGTCGTTCTCCAGACATTCATTCGCCTCCCTCCATCCCTCCGCATCCCGCTCTGCAGACGCTGACCATCGTATGTTCCGTTCTCCAGACGGATATCACGCCGACCCAGCCGCGTCCGACACGCACCGCACAGAGCTCTCGAGACACGGATCCCCAAACAACTGTCTCCCGAGACGCATGCTCTCCGAAACCCACAGGTAAATCGTTCTCCAGACATTCATTCGCCTCCCTCCATCCCTCCACATCCCGCTCTGCAGACGCTGACCATCGTATGTTCCGTTCTCCAGACACGTATCCCGCCGACCCAGCCGCGTCCGACACGCACCGCACAGAGCTCTCGAGACACGGATCCCCAAACAACTGTCTCCCGAGACGCATGCTCTCCAAAAGCCACAGGTAAATCGTTCTCCAGATATTCATTCGCCTCCCTCCATCCCTCCACATCCCGCTCTGCAGACGCTGACCATCGTATGTTCCGTTCTCCAGACACGTATCACGCCGACCCAGCCGCGTCCGACACGCACCGCACAGAGCTCTCGAGACTCGGATCCCCGCACGAAGGTCTCTCGAGACCCACGCTCTCCGAAACCCACAAGTAAGTCGTTCTTTAGATATTGATTGCCCTCCCTCCATCCCTCCACATCCCGCTCTGCAGACTCTGACGATCGTATGCTGCGTTCTCCAGACGGATATCACGCCGACCCAGCTGCGTCCGACACGCACCGCACAGAGCTCTCGAGACTCGGATCCCCGCACGAAGGTCTCTCGAGACCCACGCTCTCCGAAACCCACAAGTAAGTCGTTCTTCAGACATTGATTGCCCTCCCTCCATCCCTCCACATCCCGCTCTGCAGACGCTGACCATCGTATGCTGCGTTCTCCAGACGGATATCACGCCGACCCAGCTGCGTCCGACACGCACCGCACAGAGCTCTCGAGACTCGGATCCCCGCACGAAGGTCTCTCGAGACCCATGCTCTCCAAAAGCCACAAGTAAGTCGTTCTCCAGACATTCATTCGCCTCCCTCCATTCCTCCGCATCCCGCACCGCAGACGCAGACCGTCAGCCATTGCATTCTCCAGATGCGTACCGAACCCGCCTTGTCGCGTTTGACACGCACCGCACAGGTCTCTCGAGACACCGATGCCCACACGACTGTCTCTCGAGACCCATGCTCTCCGAAACCCACAGGTGAGTCGTTCTCCAGACATTCATTCGCCTCCCTCCATCCCTCCGCATCCCGCTCCGCAGACGCTGACCATCGTATGTTCCGTTCTCCAGACGCATATCACGCCGACCCAGCTGCGTCCGACACGCACCGCACAGAGCTCTCGAGACACGGATCCCCGAACGACTGTCTCTCGAGACCCATGCTCTCCAAAACACGCAGGTACGTCGTTCCGCAGACATTGATTCCCCTCCCTGCATCCCTCCGCATCATCCCGCTCTGCAGACCCTGACCATCAGCCATTGCATTCTCCAGACGCGTACCGAAGCCGCCTTGTCGCGTTTGACACGCGCCGCACAGGTCTCTCGAGACACCGATGCCCAGACGAAGGTCTCTCCAGACGCATGCTCTCCAAAACCCACAAGTAAGTCGTTCCCCTGACATTGATTTCCCTCCTTCCATCCCTCCGCATCCCGCTCCGCAGACGCCGACTATCTGACAGCCGGCTCTCCAGACAGGTATCCAGCCCTCCCTCCTATGAGGTATATTTCAGAAGTTACCTTTTCAAAGATTGGGAGCATTCAAGTAAAGACATGAAAGCATGGTTCAGAAACACAGATCCGTTACATTAATCGTCCAGTTTTAGTATCTTCGCCCTATTCCAAATTGAAAGGAAGACCTTTGTATAAATAATCGCCCTCTGTTGACCCATATAACTGACGGATTTGCGAATTCTTCGAAGTGCCCCATTGCCGCACTCCGCTGCGCTGGAGTTAATGTAGCTAAGTCTGGTGTCGACATTCATGTATTCCGAGAGAAAGGCAGCTGGGCTGCATTTGCTGTGTCCTGTAGCATGGAAAATGTCAATGGCAAAGCTTGTCTCGGCGAAGAACATTGGCTCGCGAAGCATGCAGTAGGGGCCCAAGGCACAGGCAAAATCGTAGATAACTCTTGTCGGCGCCTTAGGCCACCGAGTGACCATCGCCGAGAAAACATCATCTCGGCCTTCGCTAGAAGGAATGCAATGAAATCCGTAGCAGATGCTATGGGAACACATCAGGAAAACCCTCGCCGGCTGGTTTTCCTAGGTAGAAATGATCACATCAAATAACTATTGCAGGTTTGATATTTGGATGACGAAGGCTGGTCAGACATTGTGGGATGGCGGCAAGGCGCTAAAAGCCTGGCGGAGGTTTCTCAGAAAGTACCACTCAGGTTTAAGTGGTCAGACAATATAATAGTTGGAAATCAATCTGATAATGCACTTACAAGGTCATATAAGGGTGGTCAGTTTGGGGGATCTTGTAGCCAAGCGCTCCAAGGCTGACATTGATTGGCCAGAAGCGTCTGGCCGGAGTTGAGTTACCTAGCTATATCACACAATAAGAGCTTCCTGACAATGCACTTACAAGAGTTTATAATGGATCTAATTCTTAGAGATAACTTCAGCTAAGCGCCAGATTCCTTTGAGTTGTCGAGCTATATCATATTCAGGACTCACACTGACAATACACTTTCAAAGAATTATAAGGCCCCAAATTCTGCATAGGGCAGACCAACTTTGTTAAGCAAGCATTAAGGTCACTGAATCTGATATATGGTTGATGCTATCTTACCGTGCACTTGCCAACCTCCGAGTCTCAAAGAAAAATGATATCATGGCAAGGGGATATATTCAATCACCATCACTGCCTGTAGCATCCTCATCCTCTGGCTGCTGGACGTCATCCAAGAATTCATCTTCCCCGTCGCCTACATCCAATTCTTCTGCCTCCAAGTTATCTAGACCATGCTCATGGTCCTTCGCCAAACACACTCCACCATCTGCATCACCATTCTCTCCGACCTGAAGATCTGGCACCCCATCTGTGGTTATGTCTGTCTCCCCATGTTGTCCATCGGAGTTAACGGCAGACCCGAGTGCTAGGTCCACAGCTTCTGGCGCTGCCCCAGACGTGCTTGGGGGAGCTCTAGGAGCATCTGTGTGACTATATTTGTGCCCCACGCCATGGCCCCAAATGTACCTCATCAGCATATCTCGGTCGACAAAGCTAGATACATAGTCAGTGATGGTATGGCATAGCAAATATGCAGTTCGAGGGTCCTTACCGGTTAATATAGTACTCTTTCCAATCCTCCTTGTCTTTAGCTGTCTTTGAAGCAATGCGTGAGGTATCTGCAGCTGGGTATCGTCGGCCAAGGCTGAAACGAGGGTTGATATATGATGCTCGAATTATGTCAGAGGGATCAAGAAACCCCATTGCACCTTCTGAGTTGGCTGGTTGCAGTTGGAGCCGGTCAAAGTCGTTTGTTTTACTGGATTCGTGACAGAATTCAAACCACCGTATGAATAGAAAGTCTACTCGTCGCTTTCGGAGATCAGTAGCCCCTTCTCCACGGTAAATGAGGTTTGCGTGGTAGACTCCTAGCACTTGTGCATGGACGAATCGATGAGGATTTGGGTAATCCTCGTCATCATCGTCCAATTGACGCAGGCACATAACATATCGACGGGACGTGCTTGGGTTAATGATATCGGTTTCCCTACGCACATCGTAGGTCGTGTAGTTGATGTGCAGTAGTTGGTGTTGATAGATGCGGTCCGAGTGAAAGAATATTCGGTCAGCATTGGACTCTGTATCATGATGATCTGTTGCGAGTGACGTCTGTAGTGACTGGAGGCGCTGGAGTCTTTGGCTGTCAGGCCCATCTTCTGAGTCTAGCTCCTCCTTTATGAGCATACTGTATATGCGGGGAAGAAGATGAGCTCTGAGCTTTGGCATAAAGTCCTGGTAGAGTCCCACAATATATGAGTTTCTTGGAGTTGTAGGCAGTTGAGACAATAAGTTACGGTTACCTTCACGGCAGGGTCATCCCTCTTCTTTTGGATCCAGCTTGGAAGACTGACTGGGTTATTCTGTGATTTCCCAATGAAGTACGGATTAGTGGAAGCATTTTCGTCAGTATACTCCTCGCTGGGGTCGGGCAGAAGCTGTCTCCGGAGTCTTCTGATACGATTCTGCCGCATTTGTATGCGTGATAGCTGTCTGTTGACGTCTTTCTTGCTCGTGCGTTTGTAATGCATCTTTGGGTATCTGTGGAACCGTTCAGGCTAAAGAGTCCCACTCAGTTTCTCTTTCTACGGGCATCGCAGTGAGAACCAGGTTTATGAACGCACGATTTGAGTTGAGTATGAGTCAGTTGTTCCGAAGAGGCGGATTGTCGGAGCCACATCACCCAAGGAGTGGTACTTGTATGTTTCAAGATTGAGGGTTTTGGGCTTTGGGCCACCATCCTCGTCATCTGTCATCTCTACCTACAGATCAGAAATATGGCCAAGTAGTAGTAGTTCAAACTACGCACCGCCTTCTTCTGGAACATCCATGGAGCCTACTTCAGCATTGCCCGAATTGAGTTTCCGCCGCTTGCCTGCCAGTGAACCAACACTAGCACCCGCTCCAGGGGCAGCGGGTCCTTCCTTCCTCTTAGCGGAAGTTTCGCGCCTTTTTCGAGCTTGATATTCTCGCTGTAGTTCCTTTGTGGGTATAGCAGCACATGTTTCTTTAACAAACTTCCTCATTGACTCTCCGAGTTGGACTGTCTGTTCTTCCAGCATGGTTAATGTATGGTCGGTATGTAGTCGAAGCTTCGCCAGCCCGTGCCACTGGCCAAGTACAAAGAGTAGTTTCATGACACGGTTGTTGTGAGGAGCAGGAAGTAGGCCCTCAAATGCTGGTATTGCACACTGATAAAATGAAGCAAGTGAGTCAGCGGTATTTTAAACAATTATAAAGGCTACCTGGAGTAAATCTTCAAAGTCTCGGGCGGCTAATTGCTTCATTTCGCTGACATTGTTCACAAACCGACGTATGGTGTCCCTTCCGTATGTTGGCATTTCACGATATCTATCACCAGTATGAGATTTGTGCATTAAAAAGTTAACGGAGTCCGAGTACCCACCGAGCATCTAAGGTATTTGTCAGACCTTTTTCTGTCGCTTCCAAGAGGCGCAGTAGGTGTATGAACAAGGCCTTCCAGACTCCAATCTCGACTTCATGGAGAATATCTACCACAAGCATAGGGTATAGATCAAAGCCATGGGAGGATAAGCGTGTAGAGAACGCATTCTGTCATAAGATCCTCATGAGTAAATGGGAAATGGAAAGTAGAATGCACAAGCCATGCGTACCTCCGTAGCCACAAGGGAACCATGCGAGAGTCGCGTTTCTACTTTGCTGGAGAGAATCGACAGCTGTTGGTCGTAGAGAAATTCACGGGCTTTCTTCACGTGTTCCTTCCTAATATTATCATCCACTCGAGCCCATTTCGAACGATTCTTTAGGTCTTGTTTTTGTCCCATTGCCGGGATGTCCACCTTGAGAACTCTGCAGCGGGGGCAAGGATATTTCCCTAAGTTCTTGATACTTGCTATAAGGATCCTAGTTAAGGTTTAGTTCATTTGACATGCAGCTCAGACCATATTCTCAATCTTACTCACTTCTCTGGGTAGTCCGCAGAATATGTGAGAATTCGAGGGTAGAATCTACGCTTTTCTCCATCATAACCCTTTACAACAATCCCATGGGAGTACGCTTCCACAAACTCTTCGTCCAAGATAAGTTTCCACTGCTCGTGGAAGAGCTCCCTCTGGCAGTGAGTAATAACGGCCTCGTGGGCCTTCGTAAGATGCTTTTGGCCAGTATGTTCAATCATAAAATCTTTAAAGTGATCAGGGAGCTAAAGGAGCTCAATTAACTGAAGCCAGACTGTTAACTGGTGCTTAACATACCTTTTCAAAGTAAGCGACAGTTTCAAACAGCCTTTCGGAAGGCTTCGAACGGTTGTACTTGGATTCATTGGCGAAGAATAGGTAGAGAGGCCATACTTTGGCAGATCCAAAACATGCCAACATGGTCGCATCCGAAGCAAACATAAGGCAGACTACATAGCGAGGTAGAGTGCATCCTGGCTCTGGAGGTGAACGCTATGGGATATGTTATATTAGACTAGTCCCAGAAGTATTTTAGATCATGCAAATACCTGAAGGGCCTCGTACGCGTCAACAAATGCCTTGGATGTATACATCTCTCCAAACGTCCGCATATCCTCCTTTCCTTCGCCAGGACACCAGCGAAGGTCAAAGCCCATAGTATGGAAGTGCTCCTGCGCTTCGAGGCACTCAAGCTTAGCCCTGATGATTGGTATCAGTGGCCGGTGGTGAAAGCCAGGAACTGTAAAAGCATGGCAGCCAGGGTTCACTGATGTCTTGGCAAAGGGTACTGAGATAGTGATTGACTTTATGGCCCAAGAATCACCATCGTCCACCCATTCAGCAGAGTCTACGCCATCATCGTACTCAGATGCTGCTAGAATAGTGTCGATGCGTTTCCAATTCGTCCCTTGCAAGTCCTGTGGCCGGAAGTTGCTATCACTGACGATATCGACCAGCTTGGCAAAGGAGTCGTGACTCTTCTCTGAGCTATCTGACCAAAACCATTCGCCCAGGCGGAACGAACTGAGATTGGGAAATGGGTAGAGAGTGGGATTTCTAGAGGGAGCTTTGGAGGGCTCGCCCTCGACGTCCGGGAGCTCTTGGTGTTCCCGAAGTTTCTTGGGTGTGACTGAACTGTCTGGATCGTGTGGAGAGTCGCCGTACTGATACATTCCAAACTTTTTGTAAAGCCCAAAGCTATTCTTTTTCGATTCGACGGGGTAATGTTTCGAGGGTGGCGAGGTTGTGTCCGTGGGTTCGGGGGGCGCTGTAGCTGGAGGAGCCTTTGGCTTTGGCAGAGCTGGTGGTGCAGGGATAACAGAGGCAAAGAGCGATGGAGGAAGTGCAGAGGATGGCTGGAAGTCGGACTTCTTTTGTATTTTGAAAGATGTCGTCTTCTTGCGATGGCCTCTACCCAGAGCTTCGCCCTCAGTTCCAGCTATCACAGTTGACCCTTCTTGATTCTCAGCCACCTCGGCTACTTCTAGTATGGCTACAGGTGGCTCTCGGTTCTACAATCCTCCTTAGTATATTACAAGATAAAACACAGCTTCATAAAATAGTCTTACCTTGTTCCGCGGTATAACTGGCATATCTACGTCAAGATTCTCCTCGTCCAACCAAGAGGGTGCCTTCCGCTTCCGAGTATTTGCACCAGAGCTGCTCCCCTCCTCACAGTCAATCTGCATTGACTGTTGTTGCCTCTGACGTGCTTCTTCTATGCTTCGCTTGAAGTTTCCTCGAAATTTCACGCAGGACCTTATGTGGAAAGCGTAGCTGTTTGGCTGCATGAACAATTTCCCGCACACACATTTCTGAGACCACGGCTGGTTGCCCAGCTCATCATCGTACACCTCCATTGGACTGCAAAGAGTGGTGGTGGTGGTGGTGGAAAGTTGAACAGAACACCAAATGGCGTTAATCCCACTGGTCTGATGGCTTCCTGCTGGCTGGGAAAATAATGCCTATTTAGAAGTTGGCTAACATCATACTACAGTCTTAGATTTCAACAGGACCATACAAGAGAAAATACGAGCTAATTAATACACAGAGGAGCAGAATCAACGTCAACAAGGGTGCGAATGAGAAAGGTCTTCATAATTAAGGCCGGGGGGGAGAAGGGTTGGAGGAAGGCAGATAAGACGACTGTGGCCTCGGTTGCAGTGAGGATGTCCGGACAAGGCCAGGCAGCAAAGTTGAAGTTGGGCTCGAGTGTCGAGATGATGACTGACTTGGAATGTAACCTGGAAAGGCGGGTTGAACGAGCGGCTGCGTATGAGGTGAGTACTGGTGGTGCTGGGGAGTTGACATAGGCTGCTGGGTCATTGGGGCAGCGTAGTACTGAGGAGACGGTTGCTGAGGCGACATCTGCTGGGACGGCGGGTGCATCGGCTGCTGGGTCATTGGCGCAGAGTGGTACTGAGGAGACGGTTGCTGAGGCGGCATCCACTGGAGCGACGAGTGCTGGTGCATCGGCTGCTGGGTCATTGGCATAGAATGGTACTGAGGAGACAGGCGCTGAGATGACAGCTGCTGGAATGACGAGTGCTGAGATGGCGGGTGCTGGGATGGCTGCTGCTGAGGAGACAAGCGCTGGAACGACGGGTGCTGGGGCGACGGGTGCTGGGATGATGAGTGTTGAGGAGACAGGCGCCGAAACGAGGGATGCTGGGGCGACGGGCGCTGGGATGACGTGTGCTGGGGCGATGAGCGCTGGCCTGATGGGTTCTGATATGGGTTCTGAGATGTGATGTACTGAGATGAAGCCATTCCTTGTTGGTACGTTGGTTGAGGCACCGATGGCACGAACATTTGATCTTGGTGCAACGGTGCTGGGTACGCAGAGGCCGACACTGGATTATGACCGAAGGAAGCTGGGGTTTGACCCTGGAGCAACGCTAACAAGGCCTGGGCCTGGGAGGTTGATGCTGGCTGGGGGTGTTGAGGTGACGAGGCCCATGCTGGATGCTGGGATGTAGCTGACGTTGAATACTGAGATGATGACAACATTGAACCCTGAGTCGGTGGTGGCATGGAGCCCTGGGAAAACAACAGGCTCGGATCCTGAGTCGACGAGAAGGTCGACGACGCCCTTGGGTCTAGCTGTGGATGGTTGAACCCCGAATAAGAGGGATGTGGATGGGGAGCTGGTGCAGGCGGTTGAACCGACGATAAATGGGAGAGAGTTGAAGATGAACGGCTCATTGTCGGATTGAACAGGCTGCCGTGTTGCACTAGGGGAAGGATTAGACACATAGGTAGGGCAACGGAGCCAGGAATAACTCACAACGACCAGCATAGCTCTCTAGTACAGACATCTTCTGCGGAAGAACACCCCAGATATTTCTCGGAATGCCAGATTGACGGTCAACGAGATCTCTAGAGATAAGGTAGGAGCCCCGATCCCAAGTGCTGCCAAGCTCGGTACCGTGATATCTGCCTAACAAGAACAATTTAGATACGTGTACAAGCGAATTGAGAATATAAACTCACCCCGACTCGGGCCAGGCTGCTCACCGGGCATAAGGAAGGAGCTGGTATGGCTGGGGATAGCAGTGATATCGACGTCCTCAGGGCCAAAGGCAGCGTGAAGGTCGCCGGCAGTGTTGAGGTAATCATATGGAAAGATAGATTCGATAGATCTCAGAAGCGCATAGACGTTTATCCAATCCATATCATTTTTCTCCCTTGCTGTGCCATGCGCGATCTTGTGTTCAATGAATTTCGCAGTGCACTTGAGTTTGCAATGGTAGAGATTCTCAAGATAAGGATTTGTCAAGATAAACTCGCCAGTGACCAGGGGTCCAAAGCGTTCGAGACCCGCCACTGCAGCTGAGATCTATAGCCAGGTCAGCGGCATAGTCACAGAATTGAATGGAAAAACGTACAGCAGCTGAAGCGACAGCGAAAACTGAAGCGAATTGGTGGGTCTTGGGCATGGTGACATAAGGGTTCTTCCTAAGCATGAACCTAGTGACCGCGATGGGGGCAATTTGTGCGAGCTCGTCAAGAATGAATGTCACGATCATGCACATGAGAATGCTTCGCAGCAGTTGGACGTAGAACAGAGACAACTCTCCCTCCATCTTGATGCTGACCGCCATGCTGTAGGAGTCGCTGTGAGAGTGCTAGCATGGAAGTCAGCTATGGTGATTCGACTTTGAACAGAATTATAGAATGTTCATAAACGTACAGTACGGAGATTGAGCTCTGCATGAGAGAAGCTCGCGTCACCGTCCTTCGGCACAGGTGGTTTCAGAGCCTTCACCCTCGCCTGCTCCTCAGCCGACCTCCGTCGGATGCCCGGCACCTTCTCACAATATTTATGATGGAAACTGCCACATTTACTGGCAACCGCAGTGGAAGCTCTAAACGAACCACGGACCCAGTAATGATGGGAAGTCTCAGGAGAGACATATCGTTGCCGCAAAGCGTGGCCCGTCGTGTAGTTGTAGACCTTGACGCGGAATTTACGGTGACTTTCAATAGCCTAAAGGCGAAAAGTTAGATCGGGAAGTGAGGTTGTACGAAAAGCAAAGGGATACTGACAGATAGCACGCAGGGCGAGAAGATGTAGGTTTGAGCATGCCAAATGCGAGGCGCGTCAAGAACTAATGGAGTATCAGAAGCATGATCATACAGTAATGCCCAAAACTTACCATGTTTGTAACCCCGCATTACCTGCAGCCTTCGAGGCGAGCCAGGAGACCCGAGGCTGGCGCCAAACCTAACAGCAGCGAGATGGGATATCTCACTGGAATGATCTACCAAACTCATCAGTGTCACCTGGATGCTGCTCCCATCAGAATACTGAGCTCCAAGGACGCTCGCTACAACAACATTGGCGAATAAGCGCCTTAATAAAGAACGAAAGCCCTCATCCTTGGTCGCCTCCTTCTCGGCGGTGCTAACCGCCTGAGACTCCACCTCGATGATGAAGCTTTGGAATGTAGTGAAGGCAATAGTGAACTCTCTGACGCCGACCGTGTTAAGTAGCGAGACATCGTTGAGCTTGACGGCGGGCTGGGGAGGTTCCATCTCCACGTCTTCGGTACCAGACGGATCAGGGATGCTAGTGGACGTGGATTCGGGGTAGAATGTCCAAGTTGGGACTTCGTCGTTGGGAAGACACAGAGTATATTGTGTGAATTTTATGGCGTCGTTGAAGGCGTCCAAATACTCCTGCAAAGCCGGTTTAGAGAAGCATCAAACTTGTGCTATTAGAGAACATACCTGCAAAGCGAAGCTCTTGACAGCTTCCGTTTGAGGAACCCCCGACATAACCTCCTCCATATTGGGCGGATTGAAGCGAGGCAAGGTGTACCGCAGGCCATAGCGAATTGTCGACTCGGAGTCCGCATCTGTTGGTAGGGCCTGTGGCATAGGCGTGGGTGGGTACTGGGAGGATGCCCTCGAGTGGAATTGAGGCACCTCAAGATGGATCGAGGCTGGTCGCTCTGGCTGTTTGCCAGCTGCTTTCGAAGACATGGGGACGGTCGAAGCTGTGGGTTCAGCAGCGATGTCCTGTTGTTGCGGGTTCCAGGGAGCGTTTCCAGAGTGCTGGGGAGGATGGGGGGAATAAGTCCCTCCTCCAAATGGGTTAGTGAGAGGGACGTTCCCGGGTGGGTCGGAGGGCATGTTTCCAGATTGCTGGGAAGCATGTGGATGAGGAGGGGGATAGCTTCCTTCACCGTGAGGAGCGTTCTGAGGAGGGTCGGAGGGTGTAGAGTGCTGGGACGTCTGGAGAAGAGGCGGAGGGGGATAGCTTTCGTCGCCATATGGTTGAGTTAAGAAAATGCCCTGTTGGGTGAAGCCTTGAGCGGGGGCATCGCGACGTGGGCTGGAGTGTGTGTTTCCGGGGTGCTGGGAGGCTTGTGGAGGGGGAGGGGGATACGATCCCTCATAGGGGTGAGCAAGGAGAACATTTCGATGTGGGGAGCTTGGGTTCGACATATTCTGCCATATATACTGTGATTAGCGTATACCCTTGGTCACAGAGTAGGTTGATAGCCTACCAAGGGTGCAGTTCGACGAGAGTGAGACTGTTCTTCAGTGGTCTCTGAGGGAGGTTTAAGAATGCGCTGTGCTTTTATAAAAAATGTGTCGCTTACGGTGAGGGCGAGGGCTATTCTAGAATTCTAACGAGTATCCCACTGGGGAATCTGGATGACGCCATCTATCTGGTGAATCCACTATCCGATAAACCATTGGTGTAAGGTAGCCATACGGCCTGGTCCTGCCGAACGTTCTTGAGTGAAGTCCCAAGGGAAGTGAAGGAATAGAACAGAAGCATCAGTGAGAGGTATTGGCGAACGTTCTTGAGCAGGTCCTGGATCACAAAGCCGAATGTTCTTGAGTAAGGGAAATGAAAGAATAGGACAGAAGTGTCACACCTGAGAGAGAAATATCGGTGCAAGCAGGTCATATGGGCAGGTCTTGCATCGCCAAGCCGAACGTGCTTGAGTGAAGTTCAAAAGGAAATGAAAGAATAGAACAGAAGCGTCAGAGCTGTGAGAGATAAGCCAAATATGTCAATGCGAGCGGGAAGAGAACAAAAGAGAAACATTTGACGTACTTCTTAAAGTGCTCAAAGCGAGACGATAACACCAACCGCAGCACGGAAGTCTACAGAAAGCGGCACTGCGCCACCAAGGCACCTGGAGTTCGGCCGAACGGCAAGAAACGATGCACTGGCATCCTTCTGCTTTGAAGATAGAGATATGCTGTAATGAACCCAGGCTCATGGTCGAAGAAGGATCTCATCCAATCCCTTACAGGGATGGACATATCGTACTACAAGGTAACTTCTACAAGTGATTGGAAGTCAGTATAAGAATCTAAGATAAATGAGTGTAGGGCAAGGAGCGAACCTTTTAGTATAGCTATTGATCAATTGTGAGAATGTCCTGAGATTGCGCAACGGCCTGACTACTAGGATACCGAAAGCATATTGATGCCATGCGTGCTCAAGGGGCCTTGGTGCTGAGAGGCTCAGGAGACAGTATATGACATTCATTTGACGTAGTTCTAGGGTGCCGTAGAGTACGGTTCGACATAGAAAAGACACAGTGGAAGGACTGAGTATATTGCTTTAACCTGAATATTATCAGCTACGCTTCCCAGATGACATTTCAGAAATCCTAGCAGACATACCTTGAAGCATAGCCTCCCTTCGAATCGGACCCGCCAGCCAGATAATCCCAGAATCGCGTGAACAACATTTCACGCCTCTCCATCCACCTGTTGATGCGGAACCTGGAGAGGAAAGGATATGCTGTTGAATGAGCATGACGCACAGCCGAAGACCAAAACAGCGTACGTGATAACCTTGATGGCCTCCAAGGCTGCAAACTTGTCGATGGTTCACATTGTCCAGGTGGTGGGTGATGGTGACGAAGAGGCTGTTGGACACAGTCAAGTGGTTGTAATCGCTAATGGTGACAGTAGTTGGCGAGCGGACATGGTGGCGGCGGAGACCGTGGCGGATTGGTGGGGACGATCTGCGGTGTGGAGTAAACGTTGGATGCGGCCTTCAGCAAACAGATCACCGGTTGCTGATATTCATTGTTGTCGACATTCTGCAGGGACTTGACGAGCTCCGGGATGTGCTCGATCCCGATAACTTTGCCTGTGTCCCCGACTAGATGGTGCATCACGGCGACGAGGTAGCCACTCCCACTGCCGATGTCGAGGGCGCGCATGCCAGGGCGGAGGAACTCCCGGAGATGCTCTGTGGCATAGGCATGCTATAGAGAAGGAGTAAATCAGGGATACTCTTCGGAGAGGACGTTGTGAGAGGGACGCACCATGTGCGGAGCGCTAATCGTAGCGCCGTACCCGATCGTCCTGCAGACCGCACGTCAATTGCTATATGGGCTACAGAGCGCGTTACGCATACTGGGGCGAGTCATCGTATGCATTGACATCGCGTTTGTCGCGAACGTAGTTCGCGCGGTCCACGGCATTCAGCGCCTACGTCGGCCGGCGTTGGAGTGAATCTGGGATCGTCGTCGTCGCCAAGGGCAAAGGTCTGGAATGGCGGCGGCTTTGAGCTGGACGTGTCGGATTGTTCGATGGCTGTGTGTCGGTCGAGGTGAGTCTGGTTTCGTGCTCGCTTCCGAGAATGTTCTGACTGACCTTTCGGGATCTAGTCCAGATCTTGGAGACGTCTGGCAGGCGCATTCTGGGTCGTCGCGGTTGCTGCGGCCATGTCGTAGCCTTGAGGGTGGGTTATACAAGGTACGTTAGTCTGCGATATTGGTCTATCGGCGAGTGTTGACGTACCTTGCGCAGGTGCTGCTCGAGGCCGGGCGGCCCACATCCCAGCACACCAACGAAACCATTCCCCGTCCCCTGGGGTGCCGGCGCGTAGATATATGGTCGTAATTAGAAAGGGGCAACCTGAGGGCGGGTTTCGGGAAAGGGCAATGCCTGGCAAGATGTGCAAGATCAGTCCCATAAGTATCTCTGTCTGTGAAGCTCGGAACTACCTCGTCTGGACCCAGCGTCATCTCTTCATGCCCCTGGCAGGGTTTCGTCCGTCATTCTAAATAGACATCGAACTTGAAATTGGCAAGCGAGAGTGAGCACCATGCTTTCCATGGGCTCGGCGCGAGCGTCCTCACGGCTAGTGAATGGTAAGCCCATTGCAGTGGATCAAAGTCTCGACTACTGACTGACGTACCTTTGGTCTAGATTGCCGTGCAGGGATCCAAGATCCCCAGACATTTCACCTTGTTCCAGTTGTGCAGTGTGCCGCGATGGAGTGTTGGGAAGTTTTCTGATTTTGTCGCGCGTCGGAAGCGAGTACTCATTCTAACGAGATGATTGGATTGGTGAACTAGAGAAACAAGGTGAATACTCGTTCTCGCCGAATCTATCGCTGGACTGACATACCTGAGACCTCTAACTTGCGCGATGAGGGCACTTCTGCTGATCGTGGCGGTCTAAGGAGGTTGACTGCGCTGTTGGGTAGGGAGCGTGTCGATGGGAGTGCAGAATCATGGCGATACAGGGAGGGATGGCGTTGGGAAGAGGCGGCAGATGCGCTACCATTCGGTACCTCATTTCGACACTTGAGCGGTTTGGAAAAGGCTGCCGATGGCTGATAGGAAGAGTACCATGAGTTTTGTGCATCGGAAATTCTGCGATCCACTCACCCACCTGAAGTTGACCAGCGTATCAATCTACGCTCATCGTTTTCCCCATGGCTGGTGCATGCGCCGAGTCTGAGTACCTCTGGCGAGCGGATCTCATCCTGGGCCGACTGGGGTCATGTGCGATCCGGGCATTGTTGGCATAACAAGGGGAACTTGCGGCGGTGCTCCTTCTGTGCAGTCTTGGCGTTGTTGTGCCAGTTTTTGCACTCGTTGTAATGTCAAACAATCTTGGAGAGCGTCGAGTGGTGGTCTCCATCTCCTGCGAGACGTGCTGCTGCTCGATGAAGGAGGAGTTGAAGAGTATGAAGGTGTTGGGCAGGTGGAGGGATATGAGACCGGGTGGAGAGCAGAGGCACCGTGATGGGAGAGACCAGGATGCGCTCACTCTGGGCACCAACGTCGCTTTCAGGTTCGTCAACCTTAGTCTAACCCATTATACGCAATCTGAAGTTCTGGTCTCGACACTTACCTCTAATCTGCTGTTGTATCGAGCTAACAAATTAACAAGGTGGACGGTGGTGGTGGACTGGTGGTGGTTGGGGTGGTGGTTGGGTGGTAGACGATCATCAGCCCCGGGCCCTGGCCTGCCTTCACCGTGAGAACGGCACTTTTAAATGTGCTAGCCTAGACTACAACCGCCGTGACAGCATTTTTGACCTTAACTCTTGAAGCCATGAAGCCAACCGCAGAACTTCAACCTCAAATCCCGACAGCGTCCGAGTCCGGTGTAAACCCGATCCCTGTTCCAGCCATACGTAACACGACTGTTCCGTACACAGTTTTTGTGAAGACGGATTCACATGGTGGTAGTGTGCTTGGTGGAGAGTGTGTCCTTGAGCAGAAATTCCGTAAGATCTTTCGCGACTACGTTTTACGTCTAGCTCACGTCCTACAGTTTCTCTGGAGATGAAAAAGGAGATGAAAAAGGAACCCACATTGTTGACCTGCGCCAGGGATGCTGGCAACTACAGCGATCTCCTGCTGAATTCTCCAAGGTGAGGATAAATCCCGACAGCTCATGAAATGTACCCAATGTAAATAACGCAGGCGTAGATCCCAGCAGTGTCCGTCGAAAGTCAAGTTTGAAGAGAAGAGCAACGCGACGTCGGAATGCGACAATGGGCAGGCGCACGATATGGGCAAATTTGGGCAGGCACACGTTGATTATGCAGACCCGGACATCATCATGTCATATGTGATTCCAAGTTCAGGCAGCAGAACGTCACACACTCTATGGGTGACCACCTTTTCAGAATAGATTGTCTGTGCCAGAGAGCAATAGCAACCCAAATATTATGTGTAACATGACGAGACGGCGCTGAATGTAACCAGTATCAGCGGTCTTGATGGCGGTATCAATCAGACCCTCAAGACCAGCCACGGCGTGGAAGAAGAACACCTGGGTATGAGGCCACACATATACAAGTTCTCGACAAAGCCGCGGGACGTACTGGCCCGTCGGACGGGGGGAGGGGGGGGGGCAGGAAGAACGGTGAGAATCATCCAATCGGGGCTGGCATACTCCTCAGACCGGCCCAGGAGGGGAAGGGCCTGGTCCGAGATCTTCTTGAAGAGGTCGTAGATTGTTGATGGCCTAATCATGCGCTTATTAGGCTGGTGGGCCTTTAGCTGTGCAATATTGAGCAGGTTGCATGAGCGTAAGCATAAACGATACCTACCCCATTGTCAGGACGGACTCGGACGCTATCGCCGGCGTTTCGTCTTCCTTGTGTCCTTGACCCGCGGTGGTAGGCTCCTCGCTTCTGGTGACAACCTTCATCTCCATATCTCCATCCTCATACCCCTCCGTCCCCATGTTAGCTCTCACACAGGCTTTCTCCGTTTTGACAAGGACACTGGTGCGATTCCCGCTACCTAATCCTCCTCCAACCGCGAGAGCTGCGAGAATGTTCATGTTTTGCTAGGATCGATCGGGCACAATGGTCAATTCGAGAGCGTTGTGGTGGTGGGGATATACGTGGTACGGGAGTTCAGGGGGACTGGACCTCGGCGAGGTCTGCGTCGAGGATACCGAAAGGGTTGAGGTCGGCGCTCTGGTGTCCGCGCTCTTGCTACGCTCGGACGACGAGTCGCATCTGTATTCGCAATCAGAGAAAGACGGAGGAAAGAGCTCGGAAGACGCACCTTCAAATGGATGTGAAGGGAGGCACCGGATCCGAGGTTGGGTGTGGGTGCACCGTCGGTGGGCTTGGGAAGGGCGGTGGGCCTTCGCTGAAACGGCGTCTCCTACGCGATCTACTCCTCCTCCCCGATGATGTGAGGGACGACATTGTCCAAGGTGTTGGGGCTGCTGACGCCGAGGTAGTTCGCACCCCTGATCATGAAGGCCTGCATCATACTAGGAGTACCTTGGGGGAACAGAAATTTGAGCGGGGCGAGCGAGATGACGATGCTGGCGGTGCTGCAGTTGAGATCTCACTGGACTTGCAAAGGATTTGGAGTCAGACTTACCCATACAAGGTGGCGCAGAGCCACCCGGGCCACCCAATCCCAATCCTCGGACTTTGAGGTCGAGTGTTGGGTCTAAGTTCAAGGTAAGCTTCGAGTATACGGTCTGTTCGATAAAAGAGAACGGGTCAGTCCATATCTTTCATAGAATATTGGAATATTACTGACATCGACTTGTAGCCACGCACGTCGGGTGGGCCGGCGTCCATGATTCTAGTTGCTGGCGTTGGAAGACGAGCAAGGGCGGCGAAGGATAGACAGTCGTCGGCCTTGCAGTCGAGGTGAGTTCAAAGTCTTCACGGCTAGACCGTTTGCCGTGACGGTATCGTCAGGGTCGGTGTTCGACGAGCCGTCGTGACTAGGGCACCGTCGACTATGCCAAGGGCGGTTGGCGTGTTGGGTGAGCCAGTGAATGGCGCCGTACATGCTGCGAGCATCGGGTAGTCTAGGTCCAAGGTAAGATTCAATCATTGAAGATTAGGACAATGTACTGACCTCTTCATTGAGATATAGACCTCCTGCACTTTCGGCGTTCAAGTCAATTGGACGGTGTGATTGGGTCCTTCCCGCTGAGCAGCCCGCCCTGCGAAGCGTCCAAACGCCGTTCAAACAAGCTTCTCGAACCCAACGACAACGACAATGCTCACCTGCTTCTGGAAGAGGCTGATAACCTGCTTTGAGAACTCAGGCATCCTCGACGCTCAGGAATCGCTCGAGAATGGCGGTTGGCGGTGGTGCTGGCGATGGTGGAAGTTGTCGAATGATACATGATCAAAGAATCCGACGTGACGGGATTGCTTCGTTGTGACCCGAATTGCTCTCCTAATCGATCGTAGCTCGCGAGCCCGGATCACTGGGACTGGTCGGTGCTCTTGTAGCTCAGAGGTAAACTTGAGGCAGCGTACAGCTCATACGAACCAGACAAAAGCTCGCCAAACAAGCGCAGTGGGAGCAGAGGCCGCGTCGGGGCATCGTACGGCTCCCCTAGCCGGCCGCCTATCTCCATATGGTTGACGTCATCGAGCAGCGAGCGCTTCCAGGTTCTGTGCTTGCTTCTCTGCCTGCGACCACCATCTTGCACGCCCCAGCATCGCCGCCCTTTCGTCCCCGTCCCTCGAGAGATACGACAGCCGACCGACTCAAGCTCTGTTATACGACACCGTGCTACTACAGACTGCTGCCCTCGACGCCCCCATGCCAGGCCACCGTTCCGCGCGATTCCACCTGCAACGATGTCCAGAAACCACTCACACTCGCAAACGGGGCGCCTGCGTTCGGGCCAGACCATCCACTACACATCGGTGGAGCCGCCGAGCGCGAGAATGAACTAGAAACGAGTGGGTGAGTACAAAGAACCGGAGTGGATGTGTGCTCGGACTCACAGAGCGTTTCGCGCAGCCTCAAAGTCTCATCCTAGCCCTCGCATGGCTCCTGACGGCCATCTCTCACTCTCCCAGCGCACATGCCGTGCGGCGCAGCGACTACGAATGCGGTGAGTGCAAAATCGGTTCAAGATACAAAGAAAACTCACATTTTCGTAGACCTCGAAGTACGATGCGCTGGGCACAATCAACAACAGGACTTCGACCCCACAACGCTGCACACAGTCAGGCGACGACGGGATAGACAAGCCACGAGGGTCCGATCTCAAGGATTGTCCGACGCGCCGTGAGCGCGACTGTGCCTGTTGCAGTAAGTCCTACGTCCTTTCGAAGATGTACGGAGTACTCACCTTTTCAAAGATCTCAAAGCATACCCGGCGCAGCGCACAATCAACGATTCAACGCCCCGCCACGCTTTATGCAGGCAGACAATGATGGAGGGCATAGTCGCGACGCTCCACGACCATCAGTGGGGGTCGGGTACGGGAATGGGCTAGAGACGAGAGGGTGAGTGCAACGGACCGGAGCGCATGCGTAGACTCACAGATGGCTCGTACCACCCCGACTCTCGGAATGGCCTCAAAGACCAAGCCACTCTCGCCCTCACATTGCTCTCAACGGCCGTCGCCCATCCTCCAAGTGCGCAGGCCGTGTCGCGCTGGGACTACGATCATACGGTAAGGAAAGATAGGCTCGACTATCAATGAAGCACTCACCTTTTTGTAGACCTCGAAGCATGACTGAATCAACATCAACGATAGGACGTGAATTTGACCCCCACCATCCCTCTCACGGCTTGACGACGTCGACGACGGGGTACACGAGCTGGAAAGGCGCGACCTCGGACATTCTCCGAAGCGCGTGCTGTACCTACGATTCTGTGTTCGAGTAAGTACAGGATCCTTTCGAACATACACGGAACACTTACCATGTTGTAGACCTCGAAGCTCATCGGCGGCGTGTATCATCAATGCCAACGACGGGAAACGAGTCGCATTCCACCACGACGAACGCAGTCAGATGACGACGGGAGCATAAGTCGGGATCGGGGAGCTCAGTGACGCGTGCTGTGCGATGTGATGATTAGAATTCAATGGTGGATTCACGTCCTTTTCGTGATGTATGAGGCGCTCACCTTTTTCGGAAATCTCAAGGCATATTCAGGGCCAACGACGACGGTTAACTCAGCCCGCACGATGCTGGACACAATCCAGAAGGCGACGAGGCATAGTCGCGAAGGCGCGATCTCAGGGATTTGCAAGTGCGTACGTCGGCGTTGCGACTACGATTTGACGGTGAGTTCAAGTCCTTTCAACGAGGTTCAACGCACTCACCTTGTCAAAGATCTCAACATACATTGGATGCCAACTACGGACTCGAATATCACCACTGTGACGCTTCACGCAGTCCAGACACTGACGGCGCGCATAGGTCGCAGGGGACGAATCTCAGTGAACCACCTGCTCGCGTACGTGGTGTGACTACGAGTCGAAGGTTAGTCCAAGATCCTTTCAACGACGTATAGAACACTCAGGTTGACGAAGGGATCACAGCAACGATAGAATCGCGGCGCGGTTACCTCACAGAGTCAAGACGGCCGTGGTACGCACATGCGCGAGGGATGAAGCGCGCAGCGTCGCTCAGGACGACGGCGTTGCGTTACGTCTAGGGGACGGGGCATAGGTGAGTCGATGACATGTTACATTTGCATTCGAAACACTGACCTTTGGTTTATTAGCTCGAGAGGATGCGGCGAGACGTGGTGATGCGGGAATGGCCCGGATGATCAGGTGGACGGCTGCAGGTTCACGCCGCAAGCGCGATGCCCGCGTTCGGCTGCAGGATCTGTAAGTAATCGAATGACCCTACTGTGAGGAAAAGGGCGTACTCACACAGGCCAGCTGGAAATGGAAGTCTGGGTCAGAGGTCAGCGGCGAGGGGGCGAGAGCTCGAAATGTGGGGTCACAGTCCCGAGTCTGGGTATAGCTTCAAGGTGAGTATCGAGTCGTTTCAGTTCAAGAGAATAATTACCTTGCTTCAGTATGATAGATAACCTATGACACCTTTATAACGATTAGTAGCGAGCCAATACACCCATTTTTCAAAAGACTTACCATGATCGTGAATGTCCCGTAGTTTCGTGCAGCATTGAGAGAACGGAGGCGAGCGACGCCAGCATCTCGGGCTCAAGGTAAGTGTCAGCCAATAGTCAATACGGGTTGGGGTCTGGATACGAAGCTCAGTGGCGTAGCTCGCACGTTGGAGAGCTGGTAAAGTGTCAATGGTCCTATAAGTATGCCATAAATTAGCCCCAAAACCAATACAAAGATTATATTGGACACTGACTTTCGTGAGCAGCGACAAGCGCAGCATCGTGGCGACGTCTACGCGGTGACGAGACTTCCCAATAATCAGTCCCAAATCGACACGAAACTTGTATTGAACACTTACCTCAAATTGAGACCCGGTGAGCGCAGGATAAGGATAATGGTAATGGCGGGGCCTAAGGCGTCAATGTTTATTAAATCCATTACAAAGATAAACTAAACCCCTTCAAAAGTTGGGGCAAGGCTGGAAGAAGAGACGACGACAAGGAAATATGTTCGGCATACAGCGCACCCTCCTCGGTTGTTCTGTCGGCCACTGGATGTGCAGCAAGACACCTGCGAAATGGGTCAAGGAGTTCTGCCTTCGGTGTTATGGTACGATTGAGCTTTTTCCCGTCTTCAACGTACAGCTGAGGCCTGAAATTTGCAAATGCCTGCCACATAAAAGCTGTTGTAAGAACATGCGCTCCGAGTTCCCTTACCACCGCCTCCACCATCCACGACCGCATTCGTTTATGCTTTTCCGCCGTCCCATCAATGCCAATCCATCCCGGAAAGATTTCAAGGACGCAGTCGAGGACAGCGTTGTCTAGCTTATCCTCTCCTGGGATGAAGACTCCATGACCACTCCCTTTGCGGCGATTCGTATGAACGTAGATTGAAGGGCTGACAGCTTGAAGAAGTGGCTCTGCGGCAGGGTTGAATCTGAAGGTGTCAGACCCTGTAACGAGCCCAAGCTTGATGATACCAATCACCACGTCCAGCCAATCTCCAGCACCTTCCAACTTTGCTAAACGTTTTCGTACTCCCTGCGCTACGTCCACGTCGATCCATGTCCAAGGGCGGCTGCTCGTAATCATGAGCTCGCAGTGTTCAAGTCGGCTTGCCATTTCGTTTGCGTCTGTCAGAGCTTCGTACTCATTGGATGCCACAACCATATCCTTGACATGGCACAGAGACGACGGCCCAAGCGGATCTTCATTGAGAGCATAACAAGCTTCTCGCAGCGTCTTGAAGATGCCCTGGCCTTTGTCAAACCGGCTTTGGGTCGTAACGTATGCCGCATGCTGACGTCGAAAATTGTCGAGATCGATTTTCAGACCAGGCTGAGTGTAGATGGAGTCCAGTATAGGATATAACTGACGTCGCCTTTTTGCAGGTGGGCTTTCAAGTACTGGTGGTCCTATAGCTACATGATTCAGGAATGTTCGTAGTGGATGAGAAGGCTTACCTCCACCACTCAAAGAGTCAGCGTGCATCTGCACATTTCCGCTCCTTTCAACATCGCAGTCTATCCCATCATCCAGAGTCGCAAGCTCTTCATTGCCTGGAACCGACTTTCGCTTTGCTTGGAAGACCGTAGGTGGCTCGTCATCATCTGTCTCCGGGATAATTTCGTTCTCAACCTCTCCTAGGATGCGCCAACAGGTCAGTACGTGGCAAACTGTGTGATGAGTCGACTCCACCTGTCCTGTGACTGGGTCCAGCAGGCGCAGGTCGAGCGCGGTTTGGAGGTACGGTCACTGCGTCCTGTCGCTCTTCCTCGCTGTCTGTACTCGGCACCACCTCTGTATGGATACCTAAAGCTAATTTCAGCTGACAGATCATGTAAAAACAGATGTAAAATACCAGAGGCTTTACGCCTTCCATTGAGCTTCTTTCTTCGGGGAGCAACAATGACAGGGCGGTCGGTTTCTTCCTCGGTTGTCCATTCGCCAGGCTGATCAATCTCTTCATTGCCGAGGTTTGAGACTGACCCCCTCGTAGAAGGGTTAGGTTCGATATCCGATGACTGACGTGGTCTGGCCAAAAGGCGGTCTTGGGAACTTGAGATTAGATATTGCAAATTGTCGACGTGACGCCACTCACTACTTCTTCGAAGCCCGTACTTGCTCCTTTTTTGACTCAAGTTGCCCTGGCCACTAGTGAGCAGAGGTGTACCAGCTGACCGCAGTCTCCTGTTTGTGGGTCCCTTCCTGGCCGCCGCACCCAGCCTATTGGCCTGTTTCTGAGGTTCTGCTGTTGCGTTAACAACATTCAGCATCAACTTTCCCAAATAATTTGATTCATAACTACCTTTTTCCGATTCACTTCCCGGGCCTTTGCCCACACTGCCCTCCAATGCGCTGCGCGTACGGAAAGGAACTGACGGGGTCACCTTCGCGACTGCCTTGCAGTGCTTCTCGAAAACATCAAGAGCGTCCATCCTTGGTGCACGTACACTAGAGACGTCAGGTGCTTCGGGCCATTGATCCACGTTGAGGCGCGAGCCGTCGTCAGCACTGCTGTACGTTATGCTTTCAAAAAACTTTGCCTGGTCGACGGATACGCCGATATCAGGGGCGAGTTGCCGTAAAGCGTAACAATTTTGTTGAAGAATACTGCGACACACGAAGTTAAGGTGGGCACGTCTGGACATGATACGCCCTCCGTCGCGAATAAACGTTGAGCGTGTGGTGGCAGCGGGAATATAGCCGCTTGACCTGTTGGAGACATTTGGGAGACATCATGAGCCCTGCGACACGAGGGCGAGTAAGAAAATCCTACGCACTTGGAGTCCATCATCTCTGGCGCGACCCAGATGGTCGTGTTCGGCACGTCGACAGCGGGAACACGATTTCCTGCCTTTTTGGTCGGCTTCTTCCTTTGCGGCTTTTCTGGTAACGAGCCCAACGCAATAATGGCTTTCCCATTCACAGTTTGGGCAGTCGGGTAGAACACGGCATTGACACGAAGCGCATCTTCACGCGGTACGATTCCTGCAGGCGGAGTTGGTGGGGTGCCTATGTGCTTGCGTCGGCCAGAGAATGTGAAACCGGTGAACTTGTGAAGGGCGGCAAAGATGCCAAGATGAAGAATGTGAAAGTAACCGGGGTGATAACTGCGGGGCATGCTGGGATTTGAGATCATCGTGGAGATATATGCATAGTGATCTTTCCTGTCGAAATGTGCCTCTCCAAAGTGGCCCATCTCGACGGCGTTGCCTAATCAAAGTTATTTACATGTCAAAAAAGGCGGTACGAATGTATTAGGTACAAACACGACTTACCTTCAGCAGCAGAAGACACTTTAGACACTGATGCAAAGTTAATTTGAATATTTGCTCCCACCGTGTTCCGGTCGTGCCCAACTCTTGGGACGTTGGAAAGGGCGCTGTTTGCTTCGAAACCTCTGCGGAACTTTGACGGTATCGACTGAGTTACATTTGCAAGAAGAGTTCCGGCTGCCTAAGAGGGTGTAGGCTTGTGGTGGAGT
Source organism: Ephemerocybe angulata (assembly GCA_013368325.1). Taxonomy (NCBI): domain Eukaryota; kingdom Fungi; phylum Basidiomycota; class Agaricomycetes; order Agaricales; family Psathyrellaceae; genus Ephemerocybe; species Ephemerocybe angulata. The sequence continues at coordinate 100,696 of JAACJK010000066.1, forward strand.
GCACGACCGATGTTTGAGATGACGCACCATAACGAAAGCACTTGTCATATCTCGGTAGACGGACGATGATTGACTAGCCTCCTTTCCCGCAGCCGCAGGGGCTTCAATGCCTGTATGAGGCTCCACCGTGACTCCAAGCGCATAGCAGCGCTGACTCTGCACCTTGATTGCGTCTCCTGTGTTTTCAAGGGCGGTCGTCCCCTGAGAACGAAGAGATGAGGGACCGATGACAGTGTCTGTAGCCTGGTCGAATGCGCCCAACTCTTGAGGAGAATGGTGATCTCTGCAAGTGGGTAAGCCTCTTTTCAGAGCCATAGATAGGTGAACTTACGGGCCAGTGATCATAGCGGCGAATACATCGTCCAATGGGTTCCCTCCTCCCGTTACATCCCTCAAGAAGACATAATCTCCGGGCACAACCTCGATCAAGCCTACAATAACCAGCGGTAGGTTTAGAAACGAGTGATGCAGCTTTCAATCCAACGAACGCACCTTGCGAGATCCATTCTTGAGCTGTACCAGCTGGGGCGCCTAAGCTCTCCTCGAACTCCTTCGCGTCTTTCAAAGATTTCTCGTCGGTTTTCATTGATAGTACGTAGACAGTGTTGACGATGGGCAGGTCGGTGACAAGCGGGTGGTTTATCGCGATAAGAACGGTGGGCATCGACTTATGGCGGCGGCGTTGCTTCTGAAACGGGCGTTCTGAATATTCTGCCGACATTGTGCGTAAACAGGAGCGGGATGTCTAATAAATGATTATTGGGAACTTGAATCAGCTTTGGAAGCGTAGACGAACTCACAATGGTTCGGTTTTTGAGGTGCAACGGGACTTGAGCGGGTGTGCTACCTCTGTGGTCGTTGTGGAAAGGAATTCCGAATACTCAGATCAGGCGAGTCGTCACCGGCAAGCGTCGGATAACCGGGATAAGTTTTGGGGCCTAATCTGAGAGGGCGCGTGGATGCACGGGGAGGCGTTTCACATGTGCGCATGTATAGCAGGGCGGGTGCAGTGTCCACATGGGCGGCGCGCACCATAGAGCGCGAGCTCATCTATGATACGACCGCCGAATGCCTGCCGGGGCATGATATGACGCACAGGGTATACACTTTTGATGTTGGGATAAGGAGGTGGTCGGAGCCATCCGTCATCTTGATTGTCGTTGAAGCCAGCCAAGTTAGTACTACAGAATAGAGTCATTGCCCAAGAAGAATATTATACGGCGCGCGCGTGCATGGTGTTAACGTTTCCGTGAATTAAACCATAAACACACGCAGTCGCAGAGGGATGTCTGTGGCCAGTAAGTCGGTCAATGACTGAAGCAAGCTGGCTCGTTGTGCAGGCGCACCTTTTCAACTAATTGGAGCCCGCGTCGCGTCGCTTCCTTTCTGCATCAAGAGCTCTTAACTCTTGCTCCAGCACCTCCCTTTCAATCTCCAGCTGCCTCCTTTCCTCCCTATCTGCTCTTAACTCTTGCCCCAGCACCTCCCTTTCAATCCCCAGCTGCCTCCTTTCCTCTCTACCTGCTCTTAACTCTTCCTCCAACGCCTCCGTTTCACGCCTCGTCTCCGCCCGCTCCGCCTCAACGGCTGCAAACTCCTTCTCCAGCGCTTTCGCCCTGATCAGCAACCGCCTCGTTTCACGCCTATCACTTTCGAGCTCAGCTTGGAGTCCCTGACCCTCTTCCTTCATCGCAGACAGTTTCTTGGTTAATTCCTCTTCCATAGCTATTTGTTTGGCGTTTTGCTCATCCAAGGTCTTCAATCGCTCGGAAAGTTGCGCCCCCTCATCTTCAAGCACCCGGTTCTCCATCCGAAGTGATTCTGTCTCCTTTTCCAGTGATTCTGTCTCCCTCTCCAGTGATTCTGTCTCCCTCTCCAGCGCTTCGGCTTCGAGTTTCAGTTTCTTCTGCTTCACGAGTGCCTTCATGAACGCTTCCTTCTCGGCATCCGCCCTCAGGACTTCATGCTATAAAATCGTTTTGTACTACTGTCAGTTCGGTACGGCAAAGAGAAAAAACAGAAAAGGAGAGTTAACGCACGATTGTCGTTGGATTGGGCATGACCGAAGTTGAACCTTGTTGACGAACGAAGCCAAGAGGCAATGATGGCAAGGCGATGGTGGGCCAATTCGGGATCGCTTATGTGAGCTTTGGTTAGGGGCAAAGATCCTGGAGCAGTTTGGCGAATTCGGCAGTTTTGCCCCTGTCTTTGCCTGAGCACAGCCTTCCCAGTTTTCCACCATCGGATTCGGAGCACAACCATCATCTCCAGTACATCCTCCTCGGCGTCTGGCACCACGAGCACCGCTGGTGGAGGTTGGCGAGACCGTCGTCGTCTTCGTCAGTGGTGATGGTCGCGAGGTGCGTACGCAAGGTGTGCGTCAGGCCGTGGAAGGGACCGCGATGGTGTGATGAGGCGAGGAGGTAGTCGGATGGTGCGTTCGCCCTCGTCGTTGTGGTGTTGAGCGCCTTGCTGACGTCGTGTTTGGTAGGGTGAGGGAGGGCGTCGGCTGGTGCGTGTGCCGTCGTCGTCGTCGCCAAGGGCAAAGGTCTGGAATGGCGGCGGCTTTGAGCTGGAGATTGTTCGATGGCTGTGTGTCGGTCGAGGTGAGTCTGGTTTCGTGCTCGCTTCCGAGAATGTTCTGACTGACCTTTCGGGATCTAGTCCAGATCTTGGAGACGTCTGGCAGGCGCATTCTGGGTCGTCGCGGTTGCTGCGGCCATGTCGTAGCTTTGAGGGTGGGTTATACAAGGTACATTAGTCTGCGATATTGGTCTATCGGCGAGTGTTGACGTACCTTGCGCAGGTGCTGCTCGAGGCCGGGCGGCCCACATCCCAGCACACCAACGAAACCATTCCCCGTCCCCCGAACCATCCTTGCGTTTCGATTCGATGCCTGGGGCGTGACCTAGGCTTGGCGCTGAGGTGCCGTAGTGTGGTTTAGATTGGGCTGGGAGTTGTATACCAGGTGAGTTTATCTTTGAAATATGTGTAGCGTTGAAGCTGACGTACCTAGCTTAGTTGAGCACGTTGACTAGTGGGCCTCTCTCGCCCCAGACGACATGGCCGCCCTCCCTCCTCGAAGCTCGCGTGCCCGAAACACCCCTCACCCAATCCCTCGTGTCGCTCGCCCTCCCACCGACTCCTGCACATGACCTCCTGAACAGCAAGCGCGGGCGGATATTCCTCGTCGGGAGAGGCCCGTGGAATCACAGCGGTCTTCCAGTGTCGTGGAGGCCTCTGGGATCAACGTGCATCGGAGGGTCAAGGTGAGATGATTGATATATCGTGAAGGCTAATGTGGGCTTACCGTTCTATTGCAGCCCTGGTGCCCGGCCGATGCACTTTTGGGTCCGCTCAGCACACGCGACAATCGGGCGCCGAAGAGAAATGGTGCTGGCTGGGGTTTGGAGCAAGCGGATCCGGGAGGGGATGCCGACCATCTAGCGGTCCAGGCAAGGTGATTAATCGCAGCCGTTGGGCTGGAAACAGACATACTGATATCTTCCCTTCCTTGACCCGCTAGTCGATATTGACGAAACCGAGCAAAGACTCTCCACCCCGCACACCTGCACTCCCGCCCCAAGCCTTGCATCAAACCCATCATACACCTCCAATCGTTCGACCTCCCCCAGCTGTGCTTCTTGTGCCCCCAAACCCATACGCGCCCTACTCTTCATGGTCGCCACTGCCCTCGCCGACTTCAAGTTGGACGACACAGCACACATACTCAGGCTACCCTCGCCCATCACACCCGGCTTGAGCAATGACGGCACCTGGGGACGTATTCGCCTTTCGTAGCAGTCGGGTGTCCCATTTCAACATGGATTGCGTCAGTAAGAGGGCTCCATGGTGTTCCACACGGATAGGGCAGGGCGACAGTAGGCAGAGGATAGAAATGGCTGGATAAATCACCATCATATGCGAGCCTCCAAGTCGTAACAGGATCATGGTGTTAATAGTGCTGGTGTTGAAATAATAATCTGATTCGCCTCAACTGAGATGGGCAAGCCAGGGCTGCGTATGGCTGCGTGTGCACATCCAGCTCGACTCGGACGAATAGGCGAGAACTTTGGGTTCCCTGTCTGAGTCAGACTCGTCACTCAGATGTTCGTAGTCGGGGGTTATTAATTGTTCGATGAAGCGTGAGTATTAATGATTAGGCCCGGGCTCGTCGCTGCACTCCGAGTCGCTGCTTCTTTCACGCCATCTGCTTGCAAGTGACCTATCTGGATTAACTGGACCGCCTCACGAGCACAGGCCCCCCCCCTTCCTCGTCTACTCGACATCGTTATCCCTGTAATCGGGAGTTCAGTAACAAATCGACTCTCTCCCCCCTCCAACAGCACTTCTTATTCATGTCGTTCCCACTCGCTCTCCCACACACCAACAGCCAGCACTTCACTCAACCCACCCATCTCCAATTTCATACCAGCGAACAATCAGCAAGGCTACAACAGGGGCAGGATCCAGTGGGTAGAGGCATTGCTCTGGTGAGTCGTTTCCGAGTCAGTTCCTCCCAAAACTCTCTGTTCATAGGGAAAATAGTGGACCGCTAGCATCCCAAGGCGATGGCAGGACGTTTACCTGGGCCTGCGCCGCCGCCAGCTTCAACTGGCCGTTGAACGAGCTGAGATTGACCTTGGCGGAAAGGTTACAGAGTGTATTGCTCTTATTCACTTTCTATCGGATCTGCATCAGGAGGAGTGTTGGGTATCGGAACAACTATCGCAGCTAGCCCCAGGAACTTCAGCTGAAGCCGAAGGATTAGGAAACCCCTTCTGGGAGCAGGAGCGGCTTGAATCGTTCATTTTGCACTTCCCTCATTTTGATATGGACTCTGTGCGTCGAATACCTCTGTCTCCTGAAGATTCTGCCCGTCAGCGAATTGGTTCGGCCTATTATCGCAACCCCTCACTTTCATCCCCCTCTTTCAACTTTATCTGGAATTCTGTTGCTTCTATTCTCACCCGTATATATCTACGTTTTCATCGACGCACAGCTATATAGACACATTCAGATGTAAAAGGAGCAGGGGTTGTAATTATTGTTCGTCTATCTAAGGACCAGTATTATAGAACATGTTACAAAATTACTAGGGATACTAACGGGATTCGTTCTCAGCTGCACATTCGTGGAAGTGGCTATACTTCTGAGAGTAAATGTGGAGACAGGTATCACAGACCTTGAAGAAAATCTTCATGTCCCTGGCCGTCAAGCCTGGACACTCCTCCGACACCATCATATGTGGCATGTAGAACTCCTCGCACAGCACATCCACAATAGGAGCACCACAGCTATGAGTTGCAGCCCGGTCAACGTATATGTACCGGGTGCATACCCCGCAGCAACGAAGTATCTTTGCCATTTGGCTGAGTGTGATGCCTCGGGCGACAGGGGAGCAGCTGAGATAGAGCAACTTGACGTTTGTTGGAGGCGCCGGTAGCTTCGGATTATGTTTCTTTATCACCTTCATGTGCTGTTCGTCGAAGGGTAGACCTGAGCTTGCATGGTTATGCTATGGTGAGTGTAGGTTTGAGAGTAGTACGCACTGGTTGGCTGCAGCTGTTGGCGGATGCGCTTGTTGAGCACTTCTCTGTTGCCTCTGAGCCTATAGGGCGACCTGTGCAGGACTTCTGCAGGTTGAACTGGAGCAATGTTTTCCCAGCCTGATAGAAAAGTTGAATAGGATAGCGTAAGTTTAGTGTAGTGCAGAAATCGGCAATGCATAGCTTACTGTAGTCCCCGCCGTAACTCGGTGCCATTGGCAGGAGTAAAGCTGGGAGAGGAGGGTGCTCTGGGACGTCTCCAGGGATAGCAGTGAGCCTTGGGACTATGACATCAGCCCCAGGTGATAGCTGGCCAGGCGCTTGGCTCTGCTCAAAGGGGCTGGCGAGTGCGGCGGTCGCCTCGCTGAGTTCCGCCCCACCACGCGGAATCAGACCTGATGCTTATGGTAAGCACAGTCCACCAAACATGGGAGGATTATTTTCACCTTCATTAAAAGGCGAATGTATATTGAGAACTGGAGATTGAAGAAGGCTGGGAACCTTAATATCCTCATACACAGTAGATTGGCGTAGAGGGCTGGGAGTGATAGCCTTATTCATTGCGGACCTGGATCGGCGAATCGGAGGGCTTGGGGTACGAGCACTGCCCTCGTATCGGATTGCCATTCCATGTCTGATACTATGAAAATCAGGCCTTTTCACTGGCAGATGAGGGATGGCAGGACGGTCTATCAAAATTTAAATACAATGAGATTAATGAAACCGAGTAAAAGTTAGGTATACGCACTTCTGACAACAAACTCTCCTTTGTTGACCTCAGAGCTGAGCTCTTCTTCCTTGGCCACAAACTCCCCTTCATCGACAACCGTTTGGCGAAGAGGGCTAGGGGTTCCGGGAGCATGTCCAGTTAGCCATGCATGCTGGAAGGAATAAGGGTGGACTAAGTAGCGAGCTCGTCCACGCCGCAAAACAAGGCTGGTGACAGGTGGAACTTCGGGAAACTGGAGTGACCTCCTCTCCAAACCTGGAGGAGAAGTTCCATTGGTCGGAGGACTATGTTCAGAGAGTTTGGCGCTTAGGATGCTCTGGGAGGGAACTGGAGAAGACATGGTAAAGCCTGGTAGTTGATTGCCAACTATTGGGCATTCTTATACCAGATAAAGCCCCTCACGTTCCAGCGGCTATTCTGCTTTTGGTCAGATCGGCAGATCCTCTTTAGAAAGGGAGTCACAGTGGTGGTGACTCTTAAGGTGAGAATATAGGATTATCTCACAGTGGTCGCGTCAATTCTGCTACCCGATTGACAGGTACGACAGGTGAGTCATTTGGTTGAAAGTAGATAATACAGATCTCTCTAAGTTGGAGCAAGCGTATACCCAGCCGTCGACCCTGCGCCTACAACTCTCGCTTTACATGGACCGCGAAGCATCGATGGCACCCTCCCTCAGTACCGCAGCTTCCCGCGGTGTCACTCCCAGCATCGCCAAATTGCCCCACTGCACTGTCTGCAAGCAACCGAAGAAGGGCCATGCCCGATCTGGATGCCCTTATGGAACCCCCACTCCTCAGCCCCTCACGCGAGGAGCGACTCCAGCTACAGAGATTATACCAAAGGAGTACACCTCTGAGGAAGGGAGATCAATTTCAAGGATGGGTTCAGCAGTCCCGGCGGACAACTCAACTCGCTACATACCTAACGCCAGGCTGGTGGGCCAATTCCTGCCTATTGCAGACCTCCGCGACCTGCTTGAGGACAGATACCTCACTCTGTCCAGCTTTCGTGTCATTGATCGCACCGAGTGGGGTTTCTTTATCTCAGGAGACAGAGAAGAAATGAAAGCATGGATATTAGAGATCAAGTCGGAGAAGATTGGGAAAGCCGAGGCTATGCAGACCGTGCAAAGCATTCAGGACGTGCAGGATGTCCAGGACGTGCAGGACGTGCAGAACGTGCAGAACGTACAGGAGGTGCAGAACAGGCAGAACAGGCAGAACACTCAAGAGGTTGTTGTTCGAACTGGGGGAACCTTCAGATATTTTATTATCTTCCTTATGGGAGTTATCGTTACTTATTCTTTCCTGGCATTTATGGAGCTTTAGTTAGGAGTGGTGAGCTCTAGTTCTCTCCTACCTCTCATTAATCGCTGCTGATATGGTCATACTTGTGTCTCCAGGCCTAGACAATTGTGCAACAGTACTTGCCCTTGGAAATGTTCAATCCTCTTACGGTCGAGCAATAGTATGTATGCTCTCCAGTTTGACCTCTGTAATCCTGTAAAGTAAATATATGTATCTTCATCCGCACTACATCTCAAATTGCTCTGTTGGAATCTCGACCTGAAATCTCCTGTTCACGGTCAAGTCACGGTGGCGGCAGGCGCGCAAAGGTATGTGTCCATATGTACACGGGCCGCAACTGCCGTGCCCATTGTTCTCATGAGTCATGGCCGTGAGCTCGCATTCTCAGGACCAAGACCGTATATAACCGGACGGATTAAGTCCCCGATACACCATGACTCGGATTCTCTCCTCACCGGCAATTCACCAGATCCTTCCCACCAGATCAATGGAGTCAGAATAGCATAGAGCTAAGTATACTATATAATGTAGCCAGATGTACTGGGTCCACACAATCGAGTTTCTCTCTGGACCTGTGCTACTCTGCCCCAAGTAATAAACATGGCATCATCGTCGTCTGCGGGACAAGGCAAAGAGAATGAAGTACCACGCAATGGCAAAGAGGTTGACCCTGCACCACCTCGATTCGGAACGGTCAACAAGCAGGTTTCGAAAAAACGACCATTAAACGCCCTTGAACTTGGGCCCAGAAAGCGGCCGTAGGTCCTTCTCTCACCTCTAACGGAGTTTGCTTTACCAGTTGTGATCTTCAGAGCTCAGCAAGATCCACTGGTTCATCATGGAAGGCACTTTGGACGAACTATATGTGCCTTCTCTAACGTACACTCCTTACTTCTCCTGGGCCTGTCAGAAAAGGACATAGTACCTGAGACCCAACAGTGAGTGCTTACGCTGATATGTCAGAATGATGGACTGACCACAAGCCAATCACAATCAGGGAGCGTCGTGAACATCGAGTGTACCGTAAACTACTCAAGTTGGTCCCGGGATTGGAGGAACGTCTGCTAGAAGCCAATGGAGACGATGATGGTGCTATCTTTGATATTGCGACCCACGTGAGCCATAGCCTAATTTTCTCGGTAAGATTGAAGCTCACGTACAGTAGTTGCAGAAAGGAGCCGCCAGTGCTCGCTCAGACGATACGAAGAGCCTCAAAAGTGCCGTCATTGATTGGATTACGCCGTCAGACGGGGAGCCTCTTCGACCGCCTCTGGCGAGGAATGTGAAAGTTGATAGAGGGTTTAATCACGAGCGCACAGGCCAACTTCTCTGTCCAGGAGGCTTAGATTGGTCCAATCCCGAGTATGTGTTCATCATGCTTTTCATAATATGTACCTGTGCTTAGCCTTTATATCGTATAGAATAAAGGAGCAACTAAGGAACAAGACAATGGCAATACCGGGAAACCACTGGCCTCTCTTTGTTTATCGAGATGAAGAATGGCATGATGATCCACTAAAGGCCTGGACAGGTCTCTTCCGAAGCAAATTGCTTGTTTACGTGAGCCCTCAATACTCTCCATGTGCGACTTGAGACAGCTTAACTTTCTTTCCAGGCATACAAGCATGTGTTCACATCACCAAGCTCTGTTGACGATGACCCAAAGTCTACGAGGTCGGGAAATGCTCGTATTCACGGGATGACATGTGTCACACCCGCATCTGTGGCATACATTACGACACAGGTGTGCAATAATGCAGGATGTCTCTGCATAGTATTGCACAATTTCTGATTAAATGTGAACCTAGCTCCGGTTTGCCCTCTCGTCCGCCAGCATATTTTCGCGAACGGACAAGGAGACGGACTCTGAGACATTTTATACATCGGTGTTGGAGCTATTTGAAGATCCAGAGGAGCAAGATGAAGTGAAGGCCCTCATGGCTTGGTGGAATCGGCAAGTATTTCCCTCATTCTCTAACGTCCCGCGAACTATTCCGACAAATAGTGTGCTGTCAAAAATCAAAGAGCGACGTGCAGTTCTAAAGGCAAGGGCCCTCAATGAGCGTGGAGACGATTAGCCTGAAGGATTGGCCAGGAGTGTGGGGGAGGAGGAGGAGGACAAGGGAAGGCCTAAGGGCCCACATTGAACATGGCACGCTTCGACTACTACTAGTGTACACTAATCTATACAACAATTGAGTTTACAAGAGAATCATTCCCAGGTCCTACAGTAATAAGTGACTGTAATGAAAGGAAACAACGGTCACCTCTATGGCATTTCTACCTGCTGGATACCCGCTGACCGTATTTACAAGCCTTAGTGACTTTGCTAACAGCAGGAATCCGCATTATCTTATAGGCTCAGAGATACGAATTCAACTAAACTACGGACATCCGAAGCCAGGTTGAAATAAGTGGTAAGCCTGATGCATGGGAACAACTGTTGACTAACCGTCAGACGTATGCACAAATTTCATCACAATTGGATGGTTGGCCAACACGCTGGAATTGGCTGAGGCATGCCGCAACCCTTCATTCACGCTGAGAAAGCAAAAGACTGCCCCACTTGAAGCAGCTCCACAGTACCGACGAGAAACCTATCATCTAGCTTCAGAACTCAATCAATGACACACCGTGATAAGAGTTCGAAAGTTAATAAATATAGCCAGCCTTCCATTTAGGTTCGGCAGCATAATGTCTACCCTCGGTTAGATAACATTACAGATCTGGCTAACCTCGCAAGGGTGGAGTATATTGTAGCTTGATTGTCATATCTACCATAAATTTGTATCTAGCAGACCTTATCATCGCCTTGTAAGGTCTGCCATAAATGTGTGTCTGGCAGACCTTACAATCGCCTTGTAAGGTCTGCCATAAATGTGTGTCTGGCAGACCTTACAATCGCCTTGTAAGGTCTGCCATAAATGTGTGTCTGGCAGACCTTACAATCGCCTTGTAAGGTCTGCCATAAATGTGTGTCTGGCAGACCTTACAATCGCCTTGTAAGGTCTGCAAGAAATGTGTTTCTCGCAGACCTTACAAGGCAATTGTAAGGTCTGCAAGAAATATGTGTCTGGCAGACCTTAGCGAGACCTCGTAAGGTCTGCCATAAATGCTTATCTGGCAGATCTTGTCACCTGTTTATAAGGTTCGCCACAGTGGGTGGCTTGGTGGACATTACAATTAGATGGTAAGTAAAAACATTCAGTGACGCCTGGCCACAACTCACAAAGTACAGCGTCCTTTATATTACATTCTCAAAGGGTCCACAAGCCTTGCATACTTTACGTGTCTCACAGCACCATGTACGTCAATACCATGGCTTATACAACTTTGTCGCGGGAGGGTGAGCCACCCGATGCACCAGCACACCATGATTCCCCCAGTCAAGCGCCGCTCCCCATATTGTGAGTAATACTTCCCACACCGATCACCTCGCTTCGTCGATTTGTCCTTCTGTTGGTCTTGCTTGAGCTTGATGTAGATTGGGCGCTGTCGAATTTGCGGCATGCTGTAGTAGCATCCCGTCTAGAGTGATCAACAAGACATCAGTCGGAGACATCAAGCTTTATTCGACGAATGCCCACCTTTCTCCAGTCGTTGTCGTCATCCAGAAAGAGGTGTGGATCTCCTGCAGGCAGGTTGGGGTCAAGGATTAAAACCTTGAGGACGTCGCGCGCCTTTTGCTCCACCCATCTCATCACCTCGACGAGACTCTTCAGATCGGATGTCTTGAGACGGGCCGTCTTGTAGAACGCTGGAATTGACATCAACAGGTTCACGTTATCCCGTGTCGGAGACTCCAGAAAACTTCGCAATTTGAGGAGACTGGAGTAATTGACCATTTGTAAGACCGACTCCTCTGCAGCTATCTAAGAAGAAGGTAAGTCGCAATGTAAGAGTGATAATGAGATGTATACCTGAAGGAAGAGATTCTTGAAGGCAGCGGAAGGTTTCCGACCCGTCGAATATGCTTCAGCTCCGAAATGTTCATCGAATATTTGCGCCAATGCAGGACACTGCGTGTTTAACTCCCCTACCATCGATTCGACTCGGTCCAAATGCTGATCAATCTCTAAGGCGCGGCGACGACGAGCAGCGGCCTCCGACTTGGCTTCCCCCGGGTCCTCCAGATCAGTGGGCAGGGGTAGTGGATCTGCACCACTTACCGGCGGGACCTTTGCCCCAGAAAGCGCAGGCGCCGACGATGATGATGGGTTCACGGGCGCCTTGGTGGGAGAAGCGGCGCCCAAACGGGGATTGGCATGGAGCGCCTTCTTCAACCGAGCGCTTGGAGCGCCCGACATGTCCGCCTTGAGGTTCAAGCCCTCGAGGGGTGGACCCTGCAGAGCCGCTCGCAGCCGCTTACGCATGCCTGCAACTAGTAAAAGCTGCTGCCGAGGATTGTACTTGACGTTCTGCCGGACTGGCGAGGCGAGCCCTGTAGTTGTAGGAGGTCGAAGCGAACCACGAAGATGTTTGCGACCGAAGGCCAATGTGATACCGTCCCAGATAACGGTGTCAGGTGCTGGTCCACACGTAGTGCAGGTCATGTCCTTGTCGCCGAAATGCTGAAGGGAGACATAGGAAAACCATACAGCCCTCCATGCGTCGTCGCCCATGAACCTCCGTCCTGTGAGAGAGTATCGTCTTGATAACTGTTTGTACCAGGCCTTAAATGTATAATCGGAGGACGTGAAGGAGCTCGTATATTCGTCCAGTAGTTCATGGGAGACGAGGATCGAGTTGTTGTAGTTAAAGATCCCATATTTCCGAAGGTCGGGGCCGATCCGCCTTTTACGAGAACTTGGGCACGTAGGACAGTCCTGCTGATCGACTTGAACAGAGTAGACAGATGTCAAGGTGTAGAGGTGACATAGGCGAGCCTTCTTTCCGAGACTATCGTTGAAGTATGTGCGCCCGCTTGGACATGAACAAGAAGACTCGGCGTCCAGAGGGAATGTGATGTTCGGTGGTGTACGCATGGGGGGAGGGTCGGCATAAAGGGGGATATCTGACGGTAGCCTGGCCCATAGCGGAGGATGGATTGGAAGATATGATACTGTATTACCAGGACCACGAACTGTATGAGCCATGTTAGTCGGTGAAAGAAGCGGCAGTTGAGGACGCTATCTTACCTAGGTCACTGACAGATACCGAATCCGCCGAACTCGACCCAATCTCCTCTAATTCCGCGACTTCATCGACGGATAAGTCCCCGTACTCCTCTTGTGCTGTCTTGATATGAAAACACGTCTCCATCCCCTGATCCTTGTTGCATTTCCATGTTGATTCTGCCGAAGAAACCGTGTGGGTCACGATGGCGCGCCCTTTGAGCTCTGATGACGACATGGACTGGACAGAGAAAAGACTGGTAAGTCGGACGGACTGCTCGACGCGTCGGGAAAAGAGAGTAGCAGGAGGCCGATCTGTTAAGAAATTATAAGTACAGTGGAAGTGAACGGGAACCCACTCGAACCTTCAGGGTCGTCGGCGACATCTCTCGAAATTAGAGACTCCACTTCATAGTCACGAAAGTAACGCCTGTGTACGCATAGGTTTCTGTTCAGCGCCTTTGGGCATGTACAGCCGCTATCGAGCTGACCGTCATCAGACGTCTGAAACTGCAGGTGGAACCAAGACGTCTAGAAGCGCAATGTCAAGCCATATAGATAAGAAAGTAACGACCATATCTCACCGTAGCTTGATGCTTAGTACTATCCCACCCTTGAACAACAAACAGAGAGCCATGAAGGTAGTTGAATTGGACGATTTGGGACGACAGAGAATCGACGTAGTCCGCGAAGTCATCCTCCTCTGGGTCTGAAGCCCACGCGCCGGACCCGCCAGCTATCGAGCCGAAGTCCGGGCCGGGGATAGCGTCGAGACCCTGAAAGTTAAACGCCGAGTCCAAGCCATCATCTGCTTGTGTCATCACGGTCGCTTGCTCTTCGTGTTCGCGCTGTTTTGTCTTGGCTGGTGTTGAGGGCACCCTTTTCTGTGGTCCGACTTGCCTTTGGGCCTTGACAGGAGACGTAAGTTGAGTATCTTGAGCTGACTCGATGAGACTCTCTGGGAATGCGTGATACGCTGCGTCGTCCATGTCGACCTCCCTCATGCGTGCACCTTTACGAGGCTTTCGCGTCCTTTTGCGGGATGGAGGAGACATGGTATGCTACAGGAGACTGGTGCACAGCAGGGACGTTGGAAAAGAGGGAAAGGGGGAGGAATTCCTCAATTCCTCTCGATCAAAAACGCGGAGGCCGTCCGACGATACCATCGCGGTCCAACCATACGATCTCGGTCCAAACATACGATAAGCGAGCGGAATAGAGAATATCCTCCAATCGCCTGACCCGCCCCACCCGACCAACCTGATCGCTGTATTTATTTATCGAGAGACCGCACCCGGTCGAAACCCTTGACTTATCTTGTCCTTGGACCCCCGCCATCTCCTCCATCCCACCCATCTTCGATGGCTAACCCCCGTCGCAAAAGCGGGAAATCCACCGCTACCTCATCACCCACCAAATCCAGAAGCCCTCGTAAGGCTCCGGTGAGAATGATACCTCTTCTGTGTCGAATATCTCCATCTCATGGTCATTTTAGGTCAAGAAGACGGCACAAACCGCAGTCCCTGCTCAAGCGCCTTCAACCTCCACACCCCTCGTGAATGAAGCCTCGCAGGACCAAGTTCCTCATGGTAAAGTCCCTCGTCTTCGTCGCAAACCCATCTCATTTAGATTTATCAGGCTCGACCTCACAGCACACTCTGAGTGGAACATCTCAAGGTGAACTCCTCGATCCTACGTTCGCTTTCTCCGCTCACTCTGATCTGTTATAGTGAATAACGTACCCATGTTTGCGTTTGGCCCCCAAAGTAAGTGCCAATTTCCTATAAGCACCCCTGTTGATTAAAATATCGCAAATAGTGGGAATGTATCCGCCATTCAACTTTAATCCAGCGTTGATGTCCGTCAACAACGCCCAACCCTACGGTGCCTCAAACGTCCAACCCTACGGAGGCATGAACACTCAAGCTTATGGCTCTCAGAATCAGCAGTTCCACGGATGTACGTATTCTACCAATGTCGTTCGTGAATCCTCCCCGCTCACGCTCGTGCCAGACAACCCGATGATGGGCTGGGGATTCAACGCCCCTCCAGTGTTTAATGGTCACCCCTCCCTGTCACCGGCACCAGGCTCCACTTCCGCGACAACTATCCCTGACGCAGCACCTTCCTTGTCTGCGCCAGCCTCGTCTGTCGTCGATCTTTCGATCCTCAGCACAGAACCCACCCCGGCTGCTGGGATAGAGGTTGACCCCAGTGAGGCGAACCTCGACACGGCTCTCGGCCTCGACACGGCTCTCGGCCTCGACACGGCTCTCGGCCTCGACACGGCTGTCGATGCTGCCACCGTCCCTGCCGCCGCTGACGCTGACGCTGAAGATCAAGCGGTGCCCCTCGACCCCCTTCAAAACGCCGCTTTGGCGAGCGTCGATGGCCAGGAACTGTCGACCTCTCAGGCAACACAATCGAAAAAGCGCGGCCGATCGGAGGACGATTCTGAGAACTCTAACAAGCAGAAGAAGTCCAAGTCGAAAAGAGCCTATGCCTCCAATGCTAAGCCTATCTACGACTATGTTCAGGGTGCTGGACGGGGCGCGAGACCATTCAGTAAGTCGACTCCGCGACCTCCCTTTCAGCCACTTACCGTAACTCTCAGAATTGGCTCGTAACCGTCCCTTGGGCGCCCCGATCGAAGAACAGGTCCACGCCAACAAAATGTATACCCAATGGGCTCATGATATGTTGGGCAGGGTGAGCTCACCGTTAGATTGTGTTGATATTGTCGTGCTGACGAGCTCCCCGTTTTTAGTGTGAGAGCATCGCTGTGAGGAGTGGCTGTTGGATGTATCTTGCCATCCAGCATCCCTCCTCGAAGAACCCCTTTTATCATTACACGTCCCCCAAGCTCCTCAAAGAAGCTCCGGAGGCCGTCAGGGAGTTCCACCAGGAAGTCAGCCAGACGATGACTGCTGTTATGCGCGCAGATCGCAAGGGCCGTGTGGAGAAGGCGCTGGCGACTTTAAAGGCTGAGGCAGGGGCCATAGAGGCTGAAAAGCAGAAGACCGAGGCCGCCGAGCAGAAGTTACAAACGGCGAATGCGGAGCTGGAAGCACTTAGAGCACAATTGGCCACGTTGACCTCGAACAACACCGGGGATGACGAACTCTTCGAAGGAGATTCAGAGGAGGGGGAGGATAACGAATGAGTTGCTTAGTTGCCATAAATGTATTTCGTCGCGTATCAGAATCATGTTCCTTCCTACATACTACAGAGATCACCGGAAGAGCTCCGACGATCAGGTCCATGTGGATGCCGTTCCTCGTCGTCTTACAGTCATCATCATCGTCGCAAGCATGGAATCTGAGTCTGAGCGCGACGAACGCGACGACGAACGCAACGAACGCGGCGACGAACACGACGAACACGACGTCGAACACGACGAACGCGAAGAGCGCGACGGACGCTATAACCAGTGGCTCAGTGATATATTTACCAGGGTAAGCCCTTTCCATAGGGCCCTTGAACAACACTGATTGACTATCGCCGATAGGCTGAGAATATGGCTTTGAAGACCGACTGCTGGCTATACATCGCTATGCAGGAGTCGACCTCTCTGAATCCCGCTTTCCATTACATCTCACCAAGGCTGCGTCGTGACGTTCCTGATTTCTTGGAGAGAACACACGAAAAGGTCGAAGCCACTATGGCGGCTGCTGCAATCGTTGCCCGTGCGCCCTCAGGAAGCCAAACGCGAGCTGACATCCTAGCGTATGCAATGCGTGAACTGAAACGGGCCAAAAGAAGACGGAGGTTGCGGAGCGAAGGTTAGAGAGTGTTAGGGGGGAAATTGCGGCCCTCAGGGCAGCGCTTGCAGGACAGAAGTAGTACTAGTTTGATATGCTCCAGATATACATGACTTGTCGCTTGAAAAATATGAAGGCTACATGGCTAATTGGAAACGAAATATTCGCAGAAAGGATTTCGACAGCAATCATGCAAAGACCAAGCCAGCACTCCCCGCCTCAGAGCACAATCCGGGTCGAACGTGTGCCTGTCGGAAATTGTTACGTGCGGGAACCTGTTCCCGAGAGCCCATATCTCCATCTCCCTCCTCTCTCGCTGACACCACATGTAACGAAATGAGCCACGATCGCCGACAGTCTTCCGTATGGTGGCAGGGCAATAGGAACCACAGGGCCGCGTCCAGTGTGCATTGTCGGTGTAGCGTGTCACCAGGGGGCTGGATGTGCGCTTCGCATCGGCGACTCCGACTCGCGGGACGGAGAGGCACTCGTTGGTCGATACCAGCTTGGGATACAGTGACACGATCGACATGCCGGTGAGGATGTTCATCTGGGCCGTCGTTTCAGACGCAAGGACAACCTCCATGATATCTTTTCGACTGGCGCTTATCGTGATGGGCTGCGACTGGTGTAAGAAAACGATTAGTACTGCGACGGAGAGGCAGATCGTTGGAACTGGAGACTACCTGGTCAGGATTGTCGGAGTGCATCTCGACGAAACTCCTGAGAAGCCCCCCATAATCCTTCCTTGGTTTCCGATCGTCGAAGCGACTATATCCAACCCCTCGTAAAAAGTTGTGGAATTCTTCGTCAATGGTCTCTCCTGCCGGTGGCGAAATGATGTTGAGGTCGTATGGGACGTCGAGTGCGGAGTCGTTGCAACTGTTCAGGAGGAGTATCTTCCTGACAACAGAGCCGACGATGACACTCCTCGTTTTAAAAAGAAAATCGAAGAACTTGTCGAGATCTCCAAGGTTAGGGAGGAACTTGGAGAGCACTTCGTATATCCTCCTCTTGACCTCGCGGCGAATTGCAACGGGTGAGGCGAGGCGGAAAAGGCGTAGGATGTGGAGACTGCGCCAGTCGACGTACGGCACCATTATCTCCACCAGTTCCGGAAGGGCGAAAAAACGAGATGATGCGCACAGGAGCGACATGGTAGGCAGGAACAAGATGTGATTGCATTACAAACCCGGACATATCAGAAACTAACAGCTAAACCCCAAGCCGGTCGTGCCTCAACGGATGCCAATGGATGGTCTGCCCATCGCTCCCTACGTGACAGAAAACTGGGCCGGATTTTAGCCATATTACTGGACTAAGTAGATTGAAGGGACGATGTACCTGTAGACGAGACGCTTTATGAAATATATGTCTGCTTCCTCAACGTCGACGAGACATTCATCTGCATGATATGACTTTGCAACAAGAATGTTACCTTTGAAGGACCAGTCTATGGAGTGGGCCGACTGGCAGTGCGGAATGAGGGAAAATCCAATGTTCGTGGGGAGAGATTCGCTGGACTTGCTATACTGGAGAGTACATATGTCAGAAACGGTAATTGCATCTCACCAGGAACCCTGGACACACCGCCGGAGCCGCATACACGCTGAAGTGATAGGGCTCTTCCTGCCCCGAACTAAGAGGCCACTCCCTAATACATGCCCCTGTGGACGATATGTCGTACGACCCGACGTAGACTTCCCGACTTCTCTGATCAACGTAGTCCTCGATGTGCAGGTCTATATTCCTTGGGGCGTCGTGACAGCCGGCATGTATCTCGACTGAGACGATGGTACCAGTCGACGAATCTGTCCCGATGGCAAAACACTTCACGAACTTCTTCGGTGTTCCCTGCTAGGTTATTTGTGACGGTAAGGACGGTACGGCGGGCGAGAGGTGGGCGAGAGGCTCAGGACATACCTGAACACATGCAGCTTCAATAGACCGCGACAACTCCACAAGCTCAGCATCCGTAGACGGGACCTGCGGGTTTGTGCTTTTGTAGAGACGAAAGGGCATCGGATGTATATGGCTACAAGGAGACCTTGGTTGAAGCTGTGCCACTGAGCTGTGATGTAACCCGTGATCCCTGAGGGACAGTGAGGGACACTCGGAGGATCGTCTGCGTATGGCACTCGCCTGGATTCATTAAACCCCGAAAATATGTGGGAGGCAAACAATGGTACTGGAGGCTATGTCAGCTATAGTTCTTAGTGAGAAAATGTAGACGACCATCCTACAACAGGCTGCTGTTTTGATGTTAGGTCCCTCACTGTCCCTCATCGGTCACTGATCTGTCCCTCAGACGTCCTTGCGACGCCTTTCCATGCTCAAATTCAATGCTTTTCGGGGCGCTAAAGGCGTATACCATATGTCACAAGTACAACTCAGTGCCTCGTTGTGGTTTTTAGACATACAGAGGATATAATTGTGAATGTTGGTTGTCGGCAGGATATCAGGTCTTGTTACCTGCGATCCGCGCGCGTTGACCACTAGCAATCGTAACTTTATCTTCAACTTGGGATGTTAAAGGCGATGTTAAAAGTGCATATCATATTGTATGGGTATCTCGCAGTGCCGTATTGTCCACTTTAACCACACAAAGGATGTAATTGTCAAAGTAGGGTGTCGGCAGGATATCAGGTCCTGTCATCTGCGATCAATCATATCTTGTTCTTCAACTTCCACCACCGAATGTTATATGGACTCAGCTACACGACGAGAAAAGAACAGAAAGGCAGCTTACGAGGCCTACCATAAGTAAGGGCTCTAATAACCTCTTCAAACACCAAAGCTAACTTATCAATTCAACTCCTCAGAGATATTGTCGCGTCGCGACTGAAGTCTCGCGATAGAAAGAGATCCTCACGACAGGCCATAGCGCGCCGTACTCGGTACGATGCTCTGAAATACCTTGAGCGATTTAATACCCATGGCTTTGTTATGGCGCAGTGATGAAGACAATAACTTGGCGCCACCTAAGAAGAAGGAGATCACTCCAGAACAACGGGAGAAGAATCGAGAAGCCGCCTACAAGTCCTATCACAGGTACGATGCCCAGTAAATAGCTTATCCTGAACCGAGCCTCACTCTAAAGTCTAATTTCAATTAGGAGGATAGAGTTATCGAGGGAGACTTGTCGCGAGAGAAAGCGAAAGTCTCGAGCTAACTTAAAGTGTGTCCACTATTGTCCTCAGGACAGTGTAGCTAATACCACACTCAGAGCAAAGAGCACAGCGCCTCCAGATGCCAGTAGCGAAGTGGAAGCTACTGATAATCTGGAGAATGCTACAGATCCCTGCTCACCTAACTCTCAGCAGGTGAAGCACGCTCTTCCATCTCAGAGAGTGGAACTGGCTACGCCGGCGCACTCTAGGGTGACTATCTCCCCTCTCCTCTGCATCTCTCAAGGAAGCACGCCAGAGACACCCACTCCGACGAGCGGTAAACCTATGGTGGGCACGCCAGAGACACCCACTCCGATGAGCCGTAGACCTATGGTGGGCATGCCTGAAAGGCCTCGTAAGACGCGTTGGAAAGTAAGACCCCCAAACCCTGAATTGCTGAAGCAAGTTATGGCCCCAATGCACGATAGAATGCTGGCCAGCACACGAAAACTGCTTGACAGTCTGAAGAGCTCAAGAAGGAAGGTCGGACAAGTCAGGAGCGCGGGAGCGGGCTCAGGTGAATCAGTCGATGAAACAGCGGGAACAGCGCGCCCCACTACTGTTCCGGAGGACGATAGTCCTCAAACAACGCAGTAAGTCCTGTATATTCGGCATACTTACGGAGGGCTAACTAAGAGTACCGCAGAGCGAGCGTTCCAGCGGACGATAGTCCTCAAACAACGAAGTAAGTCCTTTATAATCGGCGTACTTACGGAGGGCTAACCAAGAGTACCGCAGAGCGAGTGATGGAGTATCGAGGCCCACAGCGTTGGGATATTTAGATATGTATAGCGACGACGAGATGTAAAGTACGATGGGAGGTGAGAAGACCAACAGGCGTCGGCCGCATATGTGACAACTCCATCATGCCTGAGGGAAAAACAAAAGGTATCTTCCAGGGTTGAACTCTAGGCTTTAGCAGTTAGTAAAAAGAAAAGTCGTTGACATTTAACTGATGCGCTATACAACTAACGTTGAGGGTACTTAGACTATACTGGTCCACTCGTCACCGGCCTGCCGACTTCGCCATCGTATTCACCGGTTATCGTTCACCGGTTATCGCACTGACTAAGGTTGAATTCGAACATCCATCCACTCTCCGCATGGACGACCCCGCGCCTGCTCAATACTTCGCTGAAATCGCCAGAAAACCGACTATTGAAGACCTAGTGGAGATCACGAAGGACTGGGCCAGAGATACATGGTACACGAGCGACAGCCGCCGGTTCTATTTGAGGGATATGCGTGGGTCAACTTTTCTTATAGCATTCGGACAAAATGTGACCTCTCTCCCAGGGAATCAAGCCCCACGTACGTGATCTTTATCTCATTAGCCACCCGCTTACAGTGGTCTCAAGGCATCGATATCCCTCCTGCGGGGCCGGAAGAGGTTAGGAGGCTGACTAGATCCCACTTCAAAAGATTAGTCAAGCGATTGCCCGAGTGGGATGCCTTTATCACACCCAAGGCGGACCTCATTGCGAATGGAGAAGACAACATGGACGCCAAGATAGACAAGCTTCTGTTCTTAACTGAAACTTCGCCAGCAGGATGCGAGTCCAAAGTTCCAGGCAGGATCGTGAGAGGAGGGCCTATATTGACGTTTTCGTGGAGTTGGGATATGGAGGGAAGTGATCGTGTTCGAAGCCGTAGTGGCCAAAGATTAGACGGGCTATTTCATAATGGGTGGTAGAGTAGGCGCAAATGACTGCGACTAACAACGCATACTAAATCTACCCTTTCGAAGTACCCTCCTCGGCCCAGGCTGCGTGGAAGTGTTTGTCTCGGTGTTTGCTTCCAGTGCCAATATCCTCCGTTACCATCGTCTTTCAATGGTGGAACCTTCAGATTTGAACGTCAACATCCCGACATACCCTCTCGTTCATCTCCTCCACCAATAACCCCTGCAACTTACCTCGCATGGAGGAGTATCCGTCGGGAGAAGAGAGACTCGAGTTGTGCATTGCTGAGCTTCTGCGCAAGCCTACATCACAAGACCTCGTTTCCATCGCCAAAGATTGGGCTAGGTTGACATATTTTACTCCGAATGGGGAAGAATACTTTCTGCGGAATAGAGGTCAGACCTCCCCTTCTCTTTCCAGTCCCCTCCTAACTCGTTCTTCCAATCCTAGCTACACTTGAACCTCGTAAGTCGCGCGCGTTTTCGCCCTCTGGACTGCTCAGCTTTCAAGTTCTGACGGCGATCCAGGTTGCGATATATCTCCAATTGGGCGAGCGGAGGTTGTTCACATGACAAAAGCTTATTTTAACGACCTGGTGGATCGCATGGGGGAATACGAAGCATACGTTGAGCCCAAGCTCCGGATCATCGCGGAGGACCCCGATTTGCCAGAGGGAAACAAGGTTATGAATCTTCTCTGGCTTCGCCACCATTCTCCAGCGGGATATAGGGTTCGAGTGCCAGGTCAAGATCGCGAGGGAAGGTACACTTTCAGATGGGCCTGGGAAGGTTATGATACGGACGGTACCTTGGCCACCCTCGATGAGAGTGGTACGATAATCGAAGATTTGTTGAAGGATTTGATGTAACTGGTAGATTATCATTTGGGTACCACCTGGTGAATTACGATTGGTGAATGGCGATGACGATACGCATCATTTGAAAGCGGCTTATCTAGGCGCCCGTCAGACGCTCAATCAGAATGAGTCAGCACCCTTGAAACGTCCACGTGAGAGTTTGACAGGTCAGCACAGCTGCACACCCTGCGCGACAGTTGTTCAATATGCGGTCAGGCTTCAGCGTGTCCTGCTCTGCTCAACGTTCAGCGTGTCCTCCTCTCCTCACGCTCCAAGCTTCAGCGAACTAGTATCTAATGGCCGACCGCTTGCGAGGAAGAAGGCTCGGGTAGCCGATGCTTCGCATGGATCGATCGCGTCATCAGGCGCCATCTCACCTCGCCGCCCCTGGACACCCCTGTGGAATACCGGATGGTAGCCAATGCTTCGCATGGATCTACCGCGCCATCTCTCCTCGCCGCCCCGGCACCCCCTGTGGAATAGTGGAAATGGTTTTCCCGCCCGCTACCAGGTGCTACGATGATCGATCTGCCACGGCCGTCGTCCCAGCCGTACACTCTCTGATAGGATCCCTGGAGCTACGTCGTACCAGGCTCCGCTGTGTCTCCCTTGGCAGATACCCTCGATTTAACCGCTCGATAAGCTGCAACAGGCCCCCTTTCCATTCTCCAAGCACCAGCTCTCACCTCGCAAACTTTCAGCAACCATGACGAAGGCAAACGCAGCGGCACAGCCCAACGAAAGTACATATTGTTAAACCTCGCAGGCCTTTGCGTCGTACTAATCATCCTCTCAGCTGTCATTGCAGCGTTCCTCACCGCCGTCGAGCACCTAGACCATGAAGGGAAAATTCGTAAGTCTTAAACCTAAGTCTTCAACCTGAGTGCAAGGATTGACCTTCTTCTTAGGTGACCTTCTCGCAGGCATAAATGCTACGAAGAGAGAGATTCAGGAGTTAGAGCAGGAGAAGGCGAATTTGAAAGCTCGCAAGAGCAGATATGGCCACATCTCCCCGAAGATCAACCAACTCTTAGAACGCCTAGCTTCTCAGGAGGCGGCTCGTTTGAGAGTCCTCGAAAGCGTTGCTGGAGAAGAGGACATTGACGCTGCTGAGGACTTCAGGAGTTCTTCTCTTTCCCCGGTTCCCCCAGAGGTCGAGGACCTCCCCAATCCCCACGGCGTCGGCAATCCCGCAGTCCCTCCTGTGGACCCCATTGCCACTCCCAGCGCTGCTACTGTCAATGAAGGCGATGCCGACTTGGCTACTCTGCAGCCCGAGCCAGACGTCGGCAAGTCCCCCGCTTCTCCTCAGCGCAAAGTCGGCGGGAGCACTACCCCTCAAAAGTTAACCATCGATCTTCCCAACGTCGATGGAACCCCGCTCGACCCCAACGTTGGAAGTGCTCCTCCCAACCCCCCCAAGTCCACCGCCGCTCCTCCCAACATCGATGGAACCGCGCTCAACGCCAACATTGGCACTGTTCCTCCCAACTCCGCTTTGCTCAAGTCCACCCCCGCTCTTCCCACTGTCGGAGGAACTGCCGCTCCTCGCAACGTCGATGGAACCGCGCCAAACGTCAGCGGAACCGCCCCTCCTTCCAACTTCGGTGGAACCACCCAGCCCAACGTCGGCGGAACCGCCACCCAGCCCAACGTCGGCGGAGCCGCCGCTGCTCCCAACGTCGGCGGAGCCGCTACCCAGCCCAACGTCGGCGGAACCGCCACCCAGCCCAACGTCGGCGGAGCCCCCGCTGCTCCCAACGTCGGCGGAGCCCCCGCTGCTCCCAACGTCGGCGGAGCCCCCGCTGCTCCCAACGTCGGCGGAACCGCTACCCAGCCCAACGTCGGCGGAGCCCCCGCTGCTCCCAACGTCGAAGGAACCGCCACCCAGCCCAACGTCGGCGGAGCCCCCGCTGCTCCCAACGTCGGCGGAGCCCCCGCTGCTCCCAACGTCGGCGGAGCCCCCGCTGCTCCCAACGTCGGCGGAACCGCTACCCAGCCCAACGTCGAAGGAACCGCCACCCAGCCCAACGTCGGTGGATCCGCCGCTGCTCCCAACGTCGCAGGAATTGCCGCTGCTCCCACCGTCCCGCAACCCAGCGTGAAGGTCAAAACAGAACATTTGGAATCTATTGGTTTCGTCCCTCCAGCTGACGTTCCGGTCTCCGTCAAGGTGGAGGGGAAGGAGACGCATACCGTTCCGAAGCCGCGTCCTCTACCGAAGCGAGTGAAGAAGGAAGAGCCGGATTGCATCGATCTGACGATGGACGACGAAGAGGAGACCGCCGAGGATAAATCCTCGAAGAAGGGGAAAGGCTCGGGGTCGAGGAAGCGGCCGGCGCCTGGGGTTGAGTCGAGGGGTGGGAAAGGGAAGGGGACTGCTGCGAATAAGCGCCCTCGCATTGATGGC
Source organism: Ephemerocybe angulata (assembly GCA_013368325.1). NCBI lineage: Eukaryota > Fungi > Basidiomycota > Agaricomycetes > Agaricales > Psathyrellaceae > Ephemerocybe > Ephemerocybe angulata. The sequence goes on from JAACJK010000066.1 coordinate 125,278, forward strand.
GATGCACTTCATGGCGGTAAGTTCTGCTCCTTGTTGTCATGCCGTTACGAGCCCTAATAACATACGATATAATTAGGTGAGATTGTGCGTACATGGACCTCATCCGACCAGCCTCCCCCAAAGAAGACTGGTAGGTCTTAGTATACTCTTTTATTGGCGGGTGCTGACCATCCGAGTGTAGTGGTCGACCCCAACGAGCACGGCGCAACTCAGCCGATGGCGTTGGTCGATAAACGAACGGCTGCCATGCTGGCAATAAAGAATGAGGACGGTGAAGAGGACGAAGACAGTCCAGAGATCCTTACCGATGAACAGCTTGCCAGGGAGAACCGTCTGTTGCTCTGTTAGTGAATCCTTTCTGTCTCACGTTGCGAAACTGACAGCTGTGTCACAGTGGCAAGCGATGCGGCCTTACACAATTATTGCACCCATAATGTCTGGATCCCTTCTCGAGTTCGATCCAAAGCCCGGAAGGAGCAAGGGTTCCTCCAGGAAGCGGGAACACTGTCGCGTGTGTTTGCCCTCAGCAATCTCATCCTCTCGAAGAAGAGAGGTTTGACGAAATGCCAATACCACAGCTACATCGACCACGCGCAGCGCGCTTACAACGACTTCGAGTTCGAACTGAAGGCAGTGAAGGGGAAGGAAGGGAGGATGAGGAGGCCGAAGCTGGTCCCCCAAGTGACCGGTATACCGCTCAAGGCGTCGACTGAAGTCCTGGCGCCCGAGCACTTCCTTTTCAAAGTGCCTTCGGCTTCGACCAGTATCGATGTCACCAGACTTCCTGCCGCCGATGACGACCCTAGCTTCATTAAGCCACAGGTCAATGGGTTGGATGAAGCTGCACTTCTGACCTTCTTCCAATGCTCCAACGGCGAGTATTATCTTCATTGCGGCTGCCCCCTAGAAGAAGTCCTCCTCGAGTTCTATATCTGGAAGAGTAACAGACTGCTCCGGTCTCCGACGACAGGAGCCGAGGAACCGCTTGGAGCACCTACCGAACCTCGCCCAAGGTTCCACTACCACGCTTTCCTTACAGCGCTTGGTGTGAGGGTCGATAATCTGTACCAATTCGATGCGAAGGGTAATCGGCGAAACACGACGAATCTCCCCGAGCATTTGGAGCGCCTCAGCAAGTACTATGGCGACATCCTTCCAGGCCCTCCTCTAGTGCGCCAACCTCGGGCTCCTATCGCCTATGTCGACCCGGAAGATCTCGAGCACTCAGGACAACTTGGAAAGGTTCAGTTCACCAGTGATGACGAGGGCGAGAGCGAGTCAGAGTGAAAGTGATAGTACTCCTTTCCAAGTCAATTCATTTTAATCTTCGTTTTCATGGCAGATATCATTTAGTTTATATAGAGTCGTTCTGCTATCAAATACACAGATATCCCTTTTCATGGAACCCTTCGAAACCTCTGTCAAAATGAATTCCTGGGATTGCCATAAACTTGAAGGTGAATTCAGCATTAGTGACTAGTAGAGTGGGCTCATCAAAAAGCCTTAACGCACCATATGTCGGGCTACCATAGATCTCGGTATAGCCACTCATGTGAAGGCCACCGATCCCAGTCTGTCGATCGCATGTCGCTGCGACTCGCTGTCGCCACATAGCGACGCCAGTGGGGATCATCTGGGCGGGAGTCCAAGAGTCCGTGTCCTTCGTGTGTTGAGAAGCATAGACGAAGGTGGCCGGGAAAGAGCGAATGGTTGCAGGGCAGGAGGGGTCGGTGCCACAGACGTGCTTTCCTACAGCGTCTATGGCAGAATAGAGTAGCTCGAAGCCGTACTGTTGGATATCGTCAAGTATGGGGATATCAGGACCTTCCATATCATCGTCATCGTAGACAGGCGTTGTTATGAGGGCTTTGTTGATGGACATAAGATTAGGGTAGAGACAATAGGCTGCCTCGCCGTTGAAGAAGTTCATCAGCGCTGTTGTGGGTGCTTCTGTGAGGAGGGCGATTGGCGAAATGGAGTTGCGGGTTTCGATCATGAGGATTGCCTTTCCCAGTGGCTTGTTCACCAAACGGCGTACCTTCTCGACGCTTAGACCGTAGTACCTGTACTTGAGAAGGCGGCAGATCTCGCTCTTATCCCATATTTCCTCCTCGCAACAATACCCATTTCCTTCATCCTCCCCTTGTTCAGCAAACTCGTATTCGGCTTCGTGCGGAACTCCTAGCCGGGGGAAGGAATATGCTCTGCCATAGATCTCAAGAACAGGTGGGATGGGTATGTCCTGCTTGAATAAGCGAAGGGCGGCGATTCCGCCTATGATCGACCCGCCCCCGCGCATCTCTTCAAGGAAGGCGTCTGGTGCGAGGCCGAAGTGCTCGAGGATAGTTCGCACTCCCCGATGGTTTCTATCAAAGATCAATTTCTGCATGTGGGGGCAGGCAGCGGAGAAAGCGTCTCGGGACATCAGGTCCATGTTGTCGATAATCTTGTCCATAATATCCGGGTCGATGGCGTAGAGCGGGGGATTGTCTGAAAAATTTGTTTGATAAACAACTCGTTCTTTGGAAACGGCTGTCACTTACTATGCCCATGCTCGCAGTACGAGCAGGTGACAGGTAGCATTACCTTGCCCAGGTATTTGGAAGGTGGCCAAGGAGGAGTACTGCCGCGAAGACGCATTGTAAGTTGATCGGAAGTTTATGGGTGTGTCGGTGGTGGTGCAAGAGTTGAAGAGTTGTGGGACGAGGCGAGGTCGATGAGCAGCCGCATCACATCCCATCGCTTAAGATATATTATTGCCGCGGTCAGGTGAACGAATTAGGGCCAGCGGGATTAGCGTCTGGAGAGCGGGGCGGTCGGAGTCTGCGGAACGACTTACCTGTGTGTCGAGAGCATGCGTCTCGAGAGACATTTGCCCCGGTATCGGTGTCTCGAGGGCTCTGTGAGGGTGGTGTCGGACGAGGCAGGACGGGCGGGATAAGCGTCTGGAGAGTGCAAAGTCTGACGGTCAGCGTCTGCGGAGCGGGATGCGGAGGGATGCAGGCAATGTCTGCGGAACGACTTACCTGTGCGTCTCGGAGAGCATGCGTCTCGAGAGACATTCGCCCAGGTACCGGTGTCTTGAGAGACCTGTGCGCGCGTGTCGAACGCGACAAGGCAGGTTCGGTACGCAGCTGGAGAATGCAATGGCTGACGGTCAGCGTCTGCAGAGCGGGATGCGGAGGGATGGAGGGAGGGCAATCAAAGTCTGGAGAACGACTCACCTGTGGGTTTTGTTGAGCATGCGTCTCGGGAGACAGTTGTTTGGGGATCGGTGTCTCGAGAGCCCTGTGCGGTGCGTGTCGGACGAGGCAGGACGGGCGGGATACGTGTCTGGAGAACGCAGCATACGATGGTCCGAGTCTGCAGAGCGGGATGCGGAGGGATGGAGGGAGGGCAATCAATGTCTGGAGAACGATTTACCTGTGGGTTTTGTTGAGCATGGGTCTCGAGAGACAGTCGTGTGGGGATCGGTGTCTCGAGAGCCCTTTGCGGGTCGTGTCAAACGCAGCTGGGTCGGCGTGATATGCGTCTGGAGAACGCAACATAAGACGTTCAGCGTCTGCGGAGTGGGATGCGGAGGGATGGAGGGAGGCGAATGAATGTCTGGAGAACGACTCACCTGTGGGTTTCGGAGAGCATGGGTCTCGAGAGACAGTCGTGTGGGCATCGGTGTCTCGAGAGACCTGTGCGGTGCGTGTCAAACGCGACAAGGCGGGTTCGGTACGCATCTGGAGAATGCAATGGCTGACGGTCTGCGTCTGCGGTGCGGGATGCGGAGGAATGGAGGGAGGCGAATGAATGTCTGGAGAACGACTTACTTGTGGCTTTTGGAGAGCATGGGTCTCGAGAGACCTTCGTGCGGGGATCCGTGTCTCGAGAGCTCTGTGAGGTGCGTGTCGGACGCAGCTGGGTCGGCGTGATATCCGTCTGGAGAACGCAGCATACGATGGTCAGCGTCTGCAGAGCGGGATGTGGAGGGATGGAGGGAGGGCAATCAATGTCTGGAGAACGATTTACCTGTGGGTTTTGTTGAGCATGGGTCTCGAGAGACAGTCGTGTGGGGATCGGTGTCTCGAGAGCTCTGTGCGGTGCGTGTCGGACGCGGCTGGGTCGGCGTGATATCCGTCTGGAGAACAGAACATACGATGGTCAGCGTCTGCAGAGCGGGATGCGGAGGGATGGAGGGAGGGCAATCAATGTCTGGAGAACGATTTACCTGTGGGTTTTGTTGAGCGTGGGTCTCGAGAGACAGTTGTTTGGGGATCGGTGTCTCGAGAGCTCTGTGCGGTGCGTGTCGGACGCGGCTGGGTCGGCGTGATATCCGTCTGGAGAACGGAACATACGATGGTCAGCGTCTGCAGAGCGGGATGCGGAGGAATGGAGAGGCGAATCAATGTCTGGAGAACGATTTACCTGTGGGTTTCGGAGAGCGTGGGTCTCGAGAGACAGTTGTTTGGGGATCCGTGTCTCGAGAGCTCTGTGCGGTGCGTGTCGGACGCGGCTGGGTCGGCGGGATATCCGTCTGGAGAACGGAACATACGATGGTCAGCGTCTGCAGAGCGGGATGCGGAGGAATGGAGAGGCGAATCAATGTCTGGAGAACGACTCACCTGTGGGTTTTGTTGAGCATGGGTCTCGAGAGACAGTCGTGTGGGGATCGGTGTCTCGAGAGCTCTGTGCGGTGCGTGTCGGACGCGGCTGGGTCGGCTGGGTCGGCGTGATATCCGTCTGGAGAACGGAACATACGATGGTCAGCGTCTGCAGAGCGGGATGCGGAGGGATGGAGGGAGGGCAATCAATGTCTGGAGAACGATTTACCTGTGGGTTTGGTTGAGCATGGGTCTCGAGAGACAGTTGTTTGGGGATCCGTGTCTCGAGAGCTCTGTGCGGTTCGTGTCGGACGCGGCTGGGTCGGCGTGATATCCGTCTGGAGAACGGAACATACGATGGTCAGCGTCTGCAGAGCGGGATGCGGAGGAATGGAGAGGCGAATCAATGTCTGGACAACGACTCACCTGTGGGTTTCGGAGAGCGTGGGTCTCGAGAGACAGTTGTTTGGGGATCCGTGTCTCGAGAGCTCTGTGCGGTGCGTGTCGGACGCGGCTGGGTCGGCGTGATATCCGTCTGGAGAACGGAACATACGATGGTCAGCGTCTGCAGAGCGGGATGCGGAGGGATGGAGGGAGGCGAATGAATGTCTGGAGAACGACTTACCTGTGGCTTTCGGAGAGCATGCGTCTCGAGAGACGTTCTCTCGATGATCGGGGTCTCGAGAGCCCTGTGCGCATGCTGCTGGATCTGCCTGGCCTGGCGGTATATGTCTGCAGAGTGCAAGGTCAGCTGGCTAGCATCTCTAGAGATGGGAGCGGGGCGGACGAGGGCGCGGGTGAACGTCAGTCTGAGGAACGACATCTGCAATAGTATCCGTCTTGAGAGCCCGATGTTGGGGCATACGCCCCTCCTGAACCGCTCCAGATGGTACATGTCTGGCCAGCGGGTAGCCGCAGCGCCACCAATGCCTGTCCAGACAGATATTCAGTATATGGTGGGATGGGCCGTGCCCCACAACCTCGCCCTACCTACCATCGAGGGATGGCCCGCATTCATATACCTGCAGCACCCCGATCACTGACGAGCAAGCGATGGCTAGAAACCGCTATTATCTAGGCGCAGGGTATGGGGGCGCCGTAAATCGCCAGGTAGCCTTTCGGATGGTCCTGGTCTTGATGGGCACTGTCAGTGGTAGGAGTAAAGGTATTGCCATTCAACTAGGGATAGGACGCATATACTGGGCCGTTCATTGTGATATCAGTCGCCCGGATACCCCAGAGCACCTTCCGTAGTCGTGCGCACCCTTTGGACGCCTTGCTGCATGGTGAGGCGTCCGTCCTCCTAGCCGCTGGTGGCCGTGGGGAAGATCATTTTGATCAATGGTCACGCGACGTCGCACCGGCGAGGTTACTTTACTCCCACCGGCGAGGGGTCGTGGGACCAACAGGGCGATCAACGGTTGCCCCCAGCAATTACGCGAACACTGGGCTTAGATTAGCTCCGCACCATTATTCTGGTGTACCTTTGACGTGAGCTGAAGTACATTGGAGCATACAATGCGTCACGAGAAATACAATGGGCATATCTCAGAGATCAACGTTGTTTGATAAATAGGCGCCCAAAATTGCCCATCCCCCGCTCACCTCGTCCCGCCTCTTATTGTCTGGGACCTTCATTGACACAGCATCCATTTGACGGAGCCGTTCTTGTACACCAGACAGCAACATATAGATGGAGGTCTATAACATTCAGTGATGAGAGAAGAGTGACATAATACAGTGAAAGGACAGGAAGAGGTGGACAAAGTAGGGTCCAAATTCGTACCTGTGTCTGCCTGATACATCGCAATTACATTGTGGATCGGGATATGCTCAAGTAGACGAACACGAAAGAACAATGAAAATATATAAGTATGATACAGTACGAATGCCAGTGATAGTACAAGAAGACTAGGAATACATTCATACACAGTGTTACATATTGTATCAAACGCCGCAGCGGATAACACAAGTCCCATTAGCATAGGGATTGCCAGTTGAAACGGCGGGGAGTGCAGTCCCCAAGAACCACGCCATCGCGCTCAAATGCCCTTCCCAGTAGGTAGTTGGTAGGTAGGTAAAGGTTCTTAGTCGGCGATTAAGGTGTTCCGTCCTCCGGAATACGTGGTAGATGAAGATTGATAACCGAGGGTTCTGCGTCCTCCGCCATGCGTGGTAGATGAGGTTTGGCCACCGAAGGTTCTGCGTCCTCCAGTATAGGTGGTAGATGAGGATTGACCACCGAAGGTTCTGCGTCCTCCGGCATGGTCGGCATACGTGGTAGATGAGGATTGACCACCAAAGGTTCTGCGTCCTCCGGTATATGGCAAACTTGGCCAGCACTCTGAGCACCGACAGATGGATTCTCCTTGATGTTGAATGCCTATTCCTGTTGCGGAGCCTTGCTCAGCTTTTTTTCCGCTTCCTCGACGCTCTTCACCTCCTTCCAGTTGTCTGATGTATCTCTCAAGCCTCTGCATAAGATCCCGCCCTCCGTGTTGCAGAAAACTCCTCGTCTCTTTACCAACCCTCGTCACATGCGCGTCGACAAACGACACACGCCCATGACCCTGGACAAACGACCATTTGAGTCGGCGACCGACTGTCCTGGGAATCGTACTTGGAAAGTCAAGGATATGGTAGGTCGTTGCTCTTAGCCAAATGGCTCCAATGATAAGCGCAGCGCAGTTCCGCAAAGTGCCTTTTGAAAAGAGGTTGGCTACGCGCACGATGCTTCTGAGGATCGCACGGCCAGGAGCCCATCCGCGGACCATCGTAAGAGCACCAAAGCCAACGATTGCGAGGGTCAGCGCATTAGGCTCCGTAGCGCCAGGATCCTCCGAGTTGGCTTTTCCGTCATTGGAGTGCTCAGAAAGTTGGTGATTAACGTCGAAGAGGTCGAAGACGGTCGGCTCAGTCAGATCGGGGCGCTGACCAAGTAAGCGGCTGTGTGAACCACTCCCGCTAAACATCGTCGAAGGAGCTTGAAGGTGCCTTGTATTCCTCTCTATGCCTGGAGGTAAATGTTTATCGGCGAGTTCCTTAATCCTCTCCATACCGATCTTTGCGATCATTACCGCCTCCTCCTCCGCCCCCCGCACAGCGGCATCGACGCTTGCCAACAGTGCTAGACGAATTTCTCGCGCGTAGTTCCAGGCGCCAGAGAGGCCTGGGTAGGTAGGCAGAGGGATGCATGGTACGTCGCCGCCCAGCTTTCCTCGCCCAATGCACTCGATGGCTTGAGAAATCATCGACTTGGCAGTCTTGGACACTTGGGCTGTGGCATCCTCCTCTACCTTCAAAATCGCATCCTCCAGATCCTTCTTCGACTTCCTCGCCCCCTCCAAAAGGGCGATTCTCTCCAGCTTTTGGTGACGCTCCTGAAGCTTCCCGATCACCCAGTCGGCATTTTCCTTCTCCTCCTTCAGTCGGTTGATTCGAGTTTGATGGCCCTTGTCCGCTAAAGGCCCAAGGGATTGTATCAGGTACTGCTGGAATAAATCACAGCAGAACGAGTTCAAATGAGCGCTCACGTTTAAGGAAGAAACGTTTCGAATGAATAACCCTTTCAGTCATTTCGGTCCCAATCGCTTCGGAATATTTCGACACCCATTCCATATCTTTCGTCGTTTCCTTCCTGCTGGTATATCTTGCTATGTCCGCCTCATTGGGCAAGCGCTTTCCTTCCAGCACTCGATCGGCCTCTTCCTGTGCCTCCTTGTACTTCTTGCAATGCTCGCCACACTGACGGTGATGCTCCCAGCACCGGTCAGGCTCGGGTTGCCCATGGGCTGCAGGCTTGTCACATCGGGTCGTTTGGTCCTCTGGGTCATTAAGGGTAGTGCACCGAGAGGTGGCGCGCTGCTGTGAAACTGGGGTTGGCAGCGTTGCTGAAGCTGAACGTGTGCGTGCCGTGCGCTGACCTGCTCGTCGAGATGGATTTTCCTCGGTTGCCGCCTGATTTTCCGTTTTTCCTGACCCAGGCATCGGCCCAGGCATTTTGCGATGAGTTCGCTATCCTGGGGTAGATGGATATAGGTAGCAGTCAATGAAGAACATTCGACTTGAGCTAGATGACCTCGTGGGCCCATTTAGGGGCAGAACTCTCCCACGATGAATCCCCGATCCAGTACATGGAGTTGAACGCTGGACTTAGATTAGCGCTTGATTAGCGCCGCACCATTATTCTAGAATCTAGCGTGCTTATGGTATGCCAGAGATGAAAGACATTGGGCTATAATATTTTGAAGACTAACTTTGTTCGATAAATGAGCGCTCATCTGGCTCACTTCGTCCAGCCTTCAATTGTCCGAGTCCTGCGTTGATATAGCATCCATTTTCTTTCCAGTCCGCGGAGTCCTTTCGATGTGCCAACTCCCGTAGGCAGCGCGAGCATTGGCAGAAATGACCTTGACTTTCCTCCAACTCACCTATTACTCGACGTGACTCCGAGCTCCTCGCCGAACAAGCGCCTTGGATTACTCCACCGGTCGTCCCAATCTTGATGGAGCTCAACATAACACAGTGGAATAATGAGGATGTCTATATAAACGGGGCTTAAACAGCCCGCAGGCACTATGATATAGTGGATGAGAGAGAGAAAGAAGGAGAAGATGGGGAAACAACAAATTTAACTCCCCTTCCTCTCCGTCCACTCCGCGCTCCTTACCTCGTTCGAGAGCTGGTCTATCAATCTCCTGAATCTTTCCCTGAGATCCCATTTTGCATTGCTCAACACTTTCCTTGTTTCCTCGGCCACTCTCGCCGCGTGCGCATCGACGAACGACACAGGCGGCTCGGACCCATCACTGTCCCATATAATCGATGCCTCGACTAGTCGACCAACGATCCTGGGGATCCACGGCAAATAAAAGTCGAGAGGAAGGTAGGCAATTGCTCCGAGAGTAACGGCGCCGAAGATAGGAGCAGCCCACTTCTTTGCAGTGTCGGTCGAAAGGAGGTCCATCACGCGTACGATGCCTTCGAGTAGTGCACGCGCACCAAGAATTGGTCCTCGGAACAACGTCATAGAACCAAGACCAATAGCCACGACTTTCATAGCACGGCGCTGAGTGGGACGGGTTGGACTGGGCCCGCGCTGACCTCCATTAATAATTGTGTTTCCTGCGTGGTTGCACGCTCCGGGGAACCTTTGCCCATTGACACCCTCGGTACCCAGCCTCCTCCCGTTGAACATGGCCTCAGGTTTGAAGACCAGTGTATACCCCCCATCTCCAGGAAGATACTGGTTGCTAAGGGCCCTGAACTTCTCCATACCGCTCTTCGTGACTATCCTCGCCTCATCCTCCGCAATCTGGACAGCCTCATCAACGCTCGCTAACAACGCCCGACGAGTTTGTCGCGTGTAGTCCAAGATGCCTGTAAGGCCGGGGTAAGGCGGCATAGAGATAGAGGAGCTTTTGACGCCCAACCTCCCCAGACCAACGCGCTCGACGGCCTGAGAGGTCATAGATTTGGCGGTCACGAACGCCTTGGCCGTAGCATCCTTCTCCACTTCCTCAGTCGCACGCTCCAAATATACCTTCCAAATTAGCATCTTCTCCAAAAGCAGCCTCTTCTCGGCCAAGTGCTGACTTCTCTGTGCCAAAAGCCTCCTCTTCTCCGCCAAATCCTCCTGTGCCCTCTTTGCCTCGACAACCGCGAGGAGAATTTTAGCACGAGCCAGCGAGTCAATGTCGCTGGGGTGTTCGCTGAGCCATCGATTAGTCAAAAGTGGTCGCTTACACTGTGAGATAACATACCTTTGGACGATCACCTTCACAGGATCCCGGATCCTGCCCCCAGGTCGGTAGAAAGGTAGAGGGGTCGCCGGAGTGTCCACATCAGCGTCCACCCTAATCGCAGCGTTGGCGGTGGGAGGTATTTTTAGGCTAGGGGTTGCCAGGACAGCCTGAGTATGGGGGAGGTGAATCTCAGGATGAGTATGGTTGCATGTTTCCTGGCTCTTGGGCACATCTGATGCCTTCGCCTCGTAATGCTCCTCGATAAGAAGTTCCAAGGCGCGTTCACTAAGCTTCTCGATCAAGTGGTTGGCATTCGCCCTCTTCTTCTCCAGTACTTGTATTCGCTTCTCATGACCTTCGTCCACTGCAGAGAATATCAGAAACCTTGGATCGCAGTAGATATACCTCAAGTGAGTGCTCACCTTCAAGGAAGAAACGTTTGGAATGAAGTGCCCTTTCAGCACTTTCCACCCAAAGGGCTTCGGCATAGCTGGACACCCATTTCCACGCCTCCTCCGCCTCTGCCCTACTGGTACACTCTGCTATATCTCTCTCGCTAGGGATCTTCCTTTCACCCCTGATGCGGGCAACCTCCGCTTGCGCCTCCTTGTACTTCGTGTGCTGTGCGAGATACTGGTTGTGATGCTCACTGCATCGGTTGAGTTCGGGGTACCCAGAAGTCGAAGGCCTATTACATCGAGTATTCCCGCCTTCGTCGAGGGTGTTGCACGGAGCGACATGCTGAATAGGCGGGATTAGTACCGTCCCTGGAGCTGAACGTGAGCGCACTGCGCGTTGGCGCGCTCGACGAGACTCCAAGCTTTCCTTGGCCTTTGACGCCTGTTTCCTCGCGGTTCGGGTCCTAGGCGTTGGCCCTGGCATCGTTCGCCAGTATCCTGGGGTAGATAAATGTTGTGAGGGATGTCGAACAAGAGTTATCAGCCTTGCGGGCGTCCGTTTAGGGGCAAGCTCCCACGATGACCCCCCAATCGATTACGTGAACTGACAGTGACACAAGCCTACTTCAGTATATTAGCGCCCCGTGGGTAGCATGAAGTCGAAGACCTCCAGAGTGGTGAAGAATGTCTGGGAAAATATAATGGAAGTTACTCGGGATCATGGCACGGTCCGGTTCCAAGACGGTGATGTCAAAGCGCTGGGCGCTTAATTGCGACAAGGGAAAGGTCTCCTATTCCATTGAACAGAAATGTTCTGTACTCAATGTCTACGAAAGTCAATGCAATGGAAGTCCGGAACGAATATAAAGGTCCCGTCTATTATATCAAGTATCAACTGTCCCAGCCTCGTTCTTTGACCTCGGCTTCCACCAACCTCCCCAAAGACCTCTCGTACTCCACATCGCTATATTCACCCTCAGCATACGCTGCTGCACGAAGCGCAGCCCAGGCAGCATGTTTCATCAGTATCGAGCCATGTCTGTTGGGAACTGCATCAAGCACAACAAAGTACTTGACTGGAAATGTCTTCAACGAGAAGAACCATTTCGGTTCGCGGCGCCTGGCTCTGGTAACATACCCGAGTCCCTTCTCCTCCTCGCTTTCAAACATCAAGTCTCTACCCTGCTGAACCGTCTCCCACTCGCCCACCGAAGTTCGCCCAATCTCAGATTCAGAAGTCGACGACGAACTCGGGGCGGTCTCGAAAGTCCGGATACGCAGAGCAGGTAAAGCCTTCCCATCGACGTCCAATCCAGACTCTTCCACCTCAGACTCAGGGTCTGTTTCCGAGTACACAAGGAGCTGGTAGAGCTCGGGTCGTTCCCTGAGCTCGTTCAGGAAGGCTTCTCCAGCGCCGCCGTTATCATGTTGGACTGCTCCGAACAAGTACGCTCTCGACTCCGCCCCTCGCCATACAACGTGTCCTGGGGTCTTCGGTTTTATCTTCGTCTGCAGTACGCCTCCATTTTTTATCGTCAGGGCCTGTGGGCTCACAAGGTCGGTGACCGCCACTCCTGAGAGGGATAGGGCCTTCCTCGCATCGATCACGATAGTTGTCAACTTCTCGTCGTCGAAACGACAGAATTCTGGAGGGTGGAGCAAGCCTAGAGACCCAATTGATAGCATGCCAACTAGGTCGCTGTAGCTTCTGCAAAGTCCAACGTATCGATAGTCGGTGTCTGCCTCTGGCTTGAGATACGTGAAAAGGTGCTGTAAGTTCAATTAGCCTTCGTTCTTCGACATACGGGTACGACAGTTTACTCACCCACCAGACCTCATCGGATACGGACTTATTTGCTGCATGGTTATGTACAGGTCCCCCAAGAATCTGTATGCCGCTGCCTGGAAAGACTGTAAGAATTATTCATCTCACGCCACTTTCACGAGGTTCTCACCTGCATCTCCAACGTCGTTCCCTTCATCCTCGGAATTGGGACGCTTCGACAATTCCAATGCTTCGACCAAGATATCCTTGATCCACGGTAGCGCGAACTCGGTCATCCTTGAAGTGAGCTCCCTGAGTCGCGCCGCATCGGTGAAGTCAAAGTCGTTGCTAAGGATGAACTCCTGAAGCGTGTTCTTATCGAGCGACTTGGCGTAGAACGCTGGGTCATGGAGGATGATTCTTCGGCCGTGCTGAACCGCTTGGTAGTGACGAATAGTCGCTAGACTGGGATAACCGGAAGGAGCGTCATCTGAGTCCAGTTTTAGGACCGTGCCCAGCCTCTGCGCTACGTCGCTGTCATCGCCTGCTAGGTTTAGGTCCAACACCAGCTTCAATACCTCCTGGAGGCGCTTCTTCTCAATATCGTTATACCTTTTAAATTGTCAGCTGGGATGTTCGAGGCGCACAGAGAAAGATAACGCACCATTGAAGAGCCTGTTCAATCAGATCTTCGTCTTCAGACGTCGTCTGACCAGAGTTTACGGAGTGAGGAAGAGAAATCCGACGACTCTCTCGAATGAACAGGCCTGAGGCAGCTTGAGGGTCGGGAAGAATATGGGCCTGAGCGTCCTTCCAAATCTTCTGACTCTCGGGAGATCTGCCAACCCCAACAGCTTGAGGGTGGTGTTCAAGATAAAGTGCCAAGGCGCGCTCGCCGAGCTTCGAAACCACCCGCCTGGCTTTCCCCAGTTCCACTTCCAAGGCATTCATCCTGGTTTGGTATGCATCCCCAACTATACGAACATCACATTGACATTCGATCGTGTAGAGGCTTTATACCACATACCTTTGAGTCCGAACCGCTTCGAATGTATCTCCCTTCCAATCGCCTCTACGCGAATCGCTTTGATATAACCGTTCACGACCGCCAAGCCGTGCATGATCTCTTCCCTTGAGTAGCGCCCAGTCTGGATATCGGGAGGCAATCCCTTCCCAATTCTGATGCGCTCGACCTCCTGCTCCGCCTCTTTGTACCTTTTACAGAGCAGTCGATACTGGCCGTGGTGCACGTTGCACCGTTCAGGGTTGGGCTTCCAGAGGGTCGCCACTTTGGTGCACTGTGTCCGCCCATCGGATTCCAACGTAGAGCAGGTGCGGACGGGATTAGTACTGATATGCGAAGCATTGGACTTCGACGTTGACTGTCTCGGAGCTGTCGACGCCGAAGGACCTGCGTGCGCCGGCAGTGGTGCCGCCTTCGCTTTTGTACCTGGGGGTTTCTTTTTGTTGCTCGGTGGAGCCATGGTGGTTGCAGAGGAGAATCGTAGGGATGATCGGCGGTCGACACTCAAATTGAAAGTCCCACGGTGACTCACCTTCTAATTACGCTTAGTCATATTAGCGCCCACAGTTTTCGGACCCGCATCCAGATCCCGATTGCCAATGAGCACTGTTGTTAGAGTCAGGTTAGAGTACTTACTTGAGGAGAGCCATCGCCTATTTACTCTGAGTGGACGGATAATTCAACGCTTTTTAGATGCCTGGTGCTGGAGAGTCGAAGTCAAGTCAACGGCTACCATAGCGTGCAAGATTTGTGTAGGTCTTGTGGAGTTTTAAAGCGAATTCCGACCGTGTATGGAGGAGATGCAAGCTATTAAGGCTTCCGAAATATCTGCTCGATACATTTGCCCAGATTTAGATGAAGGTGGGATTGATGTGGGCACAGAGGTTGGAGAACTTGCTAAGCGCCCGGCGCTTACTACATGCACTGCGCACAATGTGGGACACCAGATGTATCGTATATCACTAGTAGACCTCAGATGCACCCCAAAGCTAGACCGTGAGGCCATTCTATTCCAAACCTTGCCTTGTCCTGGTGCTAGGGACGGCTCTGGGTTCCATGAAACCCTTGCAATGAATCTGATTTAAATTATGATCCTCCACAGCACTATGGCCCAGCGCAGTCGGTCATGGCAAGATTATAGTGAGAAACAGTAGAGTTTTATTCACACTTTATATTCAGAGTTCTACTTACGTGTCCTCCTTCGTCCGCCTTGGATGTGGTAGCCGTTTCTCAGGCTCCCTCCAGGCTGGACGTGGTGGCAGTGCGGCCCCTAAATAGGGCCTGGACTGACGTGATGCAAAGGCAATTTCGTTTCTTCCCGAACCACAACAGTCTTCCATGAGGCTTCGCCGAGTAACGAACGAGATATCGGAAAGGCGCACCTCTGGCCAGGAACTTAGGACATCAGTTAGAACGAACGACAAAATCTCAGTACCTGCACCACCCCCAAATACCAAAGTCAACCCGAGCGAAAACACAGAATCCGGGACTAAAGGGTATCTCGACCAGGCATCGGCGATAGAGTTCCTTCAGCGCGTCTTCCTACCCCAGGGTTACCCAGATTCAGTCACATCAGGTGAATATCAGATACTTATCGTGACTTGGATCAGCACGACTAACTGCGAGCAGACTACACGAGGTTGGTCTCCACAGTCCCATCCTCGTCAACCATGGGATGATTGTAATACCAGATACCAGATATACAATGCCTTGCAAGCATTCTGCAACTCTCTAGCTGGGCTAATAGCCTCCCGGGCGCTCCTCGAAGGACAGGGTATCGGGAACCCGTCAGCCTCAGCGACGAATGCGCTTCTCCTCAACATCGTGCTCGACGTGTTCAGCCGAACAACGAGTACGTGTCCATCGTTATCGTTCAGACAGGGTCTAACTTATCTATAGCCATTATCTCCGCACATCTGCTGGGATCCTCCCTCGTTCCGGACGCAAAACGATACAGACTCCTCGCGGACATCCTCAACGACTCGGCCGTAGCCCTCGACACCCTCTCGCCGGTTTTCAACACCCTAGGGCTTCCTCAGCTAAGAATCACCGCGCTCTGTCTGAGTGCATCCTTCCGAGCGTTATGTGGCATCGTCGCAGGAGGGTCCAAAGCCGCCATCTCGCTACACTTCTCGTCCCCTACGAAGGGAAAGGGCGACATTGGCGACCTCAACGCAAAGGACGCGAGCAAGGAGACCGTGCTGGCGCTCCTCGGGATGCTTGTGAGTCCCCACGTTTTTGTTGCATCCGGCTTGACACTGATTTGGTCAAGGTTGGCTCGCTCGTCGTACCACGACTCACGTCTGCATTTTCAACGTACACTGCCCTATTCTTCCTAATCGGCATGCACATCCTCCTAAACTACCTCGGAGTGCAAGGCATCGTGCTCCGCACACTGAACCACGAACGACTCTGGATCTCCTGGTTCCTCTTCGACGCCAACCAAGACTTCACTCCCGAACGCGTCAACTCGCTCGAACGTATCTTCCCCGTGTCCCGAATGACACTATACCTCCCCTTCCCCACACCCCTCATCAATCCTTTCAGAATGGAGACCTTCTCAACGTATCGGAACCCGCTGACAGGCGACGCGCTGGGATACGTCACGCTCGGCTCGTCTCTGTCGAAGATCCTCGACCGTCCTCTCCACCCCGAAATCATAGCTCAATTCCAGCACCGCGAATACATTCTCTGGTTCGACCCATCGTGTTTGGCGTATCCACCCACAGGGAAGGACCAAGAAGAGGAACCCTCAAGCCCCACGTTCAAACGCGGACAGATCCCGCACGTCCATGTGTGCTTCAAGGAGCGGTGTTCGCCTGGGACGCGAGTGCAGGCGTGGATCGCAGCCGGCTTGCTGTGCAAATCCGTATCTGAGATGTGCGCTTTGTCGCCAACAGCAACGCTCGAGGTCTACTCTCTCTTCCTTGACTCTTCGCTATCGCCGTCAACGTCTTCGAAGAGCAGTGAGCCTAATATTTCAAAGCATGTTATGTCGCTGCTGAAGAGGGAGGAGGGACGGGATGGTGGTGCCGATTCGAGCTGGTCGTCGTGGAAGAAGAAAGCTATGAAACTTGGCTGGGTGTTGGAGGACGATGAATCGGTGAGGGGAGACCCTGGGATGGAGTGCGGTGTGGGCGTCCCAGAGCCCGAAACCGTGATTGTGTCGTTGGGATACTCGTATGAGGCGAAGAAGGACGTATGAAAGGTGCTGAATTCTGGATCCTCGATCTCCCTCGCTTTCGTCGTCCTTGGACTTACCGCTTAGTCTCCCGTGCACGGTTCCTCAAACTATAGAGCTTAGAGAGCTGATACTAATACCACCGGACCCTGCTTGCGTGAATGAATACCGGATCTGTACCAGATTGGAATCGAAATTGAAAAGTCCACTCGGCGCGGGACGGTGGTGACTAGTGACTGGTCACCAGGGAAGTCGCGATTAGTTCGTTTGAGCAAAAAGGGGATCATGGCCAACGTGGGGATCGAACCCAAGACCTTCGCGTTATTAGCACGACGCTCTAACCAACTGAGCTAGTCGGCCAGATATTATGGAGTCCAAGCAATTTTCCCTCACCGCCCGAATTCGGCGAGCGGGCCATGGTATGGGTTTCCGGCGGCCGCGGGTCAACAACACTTCCCGCTCCACCATCATCTGAGCTCGACATTTGCTCGACATGTCCTTTTAGCGCGGACTCGGCACAGCACAGCACTAACGTACGTCTACTCCTTTGGTTGGGCTTATATCCACGATGAGAAATACACATACCAGAGGAGCTTCGGTTTCGATGCGGCCCTGACCTTGCGCTGCTCCCGGTATACTTTGCCAGAAGGAACCGTTACAGCTGAGGTCAAGAACGGAAAGCTGACTGTTGTCGTTTATTATCTACTACTCCGTTAAATTTGGATATTCACTGACTCCTTCGTCCTTGATAGACGCAGGCTTGGAAATATTTTGAAGCTGCGTACTATAGTCAGCTTCAACTGAAGAGGACCTGGCTAACTACAGTACACTAGCTTGGTTGGTAGGTCAACTTGGGCTTTGTGTCAGGCGAGGACATTAATACCCACAACCGGCTGCGAATAGGGAGGCCCTCTACCCTACTTGGCCCAGAGAGGAACCGGGTTCGATGCGGCCTCGACACCTCAATGCTGCTCTCAATGGTATACTTCGCGAGAAGGAACCGTTTCAGCCCGGGCTAAGAACAGAACGCTGACTATATCCTTTGGTCAATGAGCGATCTCCATAGTGCGCTTGGTTGAAAGAGCCCCTAGTAGCCGTTTGACTAGATTATCTTAGGGCTGGGTCGGACAACGACATTCCGAAAGTCCATACCCATCGACCCAGTCGGCTCCCTACCCAGATACCAGATTTGCGTTCGCCTTGTTGACCCTGAAGTTGTTCAGAGGCCGTTTCGATGGCCCCTATTCGTATGGCATTCCCCGCAGAGTTCTCTAGGTTATTGTTTCCCTCCAAAATGAACAAGGCACATTATAGCTGCGATAGCTAGTATTTATGTAGACAAAACATAAGTCCCAGCTACAGAATGTAACCAACAAATAGATAAGATCATGCCTGGATCAAATGGGGTGACACCGCCTTTGGTCTCTCTTGAACCACCACCACGATGAGCTCGAAAGCAACGACAACGACGGAAGGAACGCCCAAACCTGGGCGTTTACCGTCCCTGAACCAGCTCGCAGCACGCATGAATGTAAACGGCGCCCCAAGCTCGTCGTCGTCATCAACGTCGACGACGTCGGCTCCACGACCCCGCCTCGCAGCCTCGCTCCTGCGCACAGGCTCGAGCGTCTCGCTCGCCTCGACCGCAGCATCGACGACCGACTCTGTAGCCGTGAACGCCCCCACAACTCGCGCAGTGTCGCCCGCAAGCAGCGCACTGTCCGCCGACACCCCGCCCAAGTCGACGACGCCCGTGCCCGACGGCGGCGACCCTCTGACGACGGAGAAGCTCAAGGAGCTCAACCGCGAGAATACGGACGCCGCAGCCCCGCTCGCCCCGAACAACAAGTTCGTCAAGGGATACAAGGGCGTGCCCGGCCTCGACGCGATTGCAGCGAGGATGGTGCGGACGAGGCAGCTGAGCATCGATGGCACATCCAAGCCCCCAGAGCCAGAGATGATTGAGGATCCCAAGACCCCGGGCGTGGCCATGCTGCCCAAGGAGCATCCGTTGCAGTATACTTGGTGCGTTGTCGTCGTTGTTTCAGGTGATTCTCTTGTGTGCTGACATCAGGGCAGGACGATCTTCCACGACTCCAAAGCCAAGTTCCCCTTCACCCCCGGGTCGGCGACCCTCCCTGGCGCCTCGAGCGCTCTGCCCGAGCCGCCCTCGTCCGCAGCCCCCATCCCCGAAAGCACGACGGAGTACGAGGCCGGTTTGACCGTGATCGGCGAGTTCGACACGGTGGAGCAGTTCTGCAGGTACCTGAACTGGCTGAAGCCGCCCTCGATGCTCGAGAAGAACAGCAACTACCACCTCTTCAAGTCGGGCATCAAGCCCATGTGGGAGGACGAGGCGAACGCGAACGGCGGCAAGTGGGTCCTGACGATGAAGAACAACCCCGCGCTGCTCGACCGTTGCTGGCACTGGCTCACCATGGCGCTTGTCGGCGAGGAGCTCGAGGACGGAGACGAGATCTGCGGCGCCGTCGTCAGTCTGAGGTCCAAGGTCGACCGGATACAGCTCTGGACGCGCAGCAAGGACGACGTGGAGAGGCTGAACGCGATCGGGAAGAAGCTCGTCAAGCTCCTGGACGTGTCCGAGGTGGATGGGATTGGGCTCGAGTTCCAGTACAACACGGACGATAGGCCGTTGCCGAACAAGTTCTTGTCCATCCAGGCGCTTCCGAGCACGTCCTACCGCTCGTCCTTCCAGGCCACCCCGACAGGCCCTGGACCAGTTGGAGGAGCGTGCGAAGGGAGGACGACATGGACGGGCGTGTGTGCGAAGCGAATGGCTGTTGCCGGGAGTGTTCGCTGTGATGCGCCATGTCGGGAATTACCAAAAGAAGGTCAGAAATTTCCTATTGGAGCTAAAAAAGCGAAAAACGAGCTAACTTATTTACTCTACAGAATCTATGCTGGCTTTTCAGATTGGAAGACCCATGCCGCGGCCGTGGATACATGTCTTGTTGAAAAACATGCAGAGCACGGCCGAGCATAACTTGGGGCTGATCACCCTTCGTTGGGGGAAGCGAGCGAGTGGGTGACCCTTATATACCTCTCTGTAGCGCACGGACCAACGGGTGCATTGGCCGGCCATACCGGCTGTCTGACATTCTCTGGTGCGTCCCGACTCCTTCTCTCTCTCTGTGCTGCCTGTTTTCTCTGTATCCTTGGAACCCTATTCATTCCAACTGGTACTTGGAATGAATACAGTCCCAAGGGCTTCAGAGAAACCTCAAGAGCAACCCCAACTCCTGTTTTTCAGATCCATTCTCCTCCCACTCTCGGCTCCGAGACGCACACAAACCCGGATTGACTTCCTCTCGGTAACGTTACTGCCTCCGCTTTTGGTCTGTTTCCCTCCCAAGGCTCAGTACTGACTGGTCTTACCCAGGTTTCCAACTGCACAATACGTAGACATAGCTCATAGGTATGCTGGGGAGTAGGGCGAGTAGATACTGTGTTTCCATGTACATATTCGGGGCATCCGTTCTAAGCGCACCCGGGCGAACAGACGAGCCGAAATATCATTCTTCTCCGATCCAGATCTGTGCCATGAGTTAGCTCACGCTACCCGCTACCTTCCACTTTCGCATCTTCGTTTTCTCCCACTGAGCTGGCTTCTTGTATCTTCCCTTTACCCGCCACCATTCATGCTCCCAGCAATTGAGCTGTTCGTAACTCGCCCATCCCAGACCTTCACAGAAACCCTCTCGAGTGACCTGAGTGAGCTTTTTCGGTTAGTGTTGCTGGCGACACGAGCTAAACGTATTTCAATCCTCTCTCAAGCCTAGCAGTGAGTTGGCGGCATAACCATTCTCCTCGGAACCTCACAACACATTTTGTCAGTTTCAACTCGACTACGCCGCCGTGTTCCATATAAATGTGCGAGCTCCTTTTGCGCTTCTTTTTGACCACAAAGCTGACTGTCCGGATGCCCATGCCTTATCCCCCGTTTTCCGGACGCCAGAATATCCATTTTCGAAGTCTCCCTCGCCACCTTGCTCCGATTCGCTGTAACCTCAATTTCCGGAAGCCAGAATACACCAGCAGGTAAGCTCCTCTTCTTTCTTTCGCTTCCTAGTCTAAGTCTGGCCATGAAACCATCACCAGGACTACTGTCGGGACCGACTTGGCAAATTCGCGGTGAGTACCTCGCCTTCAGCTTTACGCCCGTCGTTGACGCCGCCGCCCCCTTTTCCGGACGCTCAAAAATCAAATTTCCACCTCACGCCAGCTACAGTACGTCTTTATATCACTTTTGGCACCCAGTCTATCGCCAACCCCGCCATTATCCCCCTTCTACTTTTATTAGGTGACAGCAAGATGTCGTGGCAATGGTGCGTACATTTTCCTTACATCCAATTTCGCCGCTAATACCGTCTAGGAAGATTTGAATACTCCCTCGACCTGTTCTCCGGCCGTCCAAATATCCCTCAGCACCCCCGGTATGTTACCACACCGTCCTATCCCGCCTCGGCCCATATTCGTTTGTGCCTCGCTAATGGATCACCAGACGCATACCATCCTCTGGGCGCTCCAAACCAACTCCAAACCCCGGTCTCTGTCAGCCGAAAGCAATCCGGACACTCACGGTACCGTTCGGTGCGCCATCGCTTCCTCTCATACTCTTCCCAATTCGTGCTGATCCCCGTCTATTAGGTACCCGACGACAGTATCAATGACGGCAATATCAGGAGATTGGCGGGAAAACGAAGGTATGTACGGGGCTCATTTGGTTTCTGCGCACGTCTCCGACATAACTCGCACAGACCTCGACTCAGCGCTCCCTGAACGCGCTTTCCAGACCTCTCTAACGACGGTATGTCACCCGGACCGCCTCACTTCAAAGCAATCTCAGGAACAGTCACGGTATGTCGTCACTTTCTCTCGACTCTCGTGTGTTCTCCCCAGTTCGCAATAACGTACTCGTCAGAGCCTAATAGATACTGCAGCAATGTTGGCAAAATCGGAAGATTGGCGAGAAAGTGACGCATCAGCCCCATTTTTCAAGATTAGACTCGGCTCTGACATTACTCGCAGAGACCTCGACCCTCTCCCTCTGCGCAGTTCCTGGACCTCCCAAACGACGATACGTCACCTGGAACTCCATTCAGCTCCCGGACTTACACTCACATTCGTGCTCAGGACCATCGACTACAGGCACGCCGCACGAGAGGTGACAGAATCTCGAGGGTTGACGGGGCCGTTACGGAACGCACGGCACGAGTGCATAACCGCTGTGGGTTCGCCCATCTGGCGTTCGTTTCGATGTGCCATGTGGCCGTACGTCTCGGAGCGCCGAGTCCGCCTAGAACTAGTCTACGTAAAGCATATACCACATGAGGTCAAGCGACGGAGACCCGAACAGATGGGTCTCCATGCCTAGACACGCTCGCCGTGCTCCCTGCGTAGTACTTTCCACATTTACGTTGGGCAGTCCTGAATACGTATGTACATACTTTGTGTACTTGAGCCGATGTAGCGTAACGCCCGCTTTCGGCGCTCTGGCGTCGCGTTTCGGACCTCGGTTGCGAACACGGCGGTAAGCGGCAATATTGCAGTTTCTAATTCCGTGTGGTACCGAGTTACTGTAGGTCTAGATACGCGGAATACATTGCCTTTGAGACTTTACAAGGGCACCCTATACGGCGTGCGAGGTCCATGGAGAATTTTAGGGAGATACTCGGCGATTTTCGGTCGCGATTCGACGAAATTCAAAGGCGCATTAACGAGCGCTTATTTTAGCGCTCGCTTGATAACAGAGATTGCGCATTACCTGTAGCTTATGAATATAGATTTACCTCCTAGACTACCTCTAATACATACCCCTATACCATATATGGTCACCGATACTCAAGAAAAGATGAAGAATCGGTTGAAAATAGCAGAGATCTCGGGACCCCTTCTTTCAAACCATTTCGCGTCTAGGCTCGTTTCCCTGCCAATAGAGTAATATACAGTCGCTTACTGTAACGTATCATACGTATTGATGATGCCAAGATGTCCATTGCCTTCGGGCTCGGGGCTGGGCTGCAAGAGAGTGCTCGGCGGGGTTTCACAGGGAAAGAGGTAGAATCAATGATTCTGGGTGAATCGTGAGGAATGGTCACATCTTGCTTCCATTTAGTGGTACTCAAATGTGCTGAAAGGAGCTGGTGTATGGTCCGGAGGCTGATTGAGACGAAAACTTGAGAATGCATCTCGAGATTTCAAATTGGCCAATCGCGCGCGCGCGCAATCGCACTCGTCTAGATAACACTATAGAATAAGACCTACACTGACCAGATACCTTTATAGACTTAATCTGGCACAGTCGTACCCTACCACACATCCTCAGCGAACTCTATCTCAGTCTCACCCACCCACACAATCTCACAGCCAATCTCGATTGACATACGCCTCCTCCTCCCATTCATTCACAAAACACCGCAATCCCACATCCCTGCACGGAAACTCGGCTCGCTTATACCCCATCAGACGTGACAAATGGACGCCCGCTGTCACCCAGCGACAGAAATTTCATTCAACTTACGAACGAAGAGAAGACCGGCGAAGGTAGCACCGTGAAATTGAGCTTGGACGCACTTCCGAGGTCCCGACTCTTGCGTAAGTCCTAATTTTAGGACCTCTGGGGCTTACGCACAGCACACGACGTGTGAAGTAGTTGAGGCTTGGCGAGATTCGAGATGCATGGGATGGGATGTATAAGAGCTGGGGTGTGCAGGCTGGATTCCCCATCTCCTCAGCGAGATTCTTCCCTCGCTCCTTTCCCTCAGTCGTCTTCCACTGCCCTGCTCCATACTTCTCCTATTTCACACCATTTGTCTCTGCTATTCCCTCGCTGCTCGCTGTCTGTCTTGACGAAGACTTATCTCGTCGTCCTCGCGGCTGATTTCAACGACGTTGACGATGCGATATGCGAGTTGTTCGGTTTCTTTAGTTGTGCCGAGCTCTTGCTCACCGTTTCTTTTCCAGATGTCTTGTCATCATGTTGCTCGGAAGTCAATTTGGGCTCTGGTATGCTTTATACTTTCTCTTGGACTGACTCGGACTCACATTTCATCTATTCAGCCTCCAATCACGAAAACGAAACAACGCGACACTGGTTTGTTTGACTCGATTGACACACCTTTCTTGAACATTCTGAGAAATACAGTCTGACATCGGATTCGAAGGTCAGTCATTCATTCGCCAGCCATCACACAAGACTGACAGAACCATTCAAAAAGGAACGGTACGCACACTGGCATACCTCATCAAGCTGGCAGTCACACACCCTCTCTCGTTGAAACAAGCCATGCAGTAAGCTCTCAGCTAGTCTTCGTCCACATTATCCAGCTGACCATCCCACCGTCTTGCCACCAGATGCCCCCGGAGGTCAGTACACCATTTGTCAGTCACTTCACTCGACTGACCCGTCAATTCAAACTCTCAGGACCCACTCAGGACTTATGAAGCGAAAACCGGTTTATTTGTTCAGAAAGTACGTACGTACATACGTCGTGCAGCGCGCCCTACACTACACCTGCTGACTACCAACGACACGAAAGATCTAGGCACCGTCGTAGCCTCGAAATCGTGACCGATGCGCAAGCTGCCGGGAGCCAGCCCAGTCTCGCGTGCATCGCCTGTGTGTGCCGAGCGCGTGTCGAGAATGGCGGCGTTGCGCGCCGAATATCGCAACGATATCCGTGGGGCGACGTGTAGAGTAGAGCGGACTGCTGAATTCCGGTGAGTCGCAGCATTCAAAGCCTTGAAACGACTTGCTTACCTTCATTCCACTTCTCCAGTCATTGCACAGGCGGCCCACGTCTGTTACCAGGTCTAACGAAACGTGAGTCGTCGTAATGTTCTCGGGCAGTCGCAATACTGACCTCGAACGCCGAACATCGACCCAGCCGTCATGGTGTCCGCTCTCCCTCATCGCGTCGCTGAGCACTGGTCTCGACTCTCGAGCCGCTGATGCAATGGTTGGGTCGAGTGTATCAGCTGAAATGATGTCTGCCTGAAAACGACGGTGAGTGTGCCATCGGTGTTGTACAGGGATGGGGTCCTCACCGGAATCAGTCCCATACAACCAGCATCATCGCCGATGCTGTCCGCTCTGGTCGCGCACGTCGAAGGGGTTACCTATCGGAACTAGACCCAAGGCCGGTGCATGTCGACGACGCGTGCGGTAAGTCCTGGGGCTCTTCGTTTGACTTTAAGTTGATTTCTGTGTCGTCGACAGGCCAATGCCCTGGTTCTATTGTTACCACTGTTACGAGGTCAGTCTCGTCTCGTTCACGTTATCCAGGGACGCACCTTTTTACTTGCCACCCCTTAAGATTGCGCATTTGCCACGATAGCGCGCCCGCCGCCACACGCGCGGGAGTGAAAGCTGCGAGGGGTCAGACAAAGGTAAGCGAGTTACTTCAGCGAGCATGACATATCGTACTCACTTGTGAATCTCCCCAGCTCGTTACGATCGCGCCCAGGACCCTCCGGGTCTGTTTGTGTAAGTCTAATCCCGTCGTTATGACTCTGTAGCGTGTTCTGACCGCGCCGATGTTCGCCTGGGTGGTCAATGGCCCGCGACGTCGATTCGTGTGGGCTGGAATCGGGTGCTCTCGAAGGTCCGTTTGGGCTTGAAGAAAAGGTGAGTCCGTCGCGTCGATGTGATGAGGGCTGACTACTCACCAGAACCCGTACAACCAGCATCACAGTTGGTCTTTCTCTATTGACCTGGGGCTCGGTGTTGAGGAGTTTTGGGAACTCTATACAAAGGTTAGTCTCGCGATGAACTGTTAATGTGGCGAGTACTGACCTGTATATGGTCCTGCGCATAGGCTGCCGCCCCTGGATCATGATGAACTCTTCCCCGCACTCCCGGTCGCGACGTCGCCTTGTGTGGGCTGGAATCGGCGTTGAGGCCCGAGTGCGGGCAGGGGTTTAGTGCGCTCGTCCGTGTGGGCGAAGCTAAAGACATGGTGAGTACGTCGCGTTGTTGTGAATGTGAGGGCTGGATGCTCACAAGATCGAACCTATGCAACTAGCATCACGGCTTCGTTGCGACCTTTCTGGGGCTCGGTGTTGAGAAATCGTTGGAGCGGGGTTTCGTTCTATACAAAGGTTAGTCTCGCGTGGAACACATACACATCTAACTTACTTTCGCGCATTCTGCAAGGAACGGCGCCTCGATCGCCCTCTGCCGTTCCCGACACACCAAGCTTCCGTGTTGTGTTGTTGGGAATCGATCCAAGAGAGCCAGCATGCCGTCGAGTGAGTGTTTTCGCCCCTGGGTTTCGCGCAGGCTGTCGTCGATCCGCGCATCGTGTATGTTCGAATAAACGCTTCCGTGCATCCTTCACGGTGCTTTGTGTCAGAGGTCAGTCTCGTATTGAACGAAGCTGTACTTTACTCACATTTCTACGCCCAGCAGGAAGACCCCAATCGCGCCCCGCCGTTCGCGCAAAAAAGCATCCCTGATCTCCTTCAGCTGGACGCTAGCGAGTAGCCAAGTCCATTATCTTGAATGGCCGTCTAGCGAGCTGGCCTATCGTCGCTCTCCATCCACCGGGGGGCGCGTCTGCGCTGGGACTGTTGGTCGATGCTAGGGCAGGAGGCGATCCCTGTAGGCGGCAAAGGAGGAGTTGGAGCGGATTCGAGGGTGGGCGGACAGCCAATCACAGGCGTGCACTCCGCGTCGAAGGGTCGAAAAGCGGCCTCGGAGCGGGTGGAAAGAGAGACGCGAGGGGGCCAGGAGCCAATCAGAGACGTTGGGATGCGGCGAGAGGGTGTGGTGGGAGGGGAAAAGAAGCACGGCGGACTCTGATGGCATTTCCCCTGCGCCTTGCTAACCCTCAAGTTGTTCAGCGGCCGTTTCGATGGCCCCTATCCGTATTGCATCCCCCTTGTAACTCTCCAGTCTATTCTTTTCCCGTCAAACCGAAACAAGGTGCATTGCAACTGGTATATAGACTAGAACGCCCCAGCTACAGAATGTAACCAACAAATAGATAAGATCATGCCTGGATCAAATGGGGTGACACCGCCTTTGGTCTCTCTTGAACCACCACCACGATGAGCTCGAAAGCAACGACAACGACAGAAGGAACGCCCAAACCTGGGCGTTTACCGTCCCTGAACCAGCTTGCAGCACGCATGAATGTAAACGGCGCCCCAAGCTCGTCGTCGTCATCAACGTCGACGACGTCGGCTCCACGACCCCGCCTCGCAGCCTCGCTCCTGCGCACAGGTTCGAGCGTCTCGCTCGCCTCGACTGCAGCATCGACAACCGACTCTGTCGCCGTGAACGCCCCCACAACTCGCGCAGTGTCGCCCGCAAGCAGCGCACTGTCCGCCGACACCCCGCCCAAGTCGACGACGCCCGTGCCCGACGGCGGCGACCCCCTGACGACGGAGAAGCTCAAGGAGCTCAACCGCGAGAACACGGACGCCGCAGCCCCGCTCGCCCCGAACAACAAGTTCGTCAAGGGATACAAGGGCGTGCCTGGCCTCGACGCGATTGCGGCGAGGATGGTGCGGACGAGGCAGCTGAGCATCGATGGCACGTCCAAGCCCCCAGAGCCAGAGATGATTGAGGATCCCAAGACCCCGGGCGTGGCCATGCTGCCCAAGGAGCATCCGTTGCAGTATACTTGGTGCGTTGTCGTCGTTGTTTCAGGTGATTCTCTTGTGTGCTGACATCAGGGCAGGACGATCTTCCACGACTCCAAGGCCAAGTTCCCCTTCACCCCCGGGTCGGCGACCCTCCCTGGCGCCTCGAGCAACCTTCCCGAGCCGCCCTCGTCCGCGGCCCCCATCCCGGAAAGCACGACCGAGTACGAGGCGGGGTTGACCGTGATCGGCGAGTTCGACACGGTGGAGCAGTTCTGCAGGTACCTGAACTGGCTGAAGCCGCCCTCGATGCTCGAGAAGAACAGCAACTACCACCTCTTCAAGTCGGGCATCAAGCCCATGTGGGAGGACGAGGCAAACGCGAACGGCGGCAAGTGGGTCCTGACGATGAAGAACAACCCCGCGCTGCTCGACCGCTGCTGGCACTGGCTCACCATGGCGCTCGTCGGCGAGGAGCTCGAGGACGGAGACGAGATCTGCGGGGCCGTCGTCAGTCTGAGGTCCAAGGTCGACCGGATACAGCTCTGGACGCGCAGCAAGGACGACGTGGAGAGGCTGAACGCGATAGGGAAGAAGCTTGTCAAGCTCCTGGACGTGTCCGAGGCGGATGGGATTGGGCTCGAGTTCCAGTACAACACGGACGATAGGCCGTTGCCGAACAAGTTCTTGTCCATCCAGGCCCTGCCAAGCACGTCGTACCGCTCGTCGTTCCAGGCCACCCCCGGTGGGTCGTCCACCCCAACAGGCCCTGGACCAGTTGGAGGAGCGTTTGCTGGGTTTGGGGTCGGAATTGGGGGCAGTAGCTGGAAAGGCGCGAAGAGGGCGTAGGTGCAGCAAGAAAGACGTGGACAGGCGTGTGTCGTGGGTGTCGTGGGTGTTCTGACTGTTTCGTGGGAGGCTAGTGGGGTCCCGATGTTGATGTGAGTGTTCGCTGTGATGCGCCATGTCGGGAATTACCAAAAGAAGGTCAGAAATTTCCTATTGGGGCTAAAAAAGCGAAAAACGAGCTAACTTATTTACTCTACAGAATCTATTGAGGCTTTTCAGATTGGAAGACCCATGCCGCAGCCGTGAATACATGTCTTGTTGAAAAACATGCAGAGCACGGCCGAGCATAACTTGGGGCTGATCACCCTTCGTTGGGGGAAGCGAGCGAGTGGGTGACATCTTATATACCTCTCTGTAGCGCACGGACCAACGGGTGCATCGTGTACCAAGGTGACAACCGGCCATACCGGCTGTCTGACATTCTCTGGTGCGTCCCGACTCCTTCTCTCTCTCTGTGCTGCCTGTTTTCTCTGTGTCCTTGGAACCCTATTCATTCCAAGTTCCAGTTGGAATGAATACAGTCCCAAGGGCTTCAGAGAAACCTCAAGAGCAACCCCAACTCCTGTTTTCCAGATCCATTCTCCTCCCACTCTCAGCTCCGAGACGCACACAGACCCTGACTGATTTGCTTGCTCGGTAATGTTACTGCTTCCGATTTTGCTCTGTTTCCCTCCCAAAGCTCAGTACTGACTGGTCTTACCCAGGTTTCCAACTGCATAATACGTAGACATAGCTCAAAGGATATGCAGGGGAGTAGGACGAGTAGATACTGTGTTTCCATGTACATATTTGGGGTGTTCGTTCTAAGCGCGCCCGGGCGAACAGACGAGCCGAAATATCAATTTGTCATTCTTCGCCGATCCAGATCTGTGCCTCCCGTTGGGTCAGCTGCCACGACCCGCTGGCTTCTGCTTTCAAACTCCTTCGTGTGTTTGTTTTCCCTACCCACTGTCGTGGTTCTTCATATTCTCCTTTTACCCCCCTCGCACAATGATTATGCTCGACGCAAATGAGCCGCTCGCAACTCGCACCTCTTAGCTCAGGAGGATTCTCGTATGTTTCCTTTAGCCATCATGTCGACGGGGCTCATCATTTGGTTCGTGTGTTCTCCTTGCCCATGTCGACCGTCGTTCACCCCATACCAGCCACAGGCTTGCCGAACGACTGTGTGCCACTCGTCTCACCGACGCAGTGCGCACAATGCCTTGACAATTGGTGAGCGTCATTCATATCTTCCAGGTCCCATAGGCTAATCCGGTTTCAAGCACTGTGTCTCCAAGAGGCCAGCGGATCCCCCCCTCGAGTATATTCAAGGCACAAGTAAGCTCGCTTCGTCACTTCCGTCTCCCCCAGCGCAGCACATCTCGCCGGATACTCATACATGATTTTTTGACTCTAGGGGACACGACTCCATAAACCATGCTGCTTCCACACGCACAATGGTGGGTATCCTTTTGCGCAAATTACTTCTCTCGCTCCTCGTCAGTTCCGCTCATATTCGGCATGCATAGGCGTCACGCACTACGTCCTCAAGGCGCCAGGATAGGGCTCTTCGCCCAGCCCACGCACCACACACTCGGACGCCAGCGGAATCCGGATACACCTTCACCCAAGTCACATCCACTCCCTCCTCGCCTGTTACCAGTACAGACATCGCACCCTGTTCGCCGGACGCCAGAATATGAATTTTCGAAGCCGGATAGCCCACCTCCGTGAAACCGGTCACACGTCTCGTATCTCTGTGATCCCCGCTTCCCCAATGCACAGTCCCCACTCCGGACGCCAAGAAACAAATATTCGACGATGGCGGCGAACTCCCCTTTTCTCGGACGGCCTGCAGGTCTCACGGGGCGCGCAACACGCGCTGTCTCGTTTCGGGAAGCTTTCGCTTCCTGCCACCCCTGCCGCCGGACGCTCAAAAATGAAATTTCGTAGTATCCATCACTTTCCATGGTATGTCCCCGGATTCATCCCAATA
Organism: Ephemerocybe angulata; assembly: GCA_013368325.1. NCBI lineage: Eukaryota > Fungi > Basidiomycota > Agaricomycetes > Agaricales > Psathyrellaceae > Ephemerocybe > Ephemerocybe angulata. The sequence goes on from JAACJK010000066.1 coordinate 155,417, forward strand.
TGTCGCTAATACATCAGCAGATTTCTTTATAATCCAGACGTTCACGCATCCACTCCATCGACGCGCTCTTACTTGGGTTTCGGGAACTTGGGCCGCGTGCTCAAGAATGGAATCTCGCGCCATGCCTCAAACTCACCGGTAAGTCCATTATCGTCATTTCAATACGACATCGCTTATGCATTCCTAGGTTGAGGGCATTTCCCGGACGCTCAAAAATACACTCGACGCTTTTTACGAACATTCACGGTATGCCATCAATTCCTATGTCACCCCATTTCGATTGATTTTCGTCTATTAGTTGTTTCTCGCCACCCTCAGTAAGTCCGCCCAAGCTCAATTTCAAGTCATCGCTGACGGACCTCCATGCCCAGAACATCCCCCGGATGCTCAAAAATCCAGCCAACGCCTCACAGACACGCACGGTATGCCATCCATTCCTCCCAATACATGTTGATCATTGATTTCTTGTCTATTAGGCATGATTCCTCGATCTCAAGATCTCAATAAGTAAGTCGACCCAAAATTCATTTTAAACATTCGGCTAACATATCATAGATCACCCACCAGTCCCCGGGCGCTCGAAAATCGACTTGCAGCCTTCACCGACACTCACGGTATGTCCTCGGTTCCCATCTCGTTTCCCAATTTGTATTGATCACTGGCTATTAGACGCCGTCACCGACATCAAGAGATCAACGGGAAGCCTGCGAGACTGGTATGTGCGTTGGGCTACGCAGAAATATCATTTCTAACCCACTACGCTTCGCGCAGGGCACGATATGCGGACGCCTTTTCGACCCATTTTACGGACTTCCGAAACTGCGGTATGTACGATTCCACGCGCCCCTGCATCATCCAACTCACATTGCCACGCCGTATTTGCAGCTATACAGGATCGACGAGACACGAAGGGCGTCTAGATCCGGGAGGTGTGCCAGCTTTTGCTTCCCGAATCGGATGGCATGCGGGCGTGCCTTACGCATGAACGCCGCAGTTTCGTACACCACACGGCCCTCCCAAATCGGCCCTCCCTCGCCGTCGGGTAAGCTTGCGTCTCTGGAGAGAAGCTGCCGACACCCGATGCGTAGTATATGTAAAAATACACGGCATTCCTAAGGGAGACCGAGAGAAGTAGACACCGCCCGCGAGCGCGCCTCCATGCCTAGAGTAGTACATCATCACATTTACCACCCTCCCTCTCGTCATACATTTGCATACGTACACTAAGTAGACTACAGCTATACGTACCTATAAATTCCTGTGGGTAATGCAGCACGACACCCGCGCCGATCGCGCGGGTGCCGCACTGCAATTCCGGACGTGGTTTGGACTTGGTGTTCGGCAGGCGGCCAAGTTTCTCTTTACATTCCCAGTAGCTCCCGTTGAATTAGCACTTGTGGATCGTTTATCTCGCTCGCAACTATGACAGTGTGGCAGACTCCTGAATAAATTTGGGAAAATATTACGCGATTTGCACTTGAAAACGGACGCGTTCGAAACGCGCGGCGACGGGCGCTTATTTTGGCGCTCGCTCATTTACGCACTTTGCGCACCATCTCCCACCCATCCAGGTGTGCACACATACTAGCATCCCTTTACGCTGTACCCCTAAGATGCCTGCATACACCGAACTCCTTGAGTGACGAGAAATCGGCCAAAGATAGGTGAGATCTCGGGACTCCTTCCTCCCCACACCCTTCACGCAGTTCCCAGCCTTAGACTCGTTTCCCTGCCAATTAAGTGGTACGTACTCGCCTGCAGTGACGCATCATACGTATATATGATGCCAAGTTGTCCATTGCTCTCGGGATCGGGTGCTGGCTTGCGAGAGAGTGCTCGGCGGGGTTGCACAGGGAAAGAGTTAAAATCAATGATTCTGGATGGATCACAAGAGTTGAGTCTATATGGGAGGGTCAGAGGGTTACTTGCAAGTAATAGGGGAGATCTTCTGGAGGCTGATCGAGACCGAAGTCTTGAGAATGCATCTCATATTTGAAATCGGCAAAACTTGAATGGCGCGCGCGCGCAATCGCACTCGTCTAGATAACACTATAGAATAAGACCTACACTGACTAAGTACGTTTATACTTGGGTAATAATGGCACAGGTGTTTCCTCTCTCATTCTCAACCCCCTATCCCGACTCGCCCACCCACGCACTCTCACCATTAATCTCGATCGACATACGCCTCATCCTCCCATTCATTCACAAAACACCGCAATCCCACATCCCTGCACGGAAACCGTTCGCCTCGGCTCGCTTATACCCCATCAGACGTGACAAATGGACGCCCGCTGTCACCCAGCGACAGAAAATTCATTCAACTTACGAACGAAGATGCGACTGGCGAAGGTAGTACTGTGAAAATGCGCTTGGACGCACTTCCGAGGTTCCGACTTGCGTAAGTCCTAATTTAAGACCTCTGGGGCTTACGCACAGCGCACGACGTGTGAAGGACCTGAGCCTTGGCAAGATTCGAGATGGACCGGGCCGGCATGGGATGGGATGTATAAGAGCTGTGGTGTCCAGAGCTGGATTCCCCATCTCCTCAGCGAGATTCTTCCCTCCCTCCTTTCCCTCAGTCTTCTTCCACCACCCTGCTCCATACTTCTTCTATTTCACACCACTCGTCTACTGCTATCAACCGCTGCTCGCTGTGTGCCTCGGCGACGAAGACTTACTTGTCCTCGTTGTCGTCGATTCCGCCGACGTTGACGATGCGATATGTGAGTTGTTCGGTTCCTTTAGTCGCGTCGAGGTCTTGCTCACCGTTTCTTTTCCAGATGTCTTGTCATCATGCTGCTCGGAAGTCAATTTGGGCTCTGGTATGCTTTATAGCTTCTCTTGAACTGACTCGTGACTCACATTTCATCCATTCAGCCTCCAATCACGGAACGACACTGTTTTATTTGACTCGATTGACACCATTTCTTTAGCATCCTGAACAATGCAGTCTGGCGTCGAAGGTCAGTCATTCGTTCGGCAGTCATTACACAAGACTGACAGAACCATTCACAAAGGAACGGTACGCACATACCTCGTCAAGCTGGCAGTCACACACCCTCTCTCGTTGAAACAAGCCATGGAGTAAGCTCTCAGCTAGTCTTCGTTCACATTATCCAGCTGACCGCCCCACCGTCCTGCCACCAGATGCCCCCGGAGGTCAGTACACCATTTGTCAGTCACTTCACTCGACTGACCCGTCAATTCAAATCTCAGGATCCACTGAGGACTTATGAAGCGAAAACCGGTTTATTTATGCCAAAGGTACGCACATACATCATCCATCGCGCCCTACACCGACTGACTACCAATGACACGAAAGTTCTAGGCACCGTCGTAGCCTCGAAATCGTGACTGATGCACAAGCAGCCAGAAGCCAGCCCAGTCTCGCGCCCTTCGCATGTGTGCGTAGAGTGGGGGCGTTGTCTGACTATCGCAACGAGATCCGTGGACTGTATGGCGGATTGTTGTATTTTGGTGAGTCCGTTGCATTTCAAGGCATTAAATGATTTGCTTACCTTGATTCCACTCTCCCAGTCGCTGCACAGCTGGCGCTACGATGCTCACCGAGCTATCGTAGTCTCGAGATCCCGACCAAGATCCCGACCGACCAGCCCAGTCTTGCGCCCGTCGCCTGTGTACGCCTGGCGCGTGTCGAAAGTGGGGGCGGGCGTTGTCTGACCGCGGCGACGTGCATGGCGGATTGCTGAATTCCGGTGAGTCGAAGCATTAAAAGCCTTGAAATGACTTGCTTACCTTCATTCCACTTCTCCAGTAATGGCACAGGCGGCCCCCGCCTGTTACCAGCAAAACGTGAGTGGTCGTAATGTTCTCGGGCAGTCGCAATACTGACCTCGAACCTCGAATATCAACCCAGCCGTGCCACCTCGTCTGTAAGCCTAGGGCTCGGTCTGCTGCGAGCCGCGGATGCAGCGGTTAGGTCGAGTGGGTGACGTCTCCCTGAGGAGGATGGTGAGTGTGCCATCGCGATCGGTATTGTAAAGGGATAGGTTGCTCACCGGAACCAGTCCCATACAACCAGCATCATCGCCGATGCTGTCCGCGATGGTCGTGCACGTCGACGGGGCTATTGTAGTACCGAAACATACGCCGCCCGAGGTCGAAGGCCGGTGCATGTCGACGACGCGTGCGGTAAGTCCTGCGGCTCTTCGTTTGACTGTGGGTTGATTTCTGTTTCGTCGACAGGCCAATGCCCTGGTTCTATTGTTACCACTGTTACGAGGTCAGTCTCGTCTCATTCTCGTTATCTAGAGACACACCTTTCTTACTTGCCGCCCCTTTAGATTGCGGAATCGCCACGATAGCGCGCCCGCCGCCACACGCGCGGGAGTGAAAGCTGCGAGGGGTCAGACAAAGGTAAGCGAGTTACTTCAGCGAGCATGACATAGTTATTGTACTCACTTGTGAATATCCCCAGCTCGTTACGATCGCGCCCAGGGCCCTCCGGGTCTGTTTGTGTAAGTCTAATCCCGTCGTTATGACTCTGTGGCGTGTTCTGACCGCGCCGATGTTCGTCTGGGTAGTCAATGGTCCGCGATGTCGATTCGTGTGGGCTGGAATCGGGTGCTCTCGAAGGTCCGTTTGGGCTTGAAGAAAAGGTGAGTCCGTCGCGTCGATGTGATGAGGGCTGACTACTCACCAGAACCCGTACAACCAGCATCACGGGTGGCCTTTCTCTATTGACCTGGAGGGTGTTGAGGAATTTTGGGAACTCTATACAAAGGTTAGTCTCGCGATGAACTGTTAACGTGGCGAGTACTGACCTGTATATGGTCCTGCGCATAGGCTGCCGCCCCTGGATCATGATGAACTCTTCCCCGCACTCCCGGTCGCGACGTCGCCTTGTGCGGGCTGGAATCGGCGTTGAGGCCTGAGTGTTGGGCAGGGGTTGGATGCGTTCCGTGTGGGCTACCTAAAGACACGGTGAGTACGTCGCGTTGTTGTGAATGTGAGGGCTGGATACTCACCAGATCCCACTCATGCAACCAGCATCACGACTGGGCGTCGTTGCGACCTTTCCCTATAGATCTGGGGCTCGGTGTTGAGGGATATCCGGAGCAAGGTTTCGTTCTATACAAAGGTCAGTCTCGCGTTGCACACAGATACAAATTTGACTTACGCCGTTCTCGACACACCCAACCTTTCGTCTTGCGTTGTTGGGAACCTATCCCAGATGTCATCGAGTGAGTGTTTTCCCCCCTCCGTGGACTCTTGCTTGACCTGGCTTCGCGTAGGACCGCCCCCCCTTTAGTATTCCACTTGGACTTGACGTCGGTGCTGCGTTTCGAAGGTAAGTCTCTTTTCGAGCCCAGCTATACCCGTTACTCACATTTCTACGCCGTGCAGGAAGGTGGTGTGGCCAGTGCAACCCGCTTGTACTGATTGTGAGCTCGTCAGTGCTGGGTTTTGAAGGTCAGTCTTGGTTTGAGCGCAGCTGTACCCTTTACTCACATTTCTACCCCATGCATGCCGACTCTACCCCAATCGCGCAAAAAAGCATCCCTGATCTCCTTCAGTTGGACGCTAGTGAGTAGCCAAGTCCATTATCTTGAATCGCGCCTAGCGGGTACTGGGTCTGGTTGCAGTTTCTCCATGCGCGTCTGCGCTGGGGCTGATGGTGGATTGGAGCAGGAAAGCGGTCCCTGGAGGCGGAAAAGGAGGAGTTGGAGCGGATTCGAGGGTGGGCGGACAGCCAATCAGAGGCGTGCACTGCGCGTCGAAGGGGTCGAAAAGCGAGCTCGGAGCGGGTGGAAAGAGAGACGCGAGCCAATCAGAGACGTTGGGATGCGGCGAGAGGGTGTCGATCTGGCGCCTGGGAGGTGGTGGGAGGAAAAAGAAGCACGGCGGACTCTGTTGGCATTTCCCTCGCCGCCCTTCGCCTTGTTGACCCTAGTTGTTCAGAGGCCGTTTCGATGGCCCCTATTCGTATGGCATTCCCCGCAGAGTTCTCTAGGTTATTGTTTCCCTCCGGAATGAACAAGGCACATTATAGTGCGATAGCAAGTATTATGTAGACAAAACATAAGTGAATGTAACCAACAAATAGATAAGATCATGCCTGGATCAAATGGGGTGACACCGCCTTTGGTCTCTCTTGAACCACCACCACGATGAGCTCGAAAGCAACGACAACGACGGAAGGAACGCCCAAACCTGGGCGTCTACCGTCCCTGAACCAGCTCGCAGCACGCATGAATGTAAACGGCGCCCCAAGCTCGTCGTCATCAACGTCGACGACGTCGGCTCCACGACCCCGCCTCGCAGCCTCGCTCCTGCGCACAGGCTCGAGCGTCTCGCTCGCCTCGACCGCCGCATCGACGACCGACTCTGTAGCCGTGAACGCCCCCACAACTCGCGCAGTGTCGCCCGCAAGCAGCGCACTGTCCGCCGACACCCCGCCCAAGTCGACGACGCCTGTGCCCGACGGCGGCGACCCCCTGACGACGGAGAAGCTCAAGGAGCTCAACCGCGAGAACACGGACGCCGCAGCCCCGCTCGCCCCGAACAACAAGTTCGTCAAGGGATACAAGGGCGTGCCTGGCCTCGACGCAATTGCAGCGAGGATGGTGCGGACGAGGCAGCTGAGCATCGATGGCACGTCCAAGCCCCCAGAGCCAGAGATGATTGAGGATCCCAAGACCCCGGGCGTGGCCATGCTGCCCAAGGAGCATCCGTTGCAGTATACTTGGTGCGTTGTCGTCGTTGTTTCAGGTGATTCTCTTGTGTGCTGACATCAGGGCAGGACGATCTTCCACGACTCCAAGGCCAAGTTCCCCTTCACCCCCGGGTCGGCGACCCTCCCTGGCGCCTCGAGCAACCTGCCCGAGCCGCCCTCGTCCGCGGCCCCCATCCCGGAAAGCACGACCGAGTACGAGGCGGGGTTGACCGTGATCGGCGAGTTCGACACGGTGGAGCAGTTCTGCAGGTACCTGAACTGGCTGAAGCCGCCCTCGATGCTCGAGAAGAACAGCAACTACCACCTCTTCAAGTCGGGCATCAAGCCCATGTGGGAGGACGAGGCGAACGCGAACGGCGGCAAGTGGGTCCTGACGATGAAGAACAACCCCGCGCTGCTCGACCGTTGCTGGCACTGGCTCACCATGGCGCTCGTAGGCGAGGAGCTCGAGGACGGAGACGAGATCTGCGGGGCCGTCGTCAGTCTGAGGTCCAAGGTCGATCGGATACAGCTCTGGACGCGCAGCAAGGACGACGTGGAGAGGCTGAACGCGATAGGGAAGAAGCTTGTCAAGCTCCTGGACGTGTCCGAGGCGGATGGGATTGGGCTCGAGTTCCAGTACAACACGGACGATAGGCCGTTGCCGAACAAGTTCTTGTCCATCCAGGCCCTGCCAAGCACGTCGTACCGCTCGTCGTTCCAGGCCACCCCCGGTGGATCGTCCACCCCGACAGGCCCTGGACCAGTTGGAGGAGCGTTTGCTGGGTTTGGAGTAGGAATTGGGGGCAGCAGCTGGAAAGGCGCGAAGCGGGCGTAACTGCATTATACCAACTGGAAGCGGATTGTGTATGTACTTGTACTTTTGGAATACTGCGCACTAACGGAACTATCGTTGAGTGTCAATGGGTTTATTCACTGGTTCGTCAAGAGGGAATGGGAGTGATGCACAAAGGGATCTGTATAGGTACAGGAGGAGGTGGTGTGCAACAGGTGATAATGGTTACAGGGTGAAGAATGTCCAAGGAAAAAGTGGTCTACAACTGTTACTGCGGATGTCCGTGATCAAGCGTTCAGACGACATACGCCTCGCCATTCTTCACTGTGATACTCGACCTCCCGCTTCTTACACTCCAGGTATCGCTCTCCGTATCGTCCATCCCAGATCCAAGCTTCCGGTCTCGCTCCCTGCTCGACGCACTCAGGTCGCCAAGGATGATTACGTTCGCAGGGATCTTCAGGTCGGGTTCCACCACGATGGTCGACTGCGACGACTGACGCGAATGCGAGGGTCTGCTTGTAGATCCTGCACTGCGCCTGCTGCGGAGCCAAGTTATCCAGAGGACGAGGGATGGGAGAGCGGACGCGAAGATGGAGAGGACGCCTTCGAGGTGGGATGTCATGTCGATGAGGAGGAGGCCGTCGGTGCTGGTTATGAGGGGCGAGTAATAGAGTGCGCTGTGCACGATTGTGGTGAAGAACATAAGGAGGGATCCGATGAGGACGGTGCGGGAGGCGTTCTGGGAGGCAGAGAGGGTGCTTGGCGGATGGGAGAACTTGGGCGACAGGTCGGAGGAGCTGGAAGGGAGGGATTGTGTCTTTCTTGAGAGGACTGTGGCGTAGACGGCGGTGGCGAAGAGGAAGAGTTCGATCATGTATATCACTGCATGCCAAGTGGGTCAGGAACCAGAATAATTGGGATGTGGAAGGGTTAACGCACCGATGAACCCTATTACGTCTACGCCATCCTTCTTGGCGTTACAATAAGCGCTCGTGCGCACGTCTCGTAGGAGTCGTCCGTGGTGGTGGCACCCGGTAGCCAGCATCCACACCAGGTGTCCGATGTAGAGCATCGCAGATGAGAGTGCAAGGCCGAGGGAGAGGCGGTGGACTATGGGGTGGATGGAGTGCGAGAGGGTTAGTGCGAGGGAGATGCGCGCGAACCTATATCTGATATTCAGGGAATCTGGCTTCGGTGGACCGCGGTAGGAGAGACGTACCAGATTATGGAGACCCATGCTACTGAGAGGACGAAGTACAATCGCGTCTGCCATTCTATATCATAGTGTCTATCTTCAGTGGATGAAATGCGCGTCAGCTGCCTCAGTTCTATGAGATTGGTACCATTCTATTCATAGCTAACCTTTCCTGTCGTACACATATAGGAGCACGATGCCCGCCACTACTCCAAGGAAGGATAGCACCACCGAGAGGTATGGCTCCACTTTGGTCGTCCAGCTCGCTTCCCGCTCCTTGCCAGTTGTGAGGCCCCGTGCGCGAACCCTCTGCACGAGGCCTGGGATTGCGGACGCTGCTGCGATACAGTAGAGGGCGCACACCGTGCCTAGAACTGGGTAAGACTCGTATTAGGATAGAACGGGTTTAGAGGGAGCTTACCCTTCCAGGCATCGAAAGACTGTGTAGCTACAGCCGGCTTGATATCCATGTCTCGTACTAGGTACTCCATTGTTGCTTGTCGTTACGATGAGGAAGGGGAGAGGGAGGGACTCTTCTGTGTGGGCGTAGCCGTGGGGGAGGTGTCTAAGGAGAGCGGAAGGACAGGGAGCGAAACCTCGACGCCGCCTCGAGGACATTTCCTCCACAATCCCTACTTATAGCGCCATCCCCCTCTCCTAAAAAGGAGCGTAAACCCTGCAAGCAGCCTGCGAGTATTATGACAGGCGCCGGACGGCTGGACAGATGCCCCGACTAACAATACAGTCGATACATTCACCCTGTCCTGACAGTGGGGTGCAGGGTGCGTGGACTGAGCGCCTGTTCAGATTGCCGGGGGCTGTACGATAGATAAGTGAGTAAGGTTGGATTAGATTGGTATGAATGCCATCTTGGGGTGATTAGATCTTTATACTTCATGAAGGGAGGGTCATCTGGTCTCTCCTCCCGGGCTGCATCAATCGATAGACTTCTCTTTGAATTGGCCGCTGAGCTCTTCGCTCGACCTAGCTCGCCCGTCGAAGAGGTCAAGAAAGCACGAGGGATCGGCCGGAGATATCCCTGTGTTCTTTGAGCGCTCGCCCCACATGGTCCGTCTTAGACTTGCCAGCAATGGGCACACAAGCCGCAGTCCCAGCCTCGGATGCGCTTCTCGGCCTCTTAGCAAGCACCCGTGTACGGCACCTACGTGCAAAGGCCCGGAGGGGAGCAAAGAGCGAAAGTGGGCACAGGGAGGCGGTTATATCGGAGTGCTCCCCTCGAGGCTCCCTCGGCGCTCGAGAATGATCGCGGTGCTTGCGGCACCGACACGAGGCATTGGGTGGCCTTTTTAAGATACACAGTGTGCCTAGAGCCTAGTTAAGAGTACGATCGGATGGACGTGCCTGGAGGTACCTTTTTGGTTCCGTTTTCGGAGCTTTGTAGCAGGTAGTCCGGGTCTACAGCGAGGATGGTGGGGGTGGGGCGATGCGAGTTCATAGATAAGATGAGTCATGCCTAGCCCTAGCCCAGAGTACTTTTATGGGCATTCAGAGCACGTAGACAGTCTAGCCTCAGTGCACAATGTGTGATATAGCTAGTCTGCCGTTGCGCGTCCCGAACCACCGTCCCTGGCAGTCGCAGCGTCCTCGAGGCACCTTGGGCGGTGTTAAGCACCTACAGCACGCATCGTGCTAAAGGCGTTGTACCTTTAGCTTTAGATCGGGATTCAATGTGGGTCTAGGAGGTTGCCAGTGTAGAGTAACAGAGGCGCCATAGTGCGGGAAGGAGAGGAAAATCGGAGTCATAATCAAGGTTGCGAAAAGAGCTCGGCAACTTGCGAGCCTGCCATCATAAAACGACTTTGCAAACGATTGCCATCCCCAGGTGCCCATTCCAAGATACATTGGTGCGTAAATTCTATGGGTCGAGAGACATCTGCCAGGTACCCGAAGCATACCCTTTTCTGTTGACCTCCCATGCCTGACCCTTCATAATGCGGAGGATGACAAGCTGTGAACAGATCGCCTTCATATGCGAGCGAGCAAGAACAAATTAGAAAATCATCGGCTGAAAGTGAGGTGAATGGAGACACACGGATAGGGCATACCGAGCTCTTGAAGCTATAAAGAATAACATGTCGCTGTCGTACGTAGATAGCGCGATTACCGTCGCAACCCCCGCTGCGGCGGCGGGTAAATTCGACTCCACAGAGAGCGCCATTAGGTTTGCTATGCGGTCTGTGCTGGCGAGGATCTTGAGGAATATGAGTGCAGTGACGGTGATGTTAACGAAGATAGATAGGCGCATCCAAGTGTCTGCGATGGTGAGGTCTCGAGAAGTTCGTGCGATGTCTAGGGCGTCCAGTCCTGATACTTGAAGGATTCCCAATCCTACGTACGAGTAGTAAAGATGGGTTAGGCATAGAAACTACATCTACAAAATTGAGAGGCGTACCTAACGCGGCAAGCTCCATTACGGCTGGGATAATTAGCACCCAAATTCGGTTGGAGTAGAGGAGAAGGCAACGGTAGATCTAAAGGGCAGGGTCGAGTCAGTAAGCAAGTCGTTCGTATCCTGAAAAAAGATGGGCCCTTCTTCCACGCTTACCAGCATAAAGTTCGACAACGCAGATATTCCAATTTGCAGAGACATATATGCCTTCTGGACCTTCTTCGCCGTTACCGTGAAATTATTTCCTGTGTCGAGGTTCGCGCCGCCAAATAGTGTTCCGTCCGTGTCACGCGTGTCGAGTACAGTCATGCACAGGTAAGCCGCACTGAGCAAGAGGCTGAGCGATAACAGATATAGGTTCCTTTTCCGGTACTCTAGCTGGAGTTGAAAGAAACATCGCCCTGTTTTCGTTATTAGGCATAAAGAAATGCCTAGTAAGCGCACAGCAGTAGATCAGTCTGTGAGAGTATGGGATGGTAAGTACGTCTCGACGTACCGGTTGCAAGAAACTCTAAGTCCATCGTGGCTAAAAGCAATCTAGTCCAGGCAGGATTCCGAAGGGGTTCCCCAGAGTCCATATTTTCGTATGGTCAAGCCTTTACACAGCAGAGGTCGACAGGGCAGGTTGCAGTTTATAGCCAAAAGAAAGGAGGGAGGCTGACTGGACTCTTAGCCTGCTGGCGGTCTCCGGTATTCCAAAATGCACTGGGAATAGAGGCACTGGAAATTTCGGCACGCCTCAAGGCAACTCAACTTCAAATATCGTGACGCATAGTCCCCGGGATTAGCGAGGGCCCCTACTTGGGTGAGCCCATACTTATAGCAAGCACAGAACCGATATGTGTAGGTCCAATTAACGCGGCTCGACGTTGGTAAAAAGTGTAACTGGGTCACCGTGGTCTCAAGCCGAGGAGGTGTTGAAGCCAGAATCAAGAAGAGAGCCCAAGAAGTGGTCGGTGGAATGCCCGTCGTTGTGATCAAGGAGATGGTTCGTCAACAAACGAGCCTGAGCGCGATCTCGAAAGAGCTGACTAAGCGCGGAAGGCTCCGACAAGTACGCGCACACGAGACTTCGGCCGCGGGCCGGATGGGGCGGCCAATAGGCGCTCATCATCGTCCTGGCCGACTAGCTCAGTTGGTTAGAGCGTCGTGCTAATAACGCGAAGGTCTTGGGTTCGATCCCCACGTTGGCCATAGACTTCTTTTTTTCCTCGTCGTCCAACCTCGCGGGGCGGCGGGGCGGCAGAGCGGCCGTCCCTGTGAGTCCCGAGACCCGACTCCCGACTCCCGAGTTGAGCGCTGAGCCTTGAGGCCCTCGACTGCAACTCGACTGATTCGACTCCAGAGCTGAGATTCCAGACTCGGGATTGCCAGTCCTACGCATTGCCTCCTCCCCTAGTTCCTCGGTAGCCCAATCGCTCTCCTGCACTTTTTTCTGCACTAAAGCAGCACTTGCCAGTGCATAGCATACTTCCTAAACTCTCAATTGACACAACACTGGGGCGTTTCATCGTCAAGTACTTGATCAAAGAACAAGAGCTGTCTGCATGATGTCAGTGTCATATTCAGACTTTCGATGCCCTAAGCCCCTATTATGAGCTTGTCTTCGTAAGTTTAATCCAGAGAATCCGATGCTATGTATTAGTGTACTCTTGGTGTACTCCCTCCGAGGCTATACTCTCGTAAACCCTGAGCATTGCAGAAGCAGCCATGTATGTCATTCCATCACGCCGACGCCAACGAGCGGAATGAGGCAGGGTATTTGATATACAGCTATGATACACTAAGTGCTACAGGGGTCATTATAGTGCGTAAAGAAATTATCCCGATAAAACCCAAATGCGAGAGAAGAGTCCCGTAGAGAACGTAAAATTAGAGATTAGATCGTCATGGATCGCGTAGGACGAGTGCAAGAAATAGTATTGACAAGGGGCTTCGCATCCATCGCTGGGGCGTCTAGGACCGCGCTGGAGAGCCGGAGATCGCGGCAGAAGCTCTGAAGACGTGCGGCGGCAGCCACGCGCGCCTCGTTCTCCGCCAACGTGGGCTGGATCGCCGCGTCCACGTTCGCCGCCACCGTGACGTCGATCCTCTTCAGCTTGTCGAAGAAGAGGGGGCCGCGCTCGACGCGCACCGAGAGGAAGCCCTCGAGCGCGCCGCACACGTCTACGACATCCTCCTCGAAGCACTGCAGACTCAGCATCTCGATGGGAGAACCCGCGAGGTTAGATACTGTGTCCACGACGCTGTCCACAGGGAAGAACGGAGAAATGTGCAGCTTGCGCAGGCGCTGCAGCGGCGTGTCCGTGGGCTTGGCGAAAAGATGGTCCGACACCGTCGTCGCGAGCGAGAACTCGTCCACCGAGGGCCCGACGGCGCTCATGATGCGCTGCGTGCACATCGAGTTAAAATCCTCATCCGTGCGCACGTAGCTGCCGAGATCCAGGACTTCGAGTCGGCAGGTAACGGGCGTCGTCGTCCACCGCTCGTCTCCGAGGTGCGTGTCGCGGAGAGTGAGCTTTCGGAGGGTGGGGACGCGGAGAAGGGAGGGAAGCGCGAGCTCCGAGCCGAGAATAGGGTGGTCGGGAATGTCGTCGTCTCCCAGAACAACTGGAATATCGGGGTTGCAGATTAAGTCGTCGGCGTGGCAGCCTGAGCGAGAGATGTTGTCTAGTGACAACACCCTCAAATTTTGAAGGGAAGCGGCGATGGAGACGACTAAGCGCTCGCTTCTGCAATAAGAACCGTCAGTGTTGTGTCATTGTTAACCTCAAGAAGGGACGCACAAAGGAGCTACACTCTCGTCGCCGCAATTAGAGATTTTAAGATCCTGGAGATGGCGGAGGTAGGGAAAAGGGGCTATGATGGATTTGTCCATGGATCCTTCCACCTTGAGTGCGAGTTTGGAGAGCCGTGGAGTCGCGGCCAGTAGGCTGATGACGGCCTCTGCTTGGAGCCTCGGGACTGTTGGCAGTGCATCGAGCTCATCTACCGTGCTCAGGTCCAGCTCCTCGATGTGGGTGTAGTACTCCCGCGGCACAGAGTCGAGGAAACGTTCTAAAGCCTGGAAGCTAGCCAGCTTGACCTCCTATTCCACGGGTTAGTGGTGCTTCTCAACGTCCCAACGCCACTGAACACGTACTCTGAACTTTGCGGGGACGCAGACCTGGTAAGTCCGATAATTAACGCGAGCGAACGATTCTAGATCGTCCTTGTCCAGCAAGTCGACGACCGCCAGCTTCATTTCGGTGGGTAGGAATTGCCAGGCCATGATGCTAAGTTGGTGGGGATGGGCGACGGTCGGATTAGGGTTTAGACAGCGTAGACGATTAGAGGACTACTAGGGGAGTAGAAGTATGAGCGGGGTCGTGGTATGGGGCTGTCAGGTGGAAAGCAAGGTCATTTTAAAGAACCCTGCTTCGTCCGAACTCATCGTTCGACCTTGTCGGCCTCACACAATTCGTCAAAACACAAACTTGGATGATTTCAGATCGCACCCATTTGTCAACGCCGTTATGTACGATGCTGATCTTCCCACCTCCGGATATGATGCTGTCAAATCGCAAACCTGTGCAAGTTGCCACCATCTTCGTCCGCTCCGAATCTCTCATTGCTCGATCCGTGCTTGCCACATCGCCTTTCAATTCTGCAAAGCTGCGCAAGGCCGTTCCATTGCTTTGATAGGCCAGAGACTCTTGGAATACGGGCTTCGTCGACCGCCGCTGCGTGTGACAGGTCACTGCAAGCCCTCACGGACAACTCACGGAAACCTCATGTTACGACCCTGCTGCCTGCTCGCACGACCGACCGTCACGGATGAAGGGAGATCCAAGTACATCTGTTGCCATATACTTCCCCAATCAATGTCTTCCAAGTTGACATTCATCCTTTGAGCGCCTTCTTCGTCGTGCACCCTGCTTCTTTCAGCCACGTTCCAAATGTTACTTGCCATTTTGCCCATGGCAGGATGCTGCCCGCGCCCAGATCAGCTGGTGGCTCTGAATCTCGCTGATCCAAAGCCTACGGGGCTCCACTACCAGCATCAGATCTAGAGCAGTGTATCTATCAGGATCACAAGAGTGCTTTGCGGCGATCCCAGGTTCCGTCTGCAGAAGCCTCCGAGAACCATAGAGTCCCCGAGTACCCCTCTGCTCTTCCCTCCGTGCTTGGCTGCATGCCGTATAGACTGGACAGTGAATTCCGAGTGCTAGCGGACGGGATGACTCTAGCTGAGCTTGGCGCAGCCCATCCGGGAGCTAGACGACCGCAGCACTATTCAAAAGACTAGAAACACTTGAATGTCTAGGTGCGTCCTAGCGAGCGCCGTGTGTGTCGGGCTATCCCCCTGGTGATTTTCCGACACCCTCGGTCTTTGATACCTGTTACAGCGAAGCCAGCCCCTTCGCGCCGCCGTGCTGCATCTAAGCTGCGCGGGCTCGGGAGTCGAGTTCGCGCCTGGCCTGTCAAACGACCCTCGGTGTGTGGCTCGTGTTTAGGTAGCTCAACCATTCATTGAATCATTTTGTGCTCGCGGGCTTAGCGCTTTCGATCGCCCGTGCGTCGGGTGCTTCGATTCCGTCTCGATAGCCTCGGCACTTCTGCTCGCCTACTATATCAAGCTATATCAGAGGAATCTCAGGCGACATCTATTACACCACACCGAGCACACTTCCCTAGGAGCCCCTATCGTACTCCGAGGCGGGGCTTCTCCACATAACTGCAAGTACATAAGTGTCCGACCAATGGGAGACGACGCATGGTAGCGAAGTGATGCTCCTTCCAATCCGCATCACTTGCATCATGTTGCGTCGTACATCCGCTGTGGGCGGACAAGTTCACCCAAGCTCCCGAGTGCACCTGTCCAGTGATGTGGCGGCTTTACGAGATCTGTGATTTTGCTTGGACAGCCGACGTAGCTACTTTGGAAGAGAACGCGGAGGTGCCGTGCCAGACTCGATCTGTTCGCTGATGGGGTTACGGGATATGGCATCCCGGCGCTTAAGTTACACGCCGATGACGCTGTGAGCTCTTTCTTCCATTCATCGTGGATGACGCATGAGACTCATAAACTCGAGTTTTCGTGTCGTAAAAAGTCACAGCTTGCATGAATATCTGTTACTTTTAACTGATTCATCTCGGACGCGGGCGCGATGAGGGGCGCCTCTCACATGCAATCTGACACTCTTCAAGCCGTGTTTCGATGCTTTAAACACTGTCGAAATCTGCTGAATTTCCTCCCAAACGATCGACATCGTCATCGCGCGCTTTTGATTTGAATTTTCGGGGGGCTCGAACATCTTAGAATGACACCGAGTCATCAGCATTCAATCATTGCTTGTTCGACACTTGGATATAAACTTAGAGGATATCCGGGAGTTCCATCGATGCGATGACCGCATCGGCGTGATACAGTAGCTGTGGCTGTTGTGAGCCTGGAGCGAAGAAACGCGGAAAAGTCCAGGGGTTGGAGGCAAATTCGACAATGACCTCATGGGAGATGACAGTGGGCGTCAAATCCAAGCACACATCTTGACCGAAGGGGTAATATCCTTGTATTGATCCCCGCTCAGTGTGCTACATGTGGGGAAAGCTAGGTTGGAGAAGGACTGTTGACTTCGTCATATACATATGCTGTGAACCTCAGCGGGATCGAGTACAATATCTTAGCTAATATTTACTGCTTTCCGCTGGGAAATTTGGCTTTGACGATGTAGAGCCCGGAGGTCTCGGAAGGGCATCTCGTTCAATGGTTGAAGAGTACTTCGTCACTGGCACTCAGCGAGAGGTAGCCCTTCGGAGCTGAAGCATGCGAGCATTGAATTACGAGCCTTAACTATGTAGATAGGCACCCCACGACTGTATTCGAGAAGCATACATACTTAGAGATTGTGGAGCTGGATCTGAGCTTGAGGGGATCAGAAGGGAGGAAGGTGTCTTGAAGGTGGATATGTGATCCGGTCGTATGTTCTGAGAGAATACTGACCCATTCAATCGGTTTATGCTTTCTGTTGATAAATAAAGAACGTACCCCAGTTCTCTGACCCTTGGGAGCGACGATCATCCGTGTTTCATTAACATGGCCCCTAACAGTAGATATTCCTTTCCTGGGATACAGAAGCCCGTCGGCCTCCTTTAGAATGCATTATAGGTGACTTCCCCCTCCAGCCATGAGGCTTGACCGAGCCTTGTGAGTGACTGGGGTTCAACCGTTTAGGGCTCCGTCTTTCTGATTTCTCAGACGAGTCCGAGTCGGGGTCGGACCGACATAAAGCACTGATCATGATTACTTAGATATCGTGACAATATAATGCTCGGAGCTCCTAGTATACTGTATTACTAACAGAATTCTATTGCCCGCACACGTACTGCTCATGGGCGGCCTTGCGTCCAGTTGTTAGCGCCTCCACAGCACATCTTCCTGCCAGTGGGTAAGTGACAGGTCTTTACCTGGCTTAGCAGTTATATGGGGCACTTGTGGGACTCAATAGACCGATGTATCTGCACCCACGCATGGTAAGAATGACGAATCATCCTCCCGTTTCTTCAAGTGGGATGCATCATATTTGTAGGTCACATACCAGTCGGGGCACAGTCTATCCCGAGCATATGTCAGGATAAGTGCCTACACTGTCCACACAATCGCTAGGAGGCCGCGGCCAGTCTCAAAGCGGCTCAACCTCTTAGACATAGTATGGGCACGAAGATCCATAAGTTTTCATTTAAATGCAATTGAGTGTCCCTTGATACAACGTCCCAGCCCTTCCTTCGCTGTTTCTCAGCGCTAGAACTCTGTTACTTTAACCAAAAATAAGCGTGTCGTCCAAACTTGACTCCGTGCTGATAACCGAGTTTTGACATTCCTCACTCCCGAAGTCAACGCCCGTAACGCGTAACACAGTGACCGTAACCGAACCGTAACATATGTGTGCCAGCTTCACTTTTCGCTCTCTGATTCTGAATCCAGTGCGGTTCGGTACCGACGGTACCATCGAGACCTGGGTTCGCTCAAGACATTCTCCGGGCCCTTTCCTGGCACTGTATATTCTATCTACATTATCTTTCACCATCGTTTCAGTGAGTGAATTTGGTGAAGCCAACTCTTCCGTATACCCCGAAGCTTTCCTTGACGTCGACATGGAGATGAAGTAATTAAAAGGGTGAATGTCGGACTTTTTTCATGTCACAACGCACAACAATATGGGGGGAGGTTTACATATGTAACGAAACTTTCGATGAAAGTCCAAATTTCTGTATCTCGCCGTGTCCGGCTTTGCGCTGAGAACACACACGTATCAGAAACGAATGGTGTCGAGCAACTAGGCAGATTGTATCATTGTAAAGACATATCGCCAGAAAGGGACCCAGTTTGAACCGGATGCGCTTTTTATGACAATAATTGGTGTCGGACCTGGGGAGTCGTCGCCAGGAACCATTAAGCGAAGCCTGTTGTCGGCTACTTTGGACTCGATACGTAGCATGCGGGCGCCAATGGGTGCCCCCAGCGCTCGGCAGATGCCGAGACCAGACCCAGGAGCAATGGCGTTTCGGCGGAGGCAGGATCCAGAACAGAATAGAACTTGGATTGTGATACTTAGCGACACAGTCCTTCCCCAGTCCTTCCCCATAAGCATCACACTTACCACATGCTGTACTGACAATTGATTGCCCAGGACCTCTTCTCTTCGGATATCATTTGGATATCATTGTCGAAGACGATGTGCCTCGGGAACCAGTGTAGAGCGCGGTGGAAATGGCGACTCGAGCGCTCGACGCTTACTAGGCCTGGGGCGACTACACATCTCTCAAGGGAAGGCTAAATTACGCTAAACAAGGCTCAAGCGAACAGTGGTCGGGCCCATCCGAAAGGTATACATACCTTTCCCAGACTTGTTACGAAATGTACTGTATGTGCTGGGAACTGATGATGTGAAAAGCGACGTCGGTTAGATAATGCACAGTCTGGTCGAACAAGTCCTTGAACAGAACTCCGAGCAGTCTATGATATATATAAGCCCGACAGCTCGAACTCTCCCTTATTATATACTCTCTCCCTCACCCTCCGCGACACGACATGGCTAGGACTAGACGCCAGGACACCACTTACGACCCTTTGGACCGGATTCTAGCACCCCCTCCTGACGAAACGTACCAACAGCGAGAGGTTCGGCTCGACAAGGAGAGAGAGGCCAAGACAGTGTCGGACGCCATTGATCAGCAGCTTGAGGCAGAACGGGTGGCTGCGAAGAAGGGACCGAGACCTGTCAAAGTTCTATTACTCGGTGAGCCTATCAGACTTCTCAGACCACTTCATTTCGTTGTGCTGGACTGACACCTGGAACATGCAACACAGGACAGAGCGAGTCGGGTGCGTTGCGTCCTATCTGCCAGCTGGCTGGACCTATCTAACGTCTCTCAAGGGAAATCAACCACACTGAAGAGTAAGCTTGCCCCCGTTATATTGGATGCCGGACCATGTCGTGACCTATGCTTTCTTAGACTTCCAGCTAATGTACGAGCCCAAAGTGCGTACCATTCCATTCTCCGTCATTGGCGTACTGATGACCGACCATTTGTGGTTCAGGCGTTTCGATTAGAGCGAGCATCTTGGCGGGCAGTCATCCACCTGAATGTCGTCCGGTCCTTCCACCATATCCTGGACGCCATCACGCGGTCTCACAAAGCGGATAACAACCCCTCCGTCGTCACCTTTTCCTCTCTAGAGGACCATCCTACCATTCCACTGGAGCTCCTCGACAGGAAAGCGCGTCTCTCCAAGCTGTTCATTATTGAAAACATCTTGATTCAACGGTTGACGCCGACAGGGTCTGGAGAGACCGAGGCTACACAACGAACGTCGGATTCCGATCGAGCGCAACATCAGAAAGGAGAGATAGCAGTTAACTCGGCCAGGCCGTGGAAGCAGACCATCACCCAGCTCGTCCATCGCACAGGTCCTGAAGGTGGTAACGATGAATCGGACGGAATTGATTGGGACAACCCAGAAGATCCTGGACGCGTTCTGCACGAGCTCTCGGGGGATATGATCAAACTCTGGAATGATCCTATCACTCAGCGAATATTGGAGAAGCAAACCATAAGGCTGCAAGACCTCGCTGGGTTGTACGTATACTTCATCTGATTCACAAGCCAGCGGCATGCAGTGAGAGCTCCGAGCACTGGCACCCATCCGTTTATCTATCTCAGCCTGTTGCCAGTCTGTTGTACTGATGATCCACCTCTCGTGCCATTCTGGCCGCCACCTGGCACCTTCTACAGCTTCCTAGATCAACTCGAAAGAGTAACAGCCCCGCGCTATATCCCCTCGGATGGTATGTGCCCCCTTACCTCCCTCTTCCTCCGCCATGGGAGCAGCGAAGGTGATGCAGACCTGTCTCGCACTTTCTAGATGATATCCTCAAGGCACGCCTGAAAACGTTGGGTAAGTAGGAGGCAGGAAATCTTTCTCCGACGCGTTGTGGCTAGACAATCGGTCACTTACGACCACTTACGACTTGGTAATTGCTAGGCGTCACGGAACACCGGTTTACCTTGGCAAATCGTGGGTCGTCTCCCTTATCTCGAGATCATATGTGATACTCAGAGGGCGGCATCCAGCTGGGTCAATAAGTCGCGATTGGAGAGTCTTCGACGTAGGGGGACATCGGTCTCAGGTGAGTGTGATATCGTCAACCCCCCATCTTCCTTCATCTGACAAATTGCCCTGAATTATCCCTTCTATGACAGCGAGGTAAGACGCTCGTCCTCGGCATAACGTTTCCGCCGGCGCTGTCTGATCGAAGACTTTGAATCATTTCGACTGATGTCTGGTATACAGCGGCATGGATACCATATTTCGACGACATGGACAGTATAATCTTTCTAGCCCCCATAAGGTACGTTCCAAGTGGTCCGTGAGCAGGTTCTTCAAGGAAGTGATACCTCCTCATCCAGCTGCTTCGATCAAACCCTCGCAGAAGACTCGAAGGTTAACAGACTGGTGGGATATTTTGTCGGTATCCATCCGCGCTGTAGTCTCACCGTCAAGCGCAGGCCGACTCCGTCACTCTCTGGTCCGAGATCTCAACAAATCCTCTTCTAAAAAGCTCGAACTTCATCCTTTTCCTGAACAAGACCGACATTTTCCGCCGTAAGCTGGATGCCGGCGTCAAGCTGGCAGACTACATCGTCTCGTATGGGAAACGGCCAAACAACTTCGAGAGTACAACGACATGTCAGTCTCATCCTCCTTGTGCTTCCAGGCGTATGGTTCATGGCTGACCCCGCGCTTCTGCACTCAGATATCCGGAAAAAGTTCGGCAAGTTGCTTCAGCTGTTTCTCAGCGTCTAATTCGTCTGATCGTGCGCAGCCGACATCCAGAAGGATAAGTCACCGGTACCACGAATATTCTATTGCCATTTAACGACTGTAACAGTGGGTCTTCTGCTCATGTGCTCTCGCAGAACATCGCTGATTAGACTTCAAAGGACCCCGCCTCGACACGAAGTATTCTCGCTAGCTGTGAGTTCCTTAACCTAACGCACGCTGATAGTTATCTAACCTGGGCTTGCCCTTTCCCGTTAGTGAAAGAAATGCTCATGAGACGCAACCTCGCCAAGACCGACCTAGCCCTTTAATGCAATCACCAACTCCATCTATCGTCATTTCCTACTTCTTCCCTCATCGTCCCACCCATTGGCCCACACCGCTTCTGTCCGTGACAGAGCTGTATTCATTTACACAAATCTTATAATTTATAATTAATTACTCGGTATCCCCAGTTGCCTCTAGTAAGGAGGAGTCCATGAGAGGTGGGGTCGTAGTAGGCGAGTGCCAACAGGGCTCCCATTGGTGGTGGTCTAGTATCTAGCCTCTTCGTGACTAGTAAGTAGGACATGTTACGTTCCCTAATTCACCTCTACGGTCCGCTACACTATGTAGTCAATAGGAATCCAAGTTAACCTTCCCCTGCCAGCACATCGAAGTGAACCCAGTATCAGCTTTCTCCACCCAACTCGTTCTCGCTATCCTTCGTCGTAGCGCCACGGGCAAACATAAGTGGCTGAGATATCATCTCGGGCTCCGACGCATCGCCATAGTTCTGCCTATCCCAGGCCCATCCCCTCATAATCCTAAATGTCATAATCTGGGGGCACAGCGCCTAGATGTCAATGAGTTCACATGAGCACCATAAACGCAGATGGAAAGGAGAGGGAGAATCACGCACGCAAAATGCATACCAAATGGTGTTAAATACATAGTTCCAATAGTACCCTGAAGCCATCGTAACGCCTGCTGCGATCCCTGCAGCTGCAAGCGGAAGACTTGATTCCGCAAGGATCGACACGACCCCCATGTACCCTCCGCGGACCTTCGAATTCCCGTGCGTCATTTTTGTCCATACCCCACTTCTACTCTTCTCTTTGGAACGTCCCGTGTGGTTTTCCATGTTCTTGGCAAGACGATGTTGAGCGATTAAGAGTTTGAAAATGATAAGAGAAGTGACGACAACGTTTACTGCGACGGAGAGGAAGAACCAGGTAGCAGTCAGCGATGTTATTGTCCTTTCGCCGAGAGCGACGAGTCCTGTGGATCGGATGGTGACAAATGCTGCTGGAATTCCTGTCCCTGGAACCAATAAGCGTCACATCGCAACCCCACACGAGGAGATGGTGTACCTATCGATGCGAGTTCCAGGAGCACAGGGAGAGCCAGAACCCACAAGCGGTCTGAGTAGAGAATGTAGCATCGATAAATCTACTCAAGTTGCCCAAGTGAGTATCTGTATCAGTTAAACGAATGCAGGTGCTGAGTTAAGACCACTCGCCATAGTAGAATTCGACACCACGCTGGTTACAATCTGGATCATCGAATCGGTAGTAGAGGCAACCTCCAACTTGGACTTCATCTCTTCCTCGGTCAGCGACACGGACCCAAACGACATCACAGTCTTCACGATATACGTATCGATCGTCGCATGAACGACGTAGATCAAACATAGAGCAAGGCTGAGCAGGAGGAAGGGCAGTTTGGTCTTTCGGACCTCGGAAGGGAGGCGGAGGAAAGAAATGAGAGTAACGCCTGCGAGACACAGACTGAGACCTGTCCGAGTTGCCAGATGGTAGATCAGGGAATTGTTCTTTGCCATTGGGGTTGGCACTCGACGCACCTCCAGCTACGAAATCCAGATTGATTGCGATGAAGAGTGAGTGTAGATACGCGAGCGCAATCTCAGCATCGTCCATTATGCTGAGTTGTTGTTGGCACCACTAGCAGAAGCAGGGTCTCCCCAAGATGAAATTCAAAGAGAGACGGGGGAAGGGATAGGGAAACAGGAAAAGTGCATGGGAGGAAGGATCGACACACCAAGCGCCAAGGCATATTATATCCGTTTGGACAGCGCCCATCCAGGATTCTGCTCAGCAGTCATAGTGAAACTTGGTGTGGACCCCGGAGTCACAAAATCCCCGGGAGGATTACGGGATATGGTCGCCTTGAGGCTTGAGTGGTGGTCAGTGAAGGAAGAAGTGAAGGCCATGCCTGCGAGTATCACTAGGGCAATCATGTATGCCAATCACCAAAGGTGACAATGTTCATCTGTCAATGCATCGCCGAAAGCTCGTCATCCCGGACCATATATGGAATACAGAGCCAATCACCCGACGGATCCACTGTTAGAAAGATGGAGGGAAGGTAACTCGGCGACGATGAAGATGCGAAATGGGCAATATATGAAGCCTTCCCGATCGATCATTGACGCACCTCAGTGGCAAGCGACTGCTCTAAGTTCATCCCGCAACTCATTCCCCCCATTCGACAGTACCGGACACGACTTCGCAACGCCTTCCTTAACGATCTTCAGGCTCACCCAGGAAAATATTATCCGAATATCCTCTCCGAGTCCAGCTCACCATAGTACAGTTCGATACTACATTCGTCACAATCTGCATCGTTGAAGCCGTCGCCTTAACTCTTTGTATGACAGAGTTCAGTTGCCGACGAGGCCACACAAGAAAAGGCTGAGCAACAGGAAAGGCATTTTGGTCTTCCGGACCTCGAGCGGGAGGCCGAGGAAGCATGAGAGCGTCACGGATGCCAGACACAAACTAAGACCTGATAAATCACAATGAGATGATATTGCAATCCTTGGGTGCTCTTGAATGGCGTCGACTCACCAATGGCGAAGGACGCCAGATTGACGGTGATGATAAGTGGGCGTAGCAATAAGAATAGCACCTTGTAGTTGCTGTTCATCGTGACGAAACATTCGAGTCTCAGGAGAGCTATCCAGGAGACAACGTAGTAGACAAAACCGTTCTCGAAGCAAGAGCCCCAGTCCGATAAATGGGATATAAGTACCCATTCGAACGCCGCCCATTCAGGGTCGTCTCTGGATGACACGGATACTAGGGTGTCAGTAGGTGTGGGCATGTGTGGACACCGGCAGCGCATCCAAGGATGTGAGCGACCGGATTGAATGTGGCACCGAGCGTCCATACGGGATGTGGATGTTCGCGAGGCGGTAGGTCAGTGAAGGGGGGGGAGTAATTGAGCACCTTACGGGTGACATGCGTAAGAAACAGGGGCCGTGCGATACCTAGAAGCTACTCTTGCCAAGCTTTGAACATTGCGAAGTTCGAATAAGTATCATTTCAGATGAGGCAGAAAGGGTGTTTGCTACAATGCAGGATGGCACGTAAGTCAGCACGGGTGATGAATGAGGGGATCCTGAGCATTAGCTGAGGAAAATAGTGCACACCGTCTCGCCATCACCGCGATGACACGCCGGTACCCTCAGCGGGAAGCGTCCCTCTCATCCTCCGCGTCTTCAACCATAGTTCCGGTCCACCAAGGCCCACCGACGCGGTATCATGTTCCCATCGGAAGTCGATTTGGCCTTTCAGACTGGGCATGTTCGTCAGGGCGGGGTTCGGGAGCATGGTCCCTATGGTGCCGAGTTCTTCTTCTTGAGGGTCTGGCGTAGAGTCAGAGGGTGTCATTTCGACTACTGTTGACCCTAACGGGGTGAGCGTAGGGAGTGCGGGAGGTGGGAGCCATAGAAGTAGAAACGGTATATCTGAGGAATAAGCTTGTAGGATCGTGGCCTTCGTGAATCCAGATTCGGAGACGAGGACGGCGATCATTGAATTGGGATCCTGCCCAGTATCTTCCTCGTTAACACTAGGATCGAAAACATCTTCAGGGGAGGTGGGTGGAGTGGATATACTGGTGTTTGGTGGTAATTCCAGTTGTTCTGACGGAGAAGAATCAAGCTGAGGTTGCGCTGGCCTGTCGTGGAGCCGCGCGGTCGCGCGAAGCCTGTACATGACGCCCTCGAGTTCGCGAACGTAGTTGGGGCCCAGCTTCTTCTTCTCGGCTTTGCACTGTCCTACGACACGTATTCGAAGCTGGCGTTGCTGTTGAAGCCCGGTGTCTGGCGAGGATGAAGTCGAGGAAGGGGAAACGGCTGAAGTGTATATAGAGGGCAGCCACCACCAGCCAAGGAGGTCGATACCTCCGTCTCCGCGCCCTCCTACACGCGTCAGCGACATGGAGAAGTACTCTTTGAGCAGATTGAGGGCTCTTTGTTCGAATGCGACACCACGGTGGACTGTCGAGAGCCGACATTTGGCAGTTTTCGTGTACCCCGAAAGCGACATGGTCAAACCACCAAATTTCGGAACTTCAGGGGGTCCTGAACGTGTAGATTTATACCGTTCTGAGGAGTTCTAGGGTGGAGCAAGGTCAGACGCTCGTTTAAGCGCTGAAGAAGATGAGAGTCAAGAAGAAACAGCAAAACCGGCTTCAACGGGGATTGATCCGTGAACTATTTGCACGTGGTTTTTGCGTGGGAAACGGCAATCAGCCTGAACTGGGCAAATCTGCCGACCCCAAGGTTCCGATGAACAGCATGCACAGATTTTTCATCTTCAACTTACAGCTTTGCACTCCTTCAACTTCAATAACTGCATATTGGTGCGTAGTATGAGCTGTTTAATGAGATGGGGCACTTATATACCAGAACTTACAGGTTGATAATGCGCTAGCTAGAACCCATAGACCCCACCGACGTCCGACGACCGACACCTCGCTTGCTTTGCCTTGGCCTTGGGACGAACCGGGAGATCTCAAATACACTCCGAATCGTCCCTTGTTATCGCGAAGCGAACGTTGCCTTATCTGATAAGACAAGGCGACATCTTTCCCTAGAAAGCCCCTGACATCCTTCCCCCACTTTTTGACTTTTCGATACCCTAATTGCTTCACGATATGGAAGTTCCTACCGACCTCGTTGTACCGAACCACGAGCCTTCACCAGCCATTCAAATGTTCAAGGAGATTTCATACGGTAGCGTGAGCCTTGCCGCATCTTGCAGTTAATTCGTTCAACTCTGACATCCATATCGTTCGCAGGTCGCCGGCATGATCTCAAAAGTGTTCGAACACCCCTTCGATCTCACGAAAGTTCGACTACAATCGCAAGTTCTAGACGCGTCGGCGCGGTTCAACGGCCCTTGGGACTGCCTGACCAAAACATGGAAGAACGAGGGGATTCGTGGACTGTACCGAGTGCGTTAATCTTCCCGGCTTCTTTCGTTTCCTTTGGAGATGTTGTCTATCACAGTCCTTCCTCTCGGAAGTGTCGCCTGGAACATGAGGGTCAGCGCTGTTACTCCACGAGCTACCCGGGGTCAATGAATGAGAACGAATGACACGCTTGACCCAAGCTATACGTCGGCCATAGTTCCTAACGAGTTTAGAACCCTCACTCGAAAGGACGCGTCGCATGGTCGCTCATCATATCTAGTCCACCGCCTCTTTGCAATCCGTGGACTACATGTCTAACTAGTATCACCACCATAGGGTCTTCCTGCACCCGTCGTCGGTGCCATGGCCGAGAACGCTTCCCTCTTCTTCTCCTACGAACAATTCAAGACCCTGATCCGCTCCGTGTCACCCCAATCCACGCCCGACGCCCCCCTCCCATTACACTTTCACGCACTGGCCGCTGCAGGTGCAGGCGCTGCCACCTCCTTCATCCTCACCCCTATCGAGCTCGTCAAGTGCAAAATGCAAGTCCAAATGCTCACCCTCGACCCCGCAGCGCGGAACGGCGCGAAGATGCCAGGTCCCCTGAGCGTGTTCATGAGCGTCGTGCGGACGACGGGCGTGCGCGGGCTCTGGCTCGGGCACACGGGGACGTTCATCCGCGAGACGGGGGGCACGGCGGCGTGGTTCGGCACGAAAGAGTTCGTCGCGAACCTGCTCGTGGAGCGGCGGCTGCGGCTGCAGCTCGCGGAGGCCGGGCGCGTGCAGGACGAGATGGACACGGTCACGGCGAGCGGGGTGAAGCGGCCGCATCTACGGCCCTGGGAGAGCGCGGTGAGCGGCGCGTGTGCGGGCGCGGCGTTTAATATTGCGCTGTTCCCTGCGGATACGGTGAAGAGCGCGATGCAGACGGAGGAGGAGTTGAGGGGGAAGCAGCCTGCTGGGGCGCCGAGGCCGAGTTTCTTGGGCACGTTCAAGGCGATGTACAGGGCGCAGGGCGTGAAGGGGCTTTATGCTGGGTGCGGGATTACCGTGATGAGGAGTATACCGAGCAGTGCGATTATATTTTTGACGTACGACGAGCTGAAGAAGACGTTTGGTTAAGGGTTTCTTGTATTCTGGGTTTTCTTCGTTAATCACACATTCTAGACACACCAATCATTTCTTTTCATCTTTGCCCCGCCACGTTTACTATCAAGGCAGGCGAACAGAGTTGGAGCCATGTCATTTGGTCTGCTAATGGGACGCGCGCGTCAAACAAACCACCACCACGACGGGCTCTGCTCAGATCGCTTCTCTCACTGAAGTTCGCTTGAGATACAGCAAGGTTGTCCACCAGCTTGACCTTAATTCCCGATCTGTTCTTCAGCATGTACATGTGAAGCCTCAACCTTACTAGTTTGAAGGCAACGGTTAATCTGCGGACCGATTATAATTGCATGAGGCAAGCGACAAGCGCTGGTTAAAAGAGTAGATCGATACATCGGATACCTTGCGTAATCCGAAATGGCTCCTCCGTTTCTTGATTTACAATGGCTCGGTACGCAGCTCTGTTGGAAGCAGAACAGACGGTAATGGCGTCAACGGTCACCGGTCAGATGCGTCCGCTCCTGGGAATAAGGGAGCCAACATCGAAGTGAATTCCGGCGCTATGTATGGTTGGCGGGAGGTTCACGGATGAAATTCCCGCGCAAGTGATCTCCGCTTTCCTCGGACGGCTCTTGGAAATTGACATATTTCCCATAGAACTGAGAATTAGAGCCAATTACAGGCATTTTGTGGGCTGGGTACAGTCATAGGATGTCTCATACAGCTTTAGGGCACTCCAGAATTCCACATAAAAGACAAAAAGTGGCTTGGGAGCGTTTTTGGAGGGGTAAGGTCATTGATCACAGGGTTTTTACACTCTAACAGACACACTCCACCAGTTTATATTCTCAAATTTGGTATAATTAGCCCAACTGTTGTTTAGAACAATCCCTGAGCTTCTGAAACCTACACTTGACCTCAAGAGGCCAGAAAGCGTTGAGGAAGCTTAGATTCGTACCGCGGGAGTTCTTTGAGACTCCGATTCGGAATCCTCCGAAAGGCCCCTAACTTTCGACTTACCTCCAGGGCCCCTTCTGAACGTCGTTACGACTTTAAATTCCGGTATTAGACTTATTAAGCCTCCGCTAGCTCAGATATACCTTTAATTTGGCCATATCTAAGCGTATAAGGCTTGGGGGCCACCGTCATTTTTTGGCCCCCATCACGCGCATGGGAACAATTTCATCCGTGAACATCCCGCCAACCATAGCTATGGCACGTCCAATGTACGTATCGGTACGCTATTCTGTTCTTCACCCTCAAGGGGGGAAACAAGCTCACTCCAAAGTCCAAATCCAACATCAACTCCACCGCTCGCCCACCGCAGTGGGCCATTGACAATATTCTTGAACAATGCCTGGCATCCCTCCGTCAGCCGACCTCCACAGTGTGGAATACGGATTGGGAAGGGCGTCGATGATCTCGTAAGTACTTGCTTGACGCCTGGAAAGATAGAATTGCTCCCAGAAGATGCAAACTAGCTGAACTTCCCTTAACTCTAAATACTCAGTCTGGTGGAGAAAAGGTGGAGAGATGCCCTTACAAGTCCTTGCCACCGTAGTAATTAGAAGATTAAATCAATACATCTGACACCCATGGTTAGCGTAAATCTTTCCGCCTCCCTCTGTTCTTCTACGAGGACCTGGACAACTCTTCCAGAAACAGGGCACGCGGTAAAATTTTCATAGGCAAACCTGTTTGGAAATATGCCAACCACCGTCGGGGTGAATTCCGGCGCCAAACCACGAGCAAAGTAAGATCCAGATCTCGATGCAGCCATATTTGGAGGGGTGGGGTGGATGGAGTAGAAAGAGAGGCCTGTATGTTTAACTATGTGTGTGACGGTAGCGCCCGAAAATTCATCTTGGCGGTCATTGCACGAAACGTGCGGCAAAAATTGGATCCCGCTAGGAGAGGTGACGGGGCTGAGGATAAACCACGCCAAATAAGTGAGCTGGAATGCACCACCTTCTCCTTCTGTTGCGGCCTTATTATCCAGCTTGATGCGGAGCCCTTCGCACCCGAAGAAAATATCGAAAATGAAAGGGAGATGTCGCTGTATATGAGGTGCAGACACCCATAGTTCGAATTTCGAAGGAATGCGAAGGGACGGCCAGGCCACGCGATGATGTGCTAGCAGAGGACTGAAGCCGAGCAGAAGAGGTGCGGCTGTCAGACTGCAGTGTGGTGGTACGTTGCACTTCGGCAGCAGGTCCGCACTCCAGATAGAAATCCCTGTTCGGTCTGGAGTGATGACATAGTCCTTTGTCAGGGCCGAAAACTGGGACATGTTAGTATAGATACTAGTACTACCATCCAGATCTCAGAACGACAACACACCATGTAATATTCCGCCGTATACGTAACGCCCTCATAGCTCCAATCCGCATACCATCCTTCCTTGAAATTCCACAAAAGGTAGGCATGCTTTGGTTTTATGAGAACCATATCTTCAAACACCCAGTGTACCCGGATCGGAAGAAAAATCGACGTTCCCTGCTCCGGCCGGGCATCGCAATATAATGATCCCAATTCCTTGAACTCCGGGTTCGGATTGCCAGGCGATATGGCGAATACCTTTGCACTGTTACCCATCAGCAATAATACCAAAGGAAGAGTTAAAAGTCCACTCACACAAACACCCCCCCATTCCCTGCCCCCGTCCTCTTACAGACAGCGACCAGCCGTAGGTCAAGAGCGTCAAGGTCGGACACCCATACCGCGAGGCTAACATCACGACTTGGTTGCTCAGGCGTCACGTCAAACCGAATCTCGCATTGAGATAGCAAGACCGGTACTGAGAGAATTGGCATTCCCACAGGACCGAGGTCCCACAGCTTTATGGTGGGGGAATCTCGCCTTCCCGCCAGGCTGGTGAAGAGGTATCGACCACCAGGCACGAGATATATATCGGGGATCCCCGAATGCGGTTCAAAATAGACTGCCATTTTGTCCCTTATGAGTTCTGTGGACAATCCTTCAAGAGGTTCAGGAGGAACCGATAGGCGCTTGAGTAGCTTTTCCCATAGATGTATCCCTGAGACGATCCGTTGGAGAGCTCCTAAGGTTGAGTCGTGTGGATGCAATGAAGGTGCGTAGAGGTTGCGATGCTTCACTAGTTCGCGCAACTTGCGTTCCCACACGATTCGCTCAGAGGTAACTTCGAACACCGCTTTGCACGTCTACAAGGCCAAATCTTTTAGAGGAATGAGTAATATGGAAGACAGTACATCTCAGACACACCTGACCCAGAGTGAGTATGTCTATGGGCATAGCTGACGCTAAAACCTCCATTATAACGTCCTCAGGAAGCGATACAAAGGCCATGACGGAGGCTGCGACAAGGATAGACGAGGGAGATAAAGAATAGCTTATTATATCCAGTGAGTGCGCCCCTTTTTATCTCTTACGAGCGCTGGCAATGCGGGCACACACATGTAGTAATGATTGCACCCACAGCCGCACACATCGAGGCTTCTTGCTGGAATTCCATTCGAAGCCGGTTTAAATGAGTGCCGTCGCGCTGAAATAATGAAACCAGATCGTGCATGCCCGAGTGACTGACAAGAAACTCTTTTTGGGCGCTTTGTGGGCGCTTATGCAAGCCATCACGCCCTCAGGGGGTCAGAAACTTCGTGACAGTGGGTGTAACGGTCCTCGTTAAGGCTGAGAGAGTAGCTGAAAAAGTAAAAGGACTCTGATACAAAGAGCCTGTATGGTATGCAAGGCGAATTCATTGGTACACGGCGACGGATTGAGGTCCTGTGTCGGGTCGAGCAGCCTGCCAATCTCATACTACTCAAGCTCTCAAAGCTGAGCAAATATAGCAGTCAAATTGCGGGGCATTCGGGATCCACCTTATTGCGTATGGCGTCAGCGCTCAGCAGTTGCACTCCAATCACACCGAAGCCCAGTACACTCACCAGACAAGGCACGGACAACCATAACCTCCGCTGCGATCTCCTCACGTCCAGATTCCATGCGAAGCGACCCTGCCAAATTCTTCCTGTTCTGCTCCATCCTCATCACCAGTCCGCGGAGCTCCTCTATTTTTGCTTCGTACTCAGCTTGCATTGCTTGAGCTGTGCAGAGCTGGCCAACGAGAATCGCGAGCGGGGCATCTCGTTCGGCTTCGGCGCGCGCATCGAGGTTGAAGTAAGCGGTCAAGATACAGCGAGGGCACTCGAATACTGGGCCCTTTGTTGATGCTTCATCGAAGTGGGGGAGTAGCTAGAAGGTGGGAAGTGGAGACTTTAATTCCCAACCTTTAGTTGAAAGGGAGAGGGTACGTACTGCCGTGACTTCGCGTTCGCATCGTTGGTCGTAAAAGTCTAGGTGACCGTGAAGTGACGCGGGGAGGTTGCTGTCATGCTCCTCATGTTCCAAGTCATCGAGAGCATCTGCGGTATTCCCGGCCAGGCCTGGCTGTAATAAGGTGAAGGGAATAATGGCGCAATCCACTGAGGGCCGAGCGAGGACAGAAACAGAAGGCCTCGATGACGCGGGTGCGGAGGCCGCAGCTTCTCGTCGCGCTGTTGAACGAGTGTTTCCCATGAAATTGGCTGGGGCTCCTGGCTGGATGGTTGAATTGCAGGGGTGAGTTGG
This sequence comes from Ephemerocybe angulata, assembly GCA_013368325.1. Taxonomy (NCBI): domain Eukaryota; kingdom Fungi; phylum Basidiomycota; class Agaricomycetes; order Agaricales; family Psathyrellaceae; genus Ephemerocybe; species Ephemerocybe angulata. Next base: position 187,741 of record JAACJK010000066.1, read on the forward strand.
GGCTTTCCGACTCAAGACAAAGCATTAATATATACCGGCACGGAATGTATGCGCAGATTTTGGCACCGACATAGTTCACCCTGTCAATGTCAAAGCCAATTGAAAATTTGCCGAAGCGAGGAGTCGGGTATCGCCACACGCGTTTCAAGGGCAAAGTCTATTTGCTCGACCCTGAAGTTGCCGTGAGCGCAGCACCGCCCTGCCCGGCGCCGATTGCCTTCTGCCATTCAACGGTGTATCAAAGTCACCAGAGGTGGTGAGCTTTTTGCTATGTCGAGGCTAGGATATTTTGGTGCGACCAAACGTGACGAAGCACAGGTCCGTCCACTTGTCGCGCTCGAATGGCAGCGGGCATAATTTAGGATGGAGACATTGGTCTTGCTGCATGGGGGAGAGCGGGGAGGCCAGGGCATATCCCTCCCAATCTAATCATGGATATTGGCAAACTTCAAAGCGATAGATGGAGTATAAGTAGTAATGTTCAAGAATAGCGGAAAACCAACGGAAACCCCAATTCAGCAGGCTTTAAGTATATCAATCGTACCGGAATGTTACGTGGATGAAAAGAAAGTTAAAAGGACAACTCCCTAAGTAAAAAGCGTGGAACCTGAAATTCATCTTATCCGACATTATATCAGCGCTTGAAGCTCATAGTAAACTACACAGACTCACCAACCAGCCCTTCAAGGACAGCGATCTCTGCCCCAATCTCATGGCTTCGAGCCGCCATGTCAATCAATTGCCCCACGCCCTGCAAATGTGACGACATCTGAAGCAAGAGCCTGCGAAGCTCTTCTTTTTTCGATTTATACACCTTCCACATTTCTTGCGACGATTGGATGGAGACGATAAGGAGTGCGAGCCCGACGTTCTCCTCAGCAACGGCCTGCGCATAGAGGTTAGATGTGGCTGTTGCTCGGCAACGCCTGCAGGTTTTCATAGGCCCGTCCGCAGAAACCTCAAAAAGGGTAGGAAGACCCTGAGGAGAATCTGCCTTTGAGTAAGCGAGTTGGTGGATGAAGCAAAGTCCACACACCTCAACGGCTATCTCCCCGGATTCATCGCTGTAGAAGTCTAGGTGGCCGTGAAAGGAAGAGGGGTCCCGACCGTGAGCGTAGTAGCTTACCACAGGGTCGAGATTGGTGAGAGAGCTTGGCCCCACCCGTCGGACGGGCAGATGCTCTAAGAGGTTCAGGGGTCGTTCTTGCCCTTGAGCCTGGCTCAACGAGGCAGAGGTCGCAGGTTGACTGGGCGCAGCCGTTACTGCAGGGATTCGATGCTGATACGTCGGCGGTGCGGGCACTGGTTCCTCTTCATTCTCTTGACCAGGCAGTGCGGCAGTAACAGGTTCGGGCACAACGGAGGTCGCGTTTGCCTCATCCCGAGCTGATGTAGAGGAATTCAGAGGTTCTTGGTGATCGACAGAGGGCGCAGCTCTAGCCAGCTGATGCTGAATCAATGTAGTGGGTGTTGTGGATCTTGGTGGACGCTGAATCGACACGGCTGAGGTCGCAGCCGTAGTTCGCTGCTGACGTTGACTCAATGTGGCGGTGGTAGGCCCTCGCTGAGCAACCCGGCGCTCGCCAGGCTGGGCGAGGGCCGTGATCGGTCCTCCTTGACCTTGGTGAGGCGAATCAGTGGAGGTCGTAGGTCCAGCTCCACGCCGATTTGATGTGACTGGGGTCGCAGGTCCTTGTTGAGGTCGGCGAATCGAACTAGGGGAGGTAAGGGGACCAGCTCCTCGCCGACTGGATGCGACTGGGATAGCAGATGCTTGTCGACGCCGACTCGAGGCAGTCGGGGCTGTATGTCCCTGCCGACGTTGGCTTGCTACAGTGGGAGGGGTATGAGGTCTCTGTTGAGTTGCTGAGAGCGCCCTGTTCGTCGACATTGCTGGATGGGTTCATCAGGAAAATCATTGCCCGCTGATTTTCCGAGGTATGCATGATCAAGTCGAACAACTATTGCAAGTATGATGATTGAATGACCAAGCCTGACCAGGCCTTATGAAATGACGACAAGGAACTGAAAGTCTGGCACCAGGTTACCGTTGAGTATCACCCAGGTATAGTTGGTCAGGTAATATCATGGCCAGGATATACATAGATAAGATGTTTACAGTCATTTATAAGGGCTATAATTCTTTCTGAGATTGCAGTGAAGCGCTGCCACGCTGATAATGATTTCGCATACATGTCAGTCTGACTCACTTTATGATTACAATGTCACAGTTAGGATTCACTTAGATAAGATACTCACAACCGTCTATCAAGGCTATAATTCCTCGTGTGATTGTTGTGGAGCGCCGGCGAGCTGATAATGAGTTGGCAAACCTATCAGTCTAACACAGTTGGTCACTCGAATGTCATTGCTTGAAGTCACCCTGGCAAGAAACGCATAGCACTTTATAATGCACCAGATCCTTGAGACAATTGTAGCGGGCTATGTAGGCTGATGTCCATTGGATGTCCAGTCTGGCGATATGCCCCAAGGGCATATATCTATTATTGACATTGCCGTAGATGATCAATAGATGATCGAGCTCAAGTTGACTCTACTCCGTTCCATACATTTATTCCTCTACATAATCTTCCTCTTCTGGTTGCTGGATGTCATCCAAGTCTGTCTCCTCATCCCCTACATCCAAGTCTGTCTCCTCATCCCCTACATCCAAATCTTTGGCTTCCAGATTCTCCAAGGTGTGTTCATCTACAGAGGCATCAGGGTATTCGTCGTCTTCGCCTAACTTGTCATCATCAGCCTGCGCCATCTGCGAACTTGGTTCTGTTATCATTTCCGTGCCCACAGAATCCCTGGGATGATCCAAAGTCGATTGCAGATCCTCAGTCACTGCTGGCGTTTTGGATGTGTTTGAAGTTGCTCCCGGAGCATCTGCGTGACTGTATTTGTGGCCGACACCATGGCCCCAGGTATAGCGCATCAACATATCCCTGTCGACAAAGCTAGGTGGGCTTTTAAGCTGGAGTGGGCAAATAGGCAACGAGAATCCATACCAATTGATGTAGTACTCATTCCAATCATCCTTGTCCTTGGCCACCTTAGAAGCAATTCGTGATGTATCATCTGCTAAGTATCGTCGACCAACGGAGAAACGAGGGTTGATATACGAAGCTCGAATTATGTCGGAGGGATCGAGGAAGCCCATCGCGCTTTCTGAGTTGGCTGGCCTCAGTCGGAGTCGGTCAAAGTTTTTCTTGCTGCTGTAGGCATCACAGAATTCAAACCACCGCACCCATAGGAAATCCACTCGTCTTTTCCGAATGTCAGCTGCCCCTTCCCCACGGTAGATGACATTGGCGTGGTAGACGCCCACTACTTGCGCATGAACAAATCGGTGTGGGTTCGGATGCTCCTCGTCGTCCTCGTCCAACTGACGCAAGCACATGACATACCGGCGTGAGGTACTTGGGTTGACAATATCAGTCTCACGACGGACGTCGTAGCTGGTGTAGTTGATGTGGAGGAGTTGGTGTTGGTAAATGCGGTCGGAGTGGAAGAATATGCGATCAGCATTGCACGCTGCATCTCCAGTATCGGTAGCATGGGAGTCCACCAACGACTGAAGCAGTTGAACTCTTTTAGTATCGGGCCCATTTTCGGAGGCTAGCTCTTCCTTTAGGAGCATACCGTGCACGCGAGGCAAAAGGTGGGCCCTAAGCCTTGGCATGAAGTCCTGGGTGTGTATAGTTTCAGTACAGGTGTCAACGTAGGGACTGCCAGCGATAATGGCCTCTACCTTTACAGCAGGGTCATCCCTCTTTTTTTGGATGAAGCTGGGAAGACTGATTGGGTTACTCTGCGATTTCCCAATGAAGTAGGGATCAGCATAGGCGTTCTCTTCAACGTATTCCTCGCTGGGGTCCGGGAATATTTGTTTTCGAAGTCTTCTAATACGATTCTGGCGCATCTGTATGCGCGACAGCTGTCTATTCACGTCTTTCTTGCTCGTCCTTTTGTAGTGCATTTTAGGGTATCTGTGAAACCGTTCTGGCTATAAAGAAACCTTTATTAGCCTCGAACCTCATTGGTAGCGCAAAACACACGATTTGAGTGGAGTATGAATCGGTGGTTCCAAAGAGGCGGATTGACGGAGCGACATCTCCTAATGAATGATATTTGTATGTTTCGAGATTAAGCGTTTTTGGCCTTGGGCCGCTGCTATCATCCGCTACCATTGACACGTATCAGCATTGCTATGAAGTCTGAGGTGGTGTTTCGACGCCTGAAGAACAACTCACACGATACTTCAGGTTCGTTGTCGGTACTTCTCTCGGCTTCTCCTGAGTTGAGTTTACGCCGCTTTCCAGAGCCAATGCGTGCACTCCCCTTGGCTAGGTCTGGAGCCTGCTTTTGTTTTGCAGAAGCTTCACGCCTTTTTCGAGCTTTATATTCTCGATCAAGTTCTTTAGTGGCTATGGCAGAGCAAGTTTTTTCGACAAAATGCCTCATCGATTCCCCAAGTAGAACCGTCTGATTCTCCACCAGTAACTGTGGATCCCATGCATGGGTCCTGCTTATTAGCACAAAATGCCCATGCATGGGTCCTGGAGAGGGAATAAGCAGGGCCCATGCATGGGACGGACACCTTAAATGGCAGTGGGCCTGTACTGGGCCTAACGTGACAGGTCTTCTCGACCTTCTTTGGCCCGATTTGGATGCTTCCCTCTCTCAGCTCCCAATTTGGATGCTTCTCTGTCCCAGGTCCCCTTCCCTGTCATACAGCTTCCTTGGGATGCTCTACAACATGACAAAAAACACAAGAACCACCCAACATTTGTCGAAATTGTGCGTTCGCGAACATTGGCGCGACATACCAAAGCGGGTGATTAGTCAACAACCAAATTGGGAAGCTTAGTCAGCATTCAATAGGCGCCGTTTCGATAGGCGCCGTCCGTCGATTCCCTTCAAATCCCAGTTGGGGCTGTAGATACAATGTACTAGTACTAATGTCGGCGTGTCCGAGAAGCAGCAATGCTTAATTTTACCTCTGCTTCAACAAAAACGGAGCGTCCCTTCGTGGGCGCGTCAAGCGGCCCCACGTACATGTCGATAACGGCGGCAGCCTTCCGTTCAAGGTCCCGCCGTATGTCGGCTTGGCGGTGTGCGTATGCTGCCTTGCCGGCAGAGCGGTTCCTTCGGTTGGTGAGTTCGCGTGTTATCAGCGCCGGGTGTTGGTCTGGGTCTGGCAAATCGCTGATTGTTATGAGCTCGGGACGATATGTGTCGGCCCGAGCCTCCCACCGCGCTGCATCCCACCCCCAAAAACGTTGTACCCGGCGCATTTCCTCGGCAAGCAGTAGACATTCTTCTTGCCAGCGGTGCGCGCGTGCTCTCGCTCGACAGAACTCCACGCGTAGGGCTATGCATCGAATGATCATCAGCACTTTGGGTCAACAGAGATATCAGTCATCACTTACCTGATTCTTCCCTTTCCGTTGTTGTTTCACCGACCCCGCGCATTTGCCAGATCCACGTAACCTTCTTATATCCTTCCGCACCATCCTCCATGGAGCTCAGACCGACAGTATCAGTGGGCTTCAGCGCTTGAAACAGCGTGAGAGCCACCGTCGCGGTCTGCGGGAGCACCTTCGAGAGCGTCTTCAATCGAGAGAACACATCTTCGTATTGCTTCGAAAATCGTTCGATTTTCTCAGTAAGATCATGGATGAGGGCGTTACTGCGGGTCATGACTTCTACACCAGCGTTGTCTTTCTTCTTTTTGATAATCAGAGCCGACCTCGATACCAAAAGACTGCGGATTTCTCGGAGGAGGGTTTCAGCTTGATTAATCCGGAATTTGAACTCATACCGTGACAAACACTGTTCGACTTTCACGTTTGTGGGAACTTCCGAAGGAAGGAATAACTTGACCTCATGAATACTTGTTGAGATGGCGCTGTCTGACTCTTCTTCAACGCCCTGGCGATGCGCGGTGACTGATGGCATGTAGAGCTGCTGCAGGAGAACCCACGCGTCAAATCTACGTTTGAGAGCATTGCCACGCTCGAGGACCCTGCTCCTTTGGATACTTGTGGAATGAGTACCGAGTGATTTGAGATCAAAAGCGTGTCGCCGTCTAGCCATGTTATTAGATTACAAAGAGAGGAATGGTTGGGCAGCTTACCGAGCAGTCTCCAAGTCGATACCCTGTGATATGAACATACTGGCGCTGACCCGGGTATGTCGAACATCAGCATTCCCTTGCTCGAGCTCTGCTTCGTCTTCAAGCAGCAGCTCTTCCATAATCGTCTTGTCGTCGCTTTCTGTCGCATTGTCAGTTACACCGCCGCACATATGATGAGAGGAAGTTTGAAGGAGTATGCTTACTTCCAAAGGACGGTTCGTATGGGTTTGGCTCGTTTGCACGATCAGCCTCCCAGGCTTTGACAGCTGCAGTCCAACGTTCGACTTGCTCCGGACGCAAGGCTTCGGCGAAAAGCTTGAAGCTCTCGACACACTTTTCCCGTTCCTTGAGCGCTTCAATCGCTTTCTCAGCGAGCATTGCATCTATGGATTTGTCAGAATTTAGAATGGTCACCCCAGCTCAGAGTGGAGAACTAACGCATCCGTGACGCCTTTGACCAGTTGGTATCCCCCATTACGTCGTCGATGCTATCACGTCGGTTGCCTGGACCCATTTCGCGTGTGCTGTAGGCCATGTGGTTTGTTTCCGACCAACCACGTTCAGGCGCCTCACCGTCCGTCCGGCCCACTCGAGGGGTGAGGTTATGACTGAAGTTCAACTGGCATTGAAGAATGTGCGCCGGCAAGTGAAACTTCGGCACAAGGAACTTGAAGTCGAGGTCGGGGTTCTCGCATACTGGGTTATCGCCGTATAGCTCGCACCGAGAGAAGAAGTTGATGAACCACTGGCATGCGACGTCGTATGAGAAGCTGATCATATTGGGAATGTTGTGACGAAGCGTAGATAGAATAAAGTAGTCCATGAAGTGATACCTAGAGGAAGAATGCGACATCAGCTTTCAGAGAGGTTTGACAATTCGGAAGGGACGCACTTCTCCCCCTTGATCAGATCACCACAGCTAGTCGGTCGGCGCATGTCGTGACGGCTGCACAGAGCCATTCCCATCCCAGAAGCGGCGAGATTCTTGCCGCGAGCGCTGTCGGCTGACTTCAGGGCGTCGTGGCCGTTGCATGTGCTCTTCTCGGCTGGGACTGCTGTTGCAAAGCGTTCCAAGAAGAGTCGGAATAGAATATCTTTGACTATGTAAGCGTAGCCATGATTGAAACCTGGGTCGCGCTCGTTGGAGGAGATATCCTTTCGTTTGAGTTTGAAGTTGGCATCGATGGCAATGAAAAGAGTGTGCAACCATCTGCATTTGGGGTCAGTACGGCCTTGTTTTGATTACAGTCGCAGAAACAGTACGTACGCTTCGTCCGCTGGAGAAAGCTTCCATCCGTCTGGCATGTTGATGTCGGGCAACGGACACGCCGGACATAGCACTGCACACTCTCCTTCCTTCGTTCCGGCAACTCCAGCTGGATCGTGACCTCGCGCGAACCGCTTGAGCAGCTTCAAAAGTCGCCATTCGCGCTCGATCCGCATGAACTCGTTGTAGCGCTTCTGCAGAAAAGTGGCCGATGTTCAGGACTGGGGAATAGTGAAACAGAACGAAATGTGACGCACCCGTACTGTCTCAGCTGGGCAAGTATTGTTTGTCCGTCGTTTAAGAGAAGTAAAAAAGTCGTGTGCATTGGTCTTGGCTGTGAATGAGAGCATTTGATACGTTTCCATAACGCGGAACGTTGCCGCCGTTTCGGGGTTGAGGATAGTGGCTGGGAAGAGCCGGGAGCGAAGGAGTTGTATATAGGCTGGGGCTGTTGCATGGCACCCACAGTAGTTGAGCGAGACTTCGTGGATACCGTCGGAATCGATGATGACAAAGTCGTTTCCGGAAGATTGTCGTGGCAGTAGACATGGTTCCCCGGGAGGATGGCCGACCTGAATTCTGAGGCCAACAGCTTTCAATGTCGTCACGGCGAAATACCTCCCATTCCAACACTGTGCTCTCATGGGTTAATAAGACAAACACTGATAAGTCAAGATGTATGCTCACCTCAATTCGATGAAGGGGATCCAGCTTATGATTCTCTAACAGACAATCCAAGCACCACACACCCGTGTTGAAGCAGTCTCGACATCGGTAGGCATCCTTGGACTGGGAAGTGAAAGCCGTCTTGCAGACCGCCCCACAACAGGTGACCACACTGCCAGCACCCGCATCGCCTAGCCCATCAAGCCTCAACAGCTCATCCAAGAAGGTGTCGATGTAGGGGGTAAAGAGAGCAAGAGGATCATCCTAGCAACATTTAGTATGATGAGGGTCTTAAAATCGATGACTTATTTCTAACGTACTGCCTGTGTAGTATGTCGAGGCGCTGACTGTTCTCCCTCCTCAACACCATCCTCCACTCGCTTTTCTCGACTCTCTATCTCAGCCGCCTCTGCTCCGTCATTACCGTTACCCGCCGTGAATGAGTTCTCGAAGGATGGAGCGGGTGTAGGATCCGGCTGGGGGGTTGCTGAAGGCTTGGCTCTCGTACGTTGGGGCTTTATTGGGGATGGCGGTAGGTGTACGAAGGCCGATGAGCTCTGGAGTACGCCTCCAGGTTTTGAGTACTCGTCGTGCCTCTCGAGGTAGCCGTCTGGGAGTGGAGCCGGTGCTGCGACTAAGCTGGGACGGTTGTATTCAACGCCCTGTTTCTTCCGCTTTTTCTGAGGTTTCGCCATGCATGGGAAGCTGAAGGTCGTATTCAACCGTTGTTTAACCAATTCACGTACACCAAACGTACACGCGTTGACGCGAGGCTGTCCGCGGTCGACGGAACGGGTTGCATCTCAGGGCTCTATCGTGTGAATTCTGTTCCAGTGAAGAACAGAATTCCCACAATCACAAGAAAGTCGCAATTCTCTGACGTCATTGCTTTCCGCAGAGTGTTGGACTGAGCGGATTTAGTGTGTGTCATTGCCATTCCGAAAATCGACGTGCAAGATGGAGATTTCGGTCATCGAGGGTGAGCAGCCATGGCAAGATGTGTTACAAGGTGGGAATACATATGTTACAAGAGATAAAGGCTTGATTGCAATTCGCGGTAGACGTCGTGCGACGTGATGACTCAGTTCTCGTCGTCGTCATCGAGGGTGGTCAGGTCAATTCGGTTCTTCAAGGTCTACGACAGATTTAGCTTTACCAGGTAATCAGAACAGAGAATACCTACTGGTTGGGCTGTGCGGGCAGCTTGGACCGCCGTCACCGCACGCACGCATTCTGTGCGCCAGTAGAAGAACTCCCTCGAGCCAAGAGCGAAAAGGGCCTCAAAAGGGATGTTGGGATCAGTCGGGCCGCACGAATACTCTGCCCATTTGAGGTCCTGAATGATCAACTGTAGAATCACTGTCAGCGATGAGATCTGGTCGTGCGGGGTCAGTTATACAGCACCTTTTTGGAATTCGCGATTCGGTCCTTGAGCGTCTGAATTGGCTCCTTGGGAACCGGCCATCTCTCCCAGAATCCAGCTGTAGCATACGTGACGAGTAGGTCGTATTGACCCATCCGCTTGGCCTGCTTGGCGAAGCAGCCGCACGTCGTGAGGTACTTTGCCTGGGCCGGCGTTCTAACACTATCATTCTCGTCGGCCATCTATGGTTCGCGATCAGAGTATGTTTGATAGCCTTTCGTAGACGACGTACTATTGGGCTTGAGCTCTTCTGTGCTGTGAGGGAGGGCAGAGATGGTGGCGGAGTAAGTAGAGAATGGGGGAGGGAAGCAAGGAAGGAGGTTGGAAAGAGGCGAATACTTCTGGTTCGACTTTGTGTCCACGTAAACAACGGACACCTGTGTAAGCCAACAAGCTTCTTTGGGCACGGACCTGACCCAGCATCGACGGAAACATGTAGCTCGTATAGCAGACCAAATGAGAATCAAATAATGAAAAAATCACTAATAATCAGTTGCAAATTTTACCTTTCGAATGAGTATACTCATTTGATGGGAGGCCTCCAGCAGAGTAAAAGTCAAGCCACGGCTGGAAACGAGCATGATTACTTGATGATTTCAACTCTGCGCCCGTAACTTGACTGCCAACCACCAATATGGGACGCCCAAAAAAGTACACAACACCCGAGGAACAGGCAGCAGCCAATAGAGCCAAGGCATTAAGATCTTATCACCGGTATGTCCTCGTTCTAAATTTGAGATTGTGTTCGTTGTACTCGAGAAAGACTGGAGATTAATGGTTGATCGGTTTTGTTATGCGGGGCATCCCTCTATTGCGCTTAGAAACGCGAAAAAGATTAATAAGAAAAAGCGCCGTGAAAGGAAGAAGACCTCTGAGGAGAATAAAACTGGCGAGGAAGCGACTGTCTCAAACTTGGAGTGAGTTGTACGATGAGCGCTTACATTGGCATCAACTAACGGGATCAAACCCAAGACCGTCTCCGATCGACACCGGGGCAGGACAAATTCAGCTGCTCGCCCAACGGGTCGCAAGTTTACATCGGCGATTCCAGGAGGTATTGGGCAATAAGCCACTGAAAGTATACCTCACAGCCCTGTGCGAGCGCTTTCAATATCATTACAAGGAAGACCTGGACGGCGCCAAAAAGCTTTTTGATGATCCGATGGATAGAATTAGCCGCCTTAGTGAAACGAACGCAAAATACTCGGGCCTTATCCTTAATTCAGCTGGCGTAGGGAAGGAGTGGAACGAGTGCGACCGGGTGGGGAAGCTGATGCGTGATGCCGTCAATCACCTATGCATTCTAACCTGTGAGGCGATGGACGGTGATGAATTAGTCTCAGGTTTTCAGAATCAGCGTCTCGACTTTCAGACCCTGTAGATGTACAAGAAAGATATATATATATATTGATAGCAGTTACAATGGGACACGAGACCAATCAGAATATAAGTACAGGGTTATGGAAGCCACAGACGCAAGAAAAGAAGAAAGAACAGGGGTGCGAGCCTCTCAGGCGTTGCGTACAGACCCCAGTTTAGTGCTCACACCACTCGTCATAGGTCTCTCCACCGAAAATCTCACGTTGATGGGCCTTGGACCAGATATACGAATTGTGATAGGGGGAAGAGGCGGGGGTTGCGGGCGCAGTGGCTGGCCCAGCAACTGGGGCAGCGGGCGCAGTGGGCTGTGCTGTGGCTGGAGCTGCAGTGTTGGTGACCGCCGTAGCGGCAGTCGGCGCAGCCGCCGTGATGGTGGGTGGGGCGGCGGTGACGGCGGGCGGGGCTGCAGTGACGGGGGCCGCGTTGACGGTGGGCGGGGCTGCAGTGACGGTGGGTGGGGCGGCGGTGATGGTGGGTGGACCGGTGTTGGTGGTAACCGTCGTAGCAGTGGGCGCAGCTGCAGTGGCGGTGGGCAGGGCTGCGGCGGCGGTGGGTGCACCGGTGTTGAGTGCAGACCCAGTGGTGGTGGGTGCGTTGGGGGTCCCGGCAGGGCCAGGGAGGGCAGTGGCACCACCAGTGGCACCGCCGGCCTGAGCGTCTAACGTGCGGTCAGCTAACCGGTTATCAAGACCCAAATCAACATGACGTACGGGGGGCAGCAGTCCCTTAGGGCGCAAGGATAACGTAGCCCGCAGCGAGCATCTGCTCGAGCTTGGTGCGGAAGATGGGGACAAGCTGGGGAGGGACGTGGATGGCCGCAATGATTGAGAGAACGAAGGCGGAGTTGTTGGCGGTAGTGTTGCTCATGGTTGAAAGAAGCTTGGGGCAAAGGGTCGACAGGTTGGGGGGTTCTAATAGCAAACTGTGAGCGGAATTTGAATCAATAGGAATATCCCGGCTTACCAGTGGCCGTCCTCGGTGGAGGTCATCGAATGACCGAGAGTCCAAGCAAAAGTCAATAGAGGGATGGAAGCAGGGAAGGGTCAAGAACGCCACGTCAGATAACCTCACCAAGCCAGAATGGGCGGCGGTCAATGGGCTCTACCGAGCCACAATGCCCATCTCGAGAAAGGATTCCAATCTTATCTCGAGCACCGCAAAGCTGGTACTCTCTCCGCAATATTCTTCCCCCAAGCCAAAGGAGATTTCTTCGCCGTGTGGCAGAAACCCGAGGACGAATTCGCGGAACTCGAAGCGATACTGAAGAAACGGAAGAAGAAAAAAGAGCCTATGCCCATGAAACAGTGGGAATCAACGGCGGCGTGGCAGGAGCAGCGAGGACCGGTACGCTCAATAATAAAGTATGTAGGTGGAAGTACTAACGCCGGTGCAGCAAATCGAAAACTGGTACTCGCATCGGTATCAAAAAATGGTCCGGGAGCAAAGGGGATCTACGAAACCGGTGATCAAACTTGACATGGGCAAAAAGGAGGGGAGTCGGGTAGTCACCGAAACAGAGGTATACTCAAAAATGTTTTATTCTACGCGGGTTCGACCCAAGGTCGACGCCTGGGTAGCCGCCTCTGGTCCGCCGTCGAACGGGTGGGTGGCACTCCGAGTATCACTCACACGGGAATGCTACGCCAAAGAAACTGACGAGATCAAGCAATTGGTTCGAGAAGAGAGGGAGAAGCTGATAGCAAAACGGGAGGAAGCACAGAAAGAGCTCGAAAGGATGGTGGAAGAGATGGGAGAGACGAAAACAAGAGCCGCGAGGAGCCCCAAGGAGTACGCCAAGTGAGTCGGTTCGAAATGAAATCTCAAAGAACGGCCCCCTAACCTTCGCACAGATCGATCGCCGCAACCCCGACTATCATCGAGTGCTTCGTTGATATGCTCGCCGAGCAAACGGGGTGGAGCTGGTCCATGATTGGTGGAGGACCCGATCCGGCAAACAACAACGGTGCCATTTCGAGCATGGCGTATCATTCGGGGGAGACGTCCCATGGCCAGTTCTTCAAATCTTGGGACCCGCGATATGAGGAGGTCTGCGTGAAGAGTTACAAGAAATTCTGTCACGCCGTGCACGGTTAGTATATGAATAGAACATTGTAACCTTGGGACTAACCTTTTTCATAGCGGAAGAAGTACGCCTTGCTCGTGCTATTACAATTGTGGAAGAACAGATCACTGATCCGACTGCACTCGAGCGTTCTGGGCGTAAGCTTGGATACTTGGCCTACCGAGACCCCATCCACAACCCCATTGAAGAGGGTACCCTGCCCGCCCTCCCAACAGCGTCATCACCATCATCGGTTCCTCCAGCCACCCCGATAACGACCGCCCTTCCGCTGACGAAGCCCACCCATCCGCCCGTGACACCCGCCCTTACATCGGCATTGTCGTCATCGGTGGTCCCTACCGCGCCCACCACCGTGCCCGCCCACCCAACGCCGTCACCATCATCGGTGCTACCAGCCACCCCGCCGATGCCCACCCTTCCACCGACAACAACAACGTCATCAGCAGACCTTCCAGCAACGGATCAAAGGTCCCACGTGCTCCTGCCAAATCCCGACGGCTGTGAACATCCAAACCAAGCATCGGATGGTAGGGGTAACTCGTTCATGCTCGATGACGCGACCCTCGACGCCATCCTGGGGCCAATCAGAACTGATACGCAGGACCAGGAGGCGAGCGCGGCTGGGGATTGGCCACCCGAGAATGCGGGAGGAAGGTTCAATGGCATGGAAGGATTCAAGGAGGGGTCGATGGGAAATAATGGCTCAATCTACAATCAGAATCAGTCAGGAGGATACTCCCCACATTACATTCCGAGTAACATACCTCATCCCAATGGAGTCACGCATCCCGCTCCATCGTCGCTCAACCAGGACACTTTTGATTGCCTGCTCAGCTTCCCCCCGTTCCCCAACCTCATGCCCGCCAAGCAACAGCTCAAGCTTCCCGATTCGGACACCTTCCGCAAACCAGTCCCGACGAACCACGTCGAAGAACAGAATCAGCCGACAGGGACTGCGACTCAACCCCTAGTGATGAAGCCGCTAGATCCGCCACTGTCGCCAAAACAAGCAGACCCGGAGACGCATGCTGCGCCTGACACGGTGGCTGGTGACGAGAAGGAGATGCATGCTGCGTCTGACGTGGTGCCTGGTGACGAGAATGGGCCAGAGAAGAGGAAAGCGGATGCAACAGTGATGCCGGACGTCAGGGAGAGAAGGGCTAAGAAGTCGAGGCGTCAGGTTGAAGAATGGGTAGGACAAGCAGAGGAGTACTTACTTGAAGGGGTTGGATCCACCCAATGGAAACTGCTCATCACTTCGTGGGCAGAATTCGAGGCGCATGTGCTCGTTCAGTCCGGGTCTCGTCTACGACCGGGAAGTGCTGCACTCCGACCGGCAAAACTCTCGATTTGGTTCTCGCAGCGGCCAAGAAGGTGGAATGGGGGTGGGATATCAGACGCTGGGGAAAGAGAGGAGTTCAAGAAGTCCTGGATCCGATGGTGGGGTCACATGCAGCCTGCGGCGAGGCAAGGGAAGGAGGGAGAGATGCCCCCCATGGTGTCGAAGGAGGTGGAATCAGATTTGAAGATTCTGAAGGTGTCTGGGCCGTCTGGCCTTGTGGTCGTCCTTGTCGGCCTGAAATGGTGGGCAAATGTGGAGGACGACTGTTGGATCAAAGCGGTTGAGGACGTGGCAAGTTGTTTTGCGCAGTGGAATGGTGGTTCGAGTTGAAATTCCGACATTCCCACGATTGTTTTGATCCTCAATCCCCCACCCCGCCTGTGATTGCTCGATCGGCGCGTATGATACCTTCTTGTAGTGATCACCACGGGTTGCGCGACCCGCACGGGTTCGCGGGTTGTACCCCGTGGGGTGCGGGTGCGGGTGGGCATTCCCCAACCCGTCCCTTACAAAACAAGCCCAAGAACGTCCAGATCGGACGAGAACTGGCCGAGATATGGCCCATTTATGTGCCAGGACATAAATGAACCATATCTCAGCCAAATCTCGTCCGATTTGGCTGTTTTTGGGTTCGTTTTGGCGGGTAAACCCGCGGTTTCGCGGGTAGGGTTGGCCCGGGTGCGGGTGCGGGTTGCTGCGCCGTGACCCGGGGTCAACCCGTGGTGATCACTACCTTCTTGCTAGAACTGACGGACTGACTGCTTATAGTACGCCCAATTTCTTGAAGTTTACACAATGTTTTTTCCATGTTTCCATTATCTCCGTAAACCGATGTTTTCTTCTGCTTCCTTTTTTGACATTTGCAGTTACAATGGTGCGAGGGCTTTGCCCTCCGTCTTTGGTCTATTTCTCACCATAATTCGCACCACAGACAAATTTGGACCACATTTGTCGTTCTTTTGGACATTTCTACGCTATTTTGACCTACCTATACTGCTTCCCGTGTACTGTATGTTCCACGCCGTACTTTTTGATGTTTTTTTGCATTTGGTGGTCACCGCCAGTCCGTGCGTTAGCCACGTGCGCCATGTGGACAGGCGACAGGGAAGCCCAGGAAGCCCAGACTTGGCCCAGACCATCATTCACATACCAGATCTGTGATGCAGTCTGTCAAGCGCTGTCAAGCGCTCGTTTGGGAAAGCGCCCATGCATGAACCCATGCATGGACCCATCATTATTTATAGCCTTTGCTTATAAGCACGTCCATGCATGGGATATGGCCTGCTGAGGTCCACAGTCCCATGCATGGGATCCACAGATACTCCTCGATTCTCCAGCATTACCAGTGTGTGCTCCGTATGAAGGCGGAGTTTGGCCAGGCCGTGCCACTTGCCAAGAACAAAGAGAAGCTTCATTACATGGCCATTGTGAGGGGATGGAAGGAGACCGTCAAAAGCTGGAATAGCGCACTGATAACATCAATGAGAGGTAAGTCGCCGTGTTACAGTGAAAGCGAGGTACCTGGAGTAGATCCTCAAAATCACGGGCTGCTAGTTGCTTCATATCACTGACGTTATTGACAAAGCGGCGTATGGTATCCCTGCCGTATGTTGGCATGTCGCGGTACCTTGCATCCAAGGTATTGGTGAGGCCTTTCTCTGTCGCTTCCAAGAGCCTCAATAGGTGTATAAACAGGGCCTTCCAGACCCCTATTTCCACCTCGTGTAGGATGTCGACTACCAGCATTGGGTATAGATTGAAACCATGGGGAGATAAGCGCTGAGAGAAAGCATTCTATGCAAAAGGGAATGAGTAACATGGCAACGCACATAAGTAGCTCAGAAGTAAGGCGGTACTTACCTCTGTCGCAACAAGGGATCCATAAGCCAGACGGCCCTCGACCTTGGTAGATAGGATTGACAGTTTCTGCTTGTACATAAACTCCCGGGCTTTCTGAACACTTTCCTTCCGGGTTGCGTCATCAACTCGAGCCCAGCGCCATCGGTTTTTAAGATCCGGTTTCTGACCCATTGCAGGGATATCGACCTTCAGAATCCTGCACCGCGGGCAGGGGTATTGACCCAGGTTCTTGATACTAGCGATGAGAATCCTAGTAAGAAGTAAATTACTCAACACAGTGCTCCAGTCTTGTCCAGCTCCTTCGCACTTACTTCTCAGGGTAATCTGCTGAGTATGTGAGAATGCGGGGATAGAATCTGCGCTTGTCCCCGTCGTATCCCTTCACCACCAAGCCATGACGGTACGCCTCTACAAACTCTTCATCCAAGATCTGTCTCCATTGCTCATGGAAGAGCTCCCGCTGGCAGTGCGTAACAAGAGCCTCATGAGCCTTAGTAAGGTGCTTTTGCCCGGTGTGCTCGGTCACGAATTCCTTGAAGCTGTCGGGTAGCTATGAATAACAGTGGGTAAACCAAAGCGACCGAGTTAAAGAAATCCAAATCGCACCTTTTCAAAGTATGCAATCGTCTCAAAGAGCCTTTGAGAAGGTTTGGAACGTTCATACTTAGATTCGTTGGCAAAAAACAAATATAACGGCCACACTTTTGCAGACCCAAAGGCTGCTAACATAGTGGCGTCTGAAGCAAACATCAGACAGACAACATATCGGGGCAGGTCGCATCCAGGCTCGCGGGGTGAACGCTATCGGGGCAGAGATGAGCCAAATATATGAGGCACATAATTGCGGCCGTACCTGAAGGGCTTCATAAGCCTCAATGAATGCTTTTGACGTATACATTTCTCCGAATGTCCTCACATCCTCCTTCCCATCTCCGGGGCACCAACGAAGGTCAAAGCCCATCGTGTGAAAGTATTCTTGAGCTTCTGCACACTCCAACTTCGCCTTGATTATTGGTATCAGTGGGCGACGATGAAATCCTGGGACGGTGTAGGGGTGGCAACCCGGTTTAACTGACGCTTTTGGAAATGGCACGGAGATAGTAATTGGACTGGTAGACCAAGAGTCCCCATCATCGAGCCATTCTGCCGAGTCCCCAGTGTCATCGTCGTACTCTGACGCCGCCAGAATTTTGTCAATCCGTTTCCAACTTGTCTCCCGCAGGTCTTGTGGCCGGAAGTCGCCATCGCTAACGATATCAACTAGTTTGTTGAAAGACTCCTGGCTCTTTTCAGAGCCGTCAGACCAGAACCATTCCCCCAGACGGAATGAACTAAGATTGGGAAAGGGATAGAAGGAAGTGGGTGCCGTAGCCTTGGGCGAAGCACCTTCAACATTCGGTACATCCTGTCGTTCTCGAAGCCTTGTAGGTGTCACTGAGCTGTCCGGGTCATGAGGAGAGTCGCCAAGTTGATACATGCCGAATTTCTTGTAGAGACCAAAGCTATTTTTCTTCGACTCAACTGGGTAATGAGTTGCAGGCGGCGTTGGTGAATTCGGCTTGGATGGTGGCACAGGGCCTATCAAACCTGTAGCAGCCTTGGCCTTTGGCGCACTTCGGGGTGGAATAACAGCACCGAACAAGGTCGGTGGAAGTGCCGAGGATGGTTGGAAGTCTGTGGATGGTTTGACTTTCGAAGAGATTGTTTTCTTGCGATGACCTCGTCCCAGAAGCTCTGCTTCGGCTGCAGCTGCTACAGCCGGAGGTGAATCCACCAATACTTGGGCTGTTTCTACTATTTTGACCGGTTCTGGGGCCTAGAATTCCTCTCAGCATGTTATATGGTATCGCGTGTAATGGGGAACCACCTGTCGTGCTGATACAATTGGCATGTCTATTTCAAGATTCTCGTCGTCTAACCACGAGGGTAATTTCCGCTTCCGAGCGCTTATACCAGAGCTACTGCCTTCTTCACTATCAACCTGCATTGACTGATGCCTATGGCGGGCCTCCTGTATGCTTTTCCGAAATTTTGCGCGAAAAGTAGGGCAAGATCTGATGTGCAGAGCATAACTGTTCGGTTGCATGAATACTTTGCCACAACGACATTTCTCAGTCCAAGGCTGGTTAGGGAGCTCGTCGTCGTACACCTCCATAGCTGCGAGACGATGGTGGTGGGCGTGGTTCAACATTCGGTGGGCTCTGCGCCATCAACTTTCTCTTCGGAGCGTGCGAGAAGTGTGTGACTCAGGAAGAAGCGCGGAATTTGATACCAGAGCGTGGCATACTACATGACTCGAAACACGAATACAAATACATTTACTAAAACTTCCAATATTGCAACTACCAGGGGTTCGGGGATACGAGACCAAACCAGAAACACAGCGAAAGATAAAGGTAGAAGATACTTGAGACAGGTAGGGCTAAGAGGCGACTTAGAATTAAGCGGCTTGAGTTTGGGATGAAGTGGCTTGAGATGAGGAGGCCTGAGAAGCGGCAGCAGGTTGGGACGGAGGGTCTTGAGAAGAGACCTGGGAGGCCTGAGATGAGGCGGCTTGAGATGGAGTCGCTTGAGTGGCTTTGGATGAAGAGAGAACCCCAGGAGGCGGAACAGCCATATCTCCCCATGCAACTGCATAAACCGTGAGATGCGCAGGATGTGGGAGTGCGGGATATACTCACCAGGACCGACCCAGTGTTCGAGGCGAGAGGAGGACTCGTAAAGGACTTTGAACATGTCGTCTGGAAGGTCCATTGTTTGACGATGGGTCGTATTTAGATCTAGGAGATGGTTTAAGTTAGCCGCTCAACTGATTAGAGAGTCTAGGCTTGGAACTAGCGCACTTGAAAGGTGAAGACCCCTGTCCCAAGTTCGGTAGAGCCTGTAAGCCATTGGATCGGTTTCTACCCGGAAAGTCAAGACATGTAAGTCAATATGAGCGCAAGATACAGACGTACTGATGGCTCGAAGGTGCTCTTCGTCGAGGAAGGGGGCTCGATGAGTGGGTGGATTGGCATGGTTCATGTCGGTAGGTCCGAAGGTGGCATGGAGATCCCTCGACGTGTTCAGCGTCCCGAAAGGAAAGATAGCTTCTGCGCTTCTGAAGGCAGCATAGCGGTTAATCCAGCTCATGTCGTTTTTCTCTGGAGGAGACCCGTGGTTAATCTTATACTTGATAAACTCCAACGTACACCTGAGTTTGCACCGATACATATCTTCAATGAAGGGAAGGGCGTAGAGTTGCTTGGACGTGATACGTGCGCCAAATCGTTCGAGCCCTGCAACAGCCGCCGAGATCTATGTCGTTGATCAGTAAGCAAAGGAAGCGAAGGAATAGAACCACATACACCCGCTGCAGCAACGGCGAAAATAGGAGTGAATCTATGAGTCTGCATCGTAACCCAGGGGTTCTTCTTGGTCAGGAATCGATTCATAGCAATGGGTCCGACTATTCCGAAGGCATCGAGAAGGTGGGTGCTGACGGTACAAAGAAGAGTGCTCCGTAGCAGCTGAGCCTGAAAAAGGGATCTTTCAGGTCCCTCCTCCTTAATGTTGGAGGCCATCGCGTAGGATGCATGATGGGTCTCCTGAAGCTAATGTCAGCGCGCTCAAGGCCCGGGAGAAACACAAATTATGTACTAACCGTGGGCACGATGAGCTCTGGATAAATGAAGTTTATGTGATCCTTTGCCGGACGTGGCTTACGGTCCTTCAACTGCTCTTGAGTCTCAGTACTCAGCAAGCGAGACCCCGGAAGCTTGTCGATGTAGCGATGAAGGAAACTGCCGCATTTCGAGCCAAGAGAAATGGCGGCCTGGAGGGAACCTCGGAAAAAGAAATATTGCGAAATGTCGGGGGAAATGTGTCGTTGCCGCAGGGCAAACCCGATAATGAACTCGTACATATTCGTCCGGATATTATCGTTGAGAGCGACGATCTAAGCAAGAAGATTCAGAAGCGTAAAAGATAAAGAGGAAAGCGATACTTACGTAGTGCAAACAAGGCTTGATGATTCGAACCTTGATATAATCGGCTTTGTCTGCGTCGACGACTAGGCGTCGAGGGATGTTAGTGCCGATTCATGTACCATAAGTGTGAAAGACTTACTGGCCTTGTAGCCAAGGGCTGCCCGTTGCCGCAAATCTCCGACGTGGACAAGGTTAAATCGTGAAGCAACGAAGAACGCAATTTCGTTCGACAGGTCTAACAGCTTCTTGAAGTATCTCTCCACACCACTCGAGTCCAGATATGTGCCAGACAGCATCAAGCTTACAAGGACGTTACTGAGGATACACTGGATGACTTGGCGGAGGCCGTTATCCAAGGCAACATGTGCCTCGAACTGAGTCAGTTTGCCGGCGGCCGTAAGCACACTTGTGACGAATAAAGCGAAGCTTCGGAAGAGCCGTGTAACCTCGATAGCGCCAAGGATATCGACGATGGTGATGCTGATATCCAGGGGGGCGGGCGGGGGCGCCATTTCAAAGTCTTCATCCGCGTACGGGTCAGGAATGCTGGCCATAGGTTGTTCGGGTTTTTCGTAGAACATTGATAGAGGCGTTCCGTTGGCCGGAAGGGACGTCGAGAACCCAGCGAACTTCGTCTTCTTCTGCAACATCTCAAAGTGGCTCTGGAAAGCGGGCCGACATCAGTCAGAAATACGAGCTAAAACAAGTAGAATATGCACCTTAATAATTTCATGGACCTCCGGGTCCATATCCTTAGCAAGATCCGCAAAGTCGGGAGGGCGGACAGGCGGGGGGTTGTAGTGAAAATTCTGAAAGATGAATTCCTCTGTCTCTGCGGCAGGCGGGACAGGCGTAGGAGGGTGCGATGTGGTATATCGAAAAGAGGAATCTTCCGGAACGGCGAGATGAAAGGAGTGTTGCCTCTGCTTGCCGGCTGAGGTAGAGGGTGTCGGTTGAGCAAGATTTGAACGCGAGGACTCTGGTTGGGCGGGATCGAGGGTGGTAGTGCTGTCCTGAGAAACCTTCCAGGTCGGAATGTTCTGGTGATTGCCGGATGGATTCGCAGTCTGGTAGTCGCCGAAGCCTGTATTCATGCCTTGAGATGGTGCCGCCTGCATAGTATTGGCGCCTAGAAACTGGTTGAAGCTCGTAGGGAGTTGCGCAGAAGGATTGAAGCCGGGGAGCTGATGGAGGCCTTGGCCAGAGAATGAAGAGGTGGTGTGGGCACCGGGATGAGCCATGGAGGGGGCGTAGCCTAATGGAGGGGTGGGAGAGGGGTTGTAGGTCGGGGCCGGTGTCGCAGATGAGCCATAACTCGAAGTCGGAGATGCGTAATGAGTATGTGTGCCATGACCGGGAAAGTGGACAGACGAGGCGGGGGGCACCATGAAGCCGTGGGAGGGAGTCGCCATCGACTGACCAGGATAGGACGGGTCGGAAGCTTGATGAGGGTTACCAGCGTCCATGATAGGCTGGTTGGCGGTGTGCTGTTGGTACGCGGCGGTTTGCTGTTGGTACGCGGCGGTTTGCTGTTGGTACGCAGCGGTTTGCTGTTGGTACGTGGTGTTTTGCTGTTGATACGCAGCGTTACCCAGGTATGGTTGTGCCAGAGGCACGCGATCCTCGTAATCAGAAGGGGGATCCATCCCTGCAGTAAGGCATAAGCATCCTATGCAAGTATATGTGAACGCAACTTGAGAACATACCCCTTGAAGATAGCGAAGCTGGCGAAGTACGATTGTAAGAGATTGGAACTGGCGATGGTTACTCTTGAATTCTGTCGCCACTTATATAGTGCAGGAACATATACAATTTCAATCGGCGGTGGGCGCAGAGTGCTGGGAATTACTTTACAGATTTTGGAACAATAACGCCGTTCCTGCAGCGCATATGATAACCAGAGCACTTCACGGAAGGGGCGAACTGGGAGAAGACATGACATGAGACACCAATCCATGCAAATCAGCACAAATTGCTCACCTTGCTTTGTAGCCTGGGAGTTAGAACTCTTCATTAGAAGAGGAGTAGTTGACCCTGCTACTCCAAATAGCAGACATTACCCATAGATCATCGGTACTGGGCAATTACCGATCTGTCATGCCCATGTCAGAGCCGCTTCAATTGCTCATCTTGCTTCGTAACCTGGGAGTTAGAACTCTTCATTAGATAAAGAAGGGCTTACCCTGCTACTCGAAACAACAGATAATTATAGCCAAATCGGGTTGGCTTTGCAAAGCTAGTGAACCGCCTTACGCATCCTCCATGTTCTTATCATCCAATCTAGACGGAGCTGCCTGTCTGGCTTGTCCCTTCGAAACTTCGCAGAGTGTAGCATTGACCTAGTTTATCTAATTTATCCCAGGGAGCGTCAGCGGAAGGCGAGAAGGGGACCGAAGTAGCGTATCCAAAAAAACACAGTGGTATAAACATTCTTCCCAGTCAACGACAGCGTCCTAACTCACGATGTTAACAAGGCAGCCATGGAACCAGTTTGGAATGGGACTTACCTTTGGTTATATGTCAGATGGAGCGGCGCCATGTTCAAGCTCCCCAAGTACTGTTTGATCAGCCCCCTTGATACCAGTGATCGCCTTGTTCTCGGTGCAAGTAGGACAGTAGCTCGAGGAGGGTAGCGGAGAGACCAACAAGGCGAACATACTCGGCAGTCCCCTCCAGCCGCCTGATCATCCTCGCCACGATGCTCTCCAGAACGGTTCCATAATCGCCGTGCAGCGGATGGATCTTCGATGACGATGAGTCGGGCCAGGTCGGTGTCGCTGATACCGGTGATCATACCGTCCCACTTCTCGGGCGTCGTGACGGTGATCTGGCACGGCGATTTGCTACTTTGTCATTTGAGAGTTGCCAGTGAGTTCGCCAACTTCGATCTAGAAGGGCTTGAGGCGGGTCAAGAAGTTGCCGACCATCTCATTTACGAGGGCCTTCATGAGGGGATTTAGAAGATCTTGAACCAGTAGTTGAGGTTGAGTGAGCCATCGGGCGCGATATGCCCCCTGAGCTCATGGAGGACAGTCAACGTCGCGAGGTTCGTCTGAATGGGAAAGAGATCATTAGAATTGTCTAACGAAGAATATTGGTCGAACTCACCTTTCTGCACCAGTGGGTGCGCAGAGCAGAACGTTCGAATGCCATGGCATACAACTTGCTCTGCAGAGGTCGTGCACATCCATCTCGGCCTCTACAATGGATGTCAGTACGAATTAAAGAAAGGCTATGGTCGAACTCACCAATCGCGATGCATATCAAGTTCACAAGGCCGTTGAGGAAGTTCTCCACCAACTCGAAGAGGCGGTCGCACAATCCTGTTGTGAAGGTTGAAGGTTGTAATAGTAGTTGGGTTTCTGTGTCATTCGTCGATATAAGTACGTCCACCTCAAGATATCCTGGAAGAACATGTCAGTTATCCGCTCGACTGAAAAGTCGCGGCTGAAAATGTACCACAGCGTCCTGCATGGCCTCGATGGTCTTCACAGCTATCTCCGCCACGACGTAGTCATGGAGCACGTGTATCGGAAGGTGGGATTTGATCACGATGGGCAGTCCCTCAGCCAAGAACTTCTTGTAGCAGTCGTTCCTCGTCTATTGGAACATGAGGACGCAGCGACTGCGCTCGTCTTCCAAAGGCCTGCGCGCATGACCATCATCTGAAGGTCGTCCATAACGGGATAGTCAAGGTAGTGTCCTTGCCCTCGTAGTATTGCACACCCATGGCGATGACCATGTAGCTCGCGACGGGCAAGCTCCACGCAGTGTCCTATTGAAAGATATGTCAGTAATCGAAACGCCGAGAATCAACTGAACGGCATACCTTGGAAGCGACCGGGACTTGGATCGTGCCAGACTCAAACAACCTCTGAACAATCCTCGTTTCCTGCTTATCCAATGCATTGTGATAACACCCGGTACCGAACTTCAAGTTCTCGGCGAGAGCCTTGTCACGAAGATGGTCGAGATGGGCTCAATGTTGAGGAACCGATCGGCCTTGCCCTCTGCAGAGGTGTGGTCGACTGCGAGGGTACATTTGATGACCCGGAGGGCCGAAGGCAGTGACGGGCTTCATGAGGGATTATTCGAAAATGGCGTGGTAGGCGGGCTTGGACATGAAGATCATGAGAGATGGGGAAATGGGGAATCGAGAACGACTCGAGATGGAGATCCATCTCGAGAGGGCGCGCACTATGAACCTGGATAAATGCAAGCAAAACATAAAACGGAAACGTAGAACATACCTGAGCATGAAGTTGAAAATAGAGGGCAACGGCGCACCTATCCATTCTCCTAGATCCCGCGCATTGACCGATTCTGGCCTTGATCTCAGTCTGCATCGGGATATATCGCATCCTAGAGATCACAGCTTCATACGTCGGCCCAAACTCTCCACGACCATCTAAATCTCATCCGCAATCGACGGTCCGATATTTCGAACATTCTTCCTCTGCCTTCCGAATAATCGTCACGGTCTTGAGATAACATCATCTCACTATCAAATAGACGTCACTTATCTGTACAAGTTATGACCAAACTAATGTTACGAACCTGAGTCGGCGTGCAGACGATAACATCCCAGTCACCCTTCTCCAACAACCTCAAATCTGTGCTCTCCCACCCTGCACATCGCCGAACTTCTCTTTCCACTCATCCACCAACAAGCCGACCATCTCCTCATAT
Source organism: Ephemerocybe angulata (assembly GCA_013368325.1). Classification (NCBI taxonomy): domain Eukaryota; kingdom Fungi; phylum Basidiomycota; class Agaricomycetes; order Agaricales; family Psathyrellaceae; genus Ephemerocybe; species Ephemerocybe angulata. The sequence goes on from JAACJK010000066.1 coordinate 212,564, forward strand.
GGCTCGGTGCACACGGCCTCTTCTGCTCGCCCCATCGCACTCCAGAACCTCATCAGCGCAAACTGGGCACAGGCAGTCTTTCCACTTCCCATGAAGCACCAATGGAGGTTCTCGTCCGTCGCGTAGAGCGCCTGGAAGACAGCGTATGGACCAGGCGTATGGATCTTGTGTGTATGTATCTTGTTGAAGGCCTTGATCTCTGCGAGTAGATCGACTCAAACTCCTTTCTAGAGAGCAGTGAGGGGAAGTGGTTGGAGGTAAAGGAGAGGGGTTGGAGGCGGGAACTTCTCCGTGAGCGAGATGCTTGGATTAGATAGAACGGCGGGTCTCGAACGGGAGTCAGTGGTCGGAAATGAGAGAGATGTAGTAGTTGGGGGGAAAGGGCTCGAGCATGGATGGTGATCATGAGGTTGTGCAGGTTGTGCTTAAGACGAAGGTGCCATGGGATGAGGACTGTCAACGTCCTCGACTAGGATGTGGAACGACTCGGCGCCTCCATGAGCTTCAGGGTGCCATTACAAGTCGGGAAAGATGGGAACGTCGGCTGAACCTGGGCTTGGGGCCTTGAAAGGTCGGATGGTCCTGAGGGCGGATGTTCACTGAAGCACGTACGGCTTGGGCCCGAAGGTGTGAACCAGATGATGAACATGACGGCCATCCTTCGGGAAACCCAGCAGCTCGCCGGAGCCCTTCTTGCGACATATTCGTAAGTTGCGATCATGGCGAAGAAGTGGGTTAGTAAATGATAAGATACGAGTTGAGCGCACGGAAACAACTTGGGCCCTGTCACGATGATCGGGAATCGTCAGGCGTGGGAATTGTCTGTCAACGTTGTCTGAGTTCTCCCACGACTCAATTGGGAAGACCCTGCATGGTTTTTTTAAACTGCCATTCGCTCCTTTTGCCACCGCCTCTCATGCCTCATTGCGAAACCCCATCCGTCGTTCCTACTGTTATCACAGTCACACCTGACCTCATGCCAGTGCCAATTGGCGCCGCACCATCCCCGGACTCGGTGGAATATCTCGACGGATTCTTCGGATCTCGACACCGGAACACATTCTTGGACTGGCCGTCGGGGGTGGGATTGGGATTGTTGGACCGCCCTTGCGTAACCCTGACATTTACCGACGCCGAGATGCTGTCGCTTTTTCGACACCTTCAAAGTCAGAGACTCGAAGGGCAGCCTCGCGATCACCCAGTCCTTCCAGGTCAGACCGCGGCGGAGGCCCCGGGCTTCGATGATCCGCTTCTGGAAAGCGTATTTGCGAAGATCGCGGGTTCTGTCTCTCAGTTCCTCCTTGAACCTCCCACTGGGATCATGCTTAGGAACACGTTCGCCACGGTAAAATCGACGCATATTGTCCTGTCTGTAGAGTTAACTAATAGGCTGGACCCTTACAGTGTGACAACAGCAAGGTCACGGACACCCATGTCAGTGATTCTTCCGACCCTGAACTCGACATCGGAACCCATTCGTCCACTCCGAATCATGGAAGCGAGATCGCAACTATATCGGATTCTACACTGCCGAGTCCAGATTCGCATCCTCAGCCTCGTCGGTCGGCCCGTCTTCTTGACAGCATCCTGGGCCCTTCCCATAACGCTGCGTTAATGCAACCCCCAGGTTCCGTTGCGAATGACACTCCCAGCCGTACTTCAACTCGTAAGCGCCGGAGCCAAGATTCCAGCTCTAGTCGTCCTCGCAAGGCGAAGAAAACCCAAAATCTCCGCGCCTCGGATAGTAGAGGCTCTAAATCCCGACGCGCAACCCATCGAGCCCTCCGACGCACTGATAACGAGGTGCGCAGGAGGGGTCTCGGACCGGAAGATCTTTGTTTGCCTTCTGGGTCTCACGCTTCCGGGGTTGGAGAGGTTGTGGATGAAGAGACTACCGATGGATCTGGGGATTTCGGTGAATCTCGCGGTGTTGAACCTGTCGATACAACAAGCGAAGGGTATTATCTCGAGAATGAAGGGAATCCGACGCCCGAGGAGCAGCCGTTAGAGGAGTCTGCTCAAAAGTTGCTAGGAGCCCTATCAGCCATGGCTACCAACGCGATGGACTGCGAGGCTCGGTCAGAGGTAATCACAGACGCTCACTGGCTTTTACGTGATTTGAGCGGAAAAGTATGCGATAGAACCTCTGCAAGAGAGGATACATCACGCAGATCTGGTTACGAGCACGTCCTGCAGAAAATCGACAGCGCTCAAAGGCTGCATGGTTTGGCAGAATTGTCATATCTGTTGGGGGTAATGGAGTTTGCTATGGATGTCAATTTGTGAGTAAAATAACTGTGTTCACGCATCGGGCTATGGGCTTACTTTCCTAAGGGATATCTCTACTCGACGTGTGTCTGCAAGCATCGTCATCTCAGAGATTCGGGAGAAAGGCGGGATGGGTGGTCGCTCAGAGAGAACACTGAGGCGTTACCTGACGGATGGTATCAGGGCTTGTGCCCTAGCAAGCGCAGGTAAAGTTCAGCAGTTGGAGTAACTTCACAGGATCAACTCACCCCCGTCCAGGATCTATTTATCTTGTGATAATATTAGCCTGTTGCCGTGTTAAGCAGGACATCAGGCATATGGCTGGAGATAGCATAATGCGGCTTGCACGGATGATCGCAATGCCACCACCAGGAGGTATGTCGCAGCTTTCACATCTGAACTTTCGCCATCATGATTCTGCCCGGTCGCGAATTAAGCTGATCTTCATATTAGACACATTGGTTGGTCGGACTATCCGAAACCAGCTCATCCCCTCGATCGCATACCTTAGAGCGAGGTATCCACTCAGGCTGACCTCGATCTTCCCCGCAGCATTCCTGATGAAGCACGGCTTCAGCTGGACGGCAGAGTGCGGTGATTTAGTGAGCTGGGACCAAAACCTTGATAGAATAATGCTGTATAAGTGCGTACCCCAAAGGCTTCGCTGGAGAACGCAGATATTAACCTTACGTTCCCCATACTAGTGATTTCGTGAAATCGCGTGACGCCGTCGCGTGGAAGAAAGTGCTCGAACCTTCTGACTTGACTGAGGCTTGGGTCAATAGTTCTCCAGAGGATCCTCAGATCGTGAAGGGTCTATGGAGGAGGCTCATCACTCCCAATAACTATCACGATCCCGGGGCCGAGGGGACTCTTCCCCCCAAAGCCATTAAACATATCGCGACCCGTTTCGACCCTCGTCTTCCAGGAAACACCTCAGTTGACTATTCAACGAAGGATAGCGTTGATCGATATGAGAAAACTTGTCTGGAAAGGGAGCGAGCTAGTGCTGCCCTGGTCACCACCACCATTGACGAATTCGAGAAATTGGTACCTTTTCATCAGACTGTCGAGATAAAGTCCACTAATTGTTCGATGCCCTCTTCTAGCTTCAGGAGCAGCTCAGAACTGGCGAGCGAGAACCGGCTAATCAATATATAGAACTCGACACTTCGCAGTTGGACGGCACCACCCTTCGAATTGACGACAAAAACGGTGACTGGCTGCTGATGGCGTGGCCGGATATGCCACAGTCTATACGCCAACCAGTCTTGGATCATATGCAGCTCCTACTTCCTGGAGTAATCAACGGTATCAACACTGAAGTCGAGGGCTTTGAGCAGCAGTTCGAGGCCTTACATTTCTCCTTTTACAACCGGTATTCCCAACATGTGAGTGGATATGTACACCCGGCCTTCTAGAGGGTACTGATCATGCTTCACGGTTACATAGGCTAATTCTAGCACGCCAATGGATGCAGACATTTCGACTATCCGAAAGACCGGGAAGAACAAAGTTAATAGCTGCTGTAATGTACCCCGGGGAAGCCGCGAGTACAAGGATTATCCCGAGGAGCGTGATGCGATCTACGAAGCCTTTGAACCCTTTTTCCAATGGATTTCGGGAAAGGTGCGTGGCGTCTCGCACCTTAAACTTTGCTATGATTAACTGAGGGCATATATTAGGTCCAGGAAACCCTTCCAGACGACTGCCACATTGCCTCCGGCTATGTTGATGTTCTACCCGCGAAGCAAGACGTTGCATGCTATCCATTTCCGTGCCTTGTTGTTAACTTTAATGTGGCCACTAGGCTACACAAGGACGTGGGCGACGACGACTTCTGCGTGACTGTAGGATTCACAGCTGGCTCAGGTGGGGAGTTGTGTCTGAAGGAGCCTGGCATAATCTGCCGCTCAAGCCCCGGAGACGTCTTTGCTTTCCGTAGCAGTCGGGTGTCCCACTTCAACATGGACTATGTCGGTAAGCGCATCTCAATGGTGTTTCACACAGACAGAGCTGGAAGGCAGTGGAGGGAGAATAGAAATGGTTGGATGTATCATCGGGATATGCGAGCCGAACCGCAGTGATGGTGGCTAGGGTTGTAGAATAGGTTCCCAATACAACTCGGGTTATGCGCTCTTAGTAGCAGTCTTACCTCGGACTCAAATACTTAGGAGTTTATAGACCCGTTTGCGAAAGAGCAGGGTGAGAGTTCTGAGTGACTTTGAGGGCGTCTTCGCCGCACCTTCTCCACTCCTGCTGATTCATCGTTGCGCGGTGTTTGAATATGGCTGACTCGGCGCTCAGAGTACCGACTCGGAAGATGATCATTCCCACTTCGTTATCTCTTCCTAATACCACCTACTCCGACCTCCGCAGTCCACGCTCCACCACCAGGCCCCGACTATAAACCGCCCAACCCAAACCCACACACTGACGGTTCTTTCTACCCATTCCGAACTCCCCATGGCCCCTCGCTCCTCAAGCCCTTCGTCTACTCCATCGCCTACTCCATCGCCTATCCCTTCAAGTTCGCCTATCCCTATCCCAAATCGTCAAGTCACAATAATAACCGCCGGCCGACGCAGTGTGACCTCTCGTCGACATCCTCAAGGATTTTATCTGCCAGAAAACGAAAGGAATTGGGACGCGGCAGGAGGCTCTAGCGGACGACCAGGTACAAGAACAATGGGTGGGAGAGGTAGCTTCACTGTGAGTGTTCAAAACGCCTCCCACTAGAGGTTTGAACTAACCCCAAGGTAGAGGGCCCATCGGAACCGCAGTTGGGGTCACCCTTACCATGCACAGTGGCGGGACGTACATGTGTCCTTACGACGCCGTCAAGTAGAAGGGGCGATTGAGCAGGTTGAGGTTGGCTTGGGAGCGAAGGTGGTTGAGTGCATCTACCTCATTCAGTCTCTCTCCGACCTTCGTCAAGAGGATTCCAACCTTGCAGAGGAGCAAGCTCACTTGGCGAATGGAACCTCTGCCCTGGACGGGGGATTGGCAGATCACTTCAATCAAGAGGAACGCATCGACGAATTTTTACTCCATTTCCCAACATTTGATATGACCCCTGTACGCCGAACGCCTCTCTCACATCGCGATAGTGCGCATCGAGAAATTGGCGCAGTCTACTACCGCAGTCCTTCACTTTCATCTCCTTCCTTTAACTCCGTCTGGAATTCTGTTTCATCACACCTTTAGGTGTTCTTTGGGCGCACGAAGGGTCTCTCAGGAGAAATATTATACTGTATTCTACACATAATATGTCGGAATGGATGTTGTATAAAAGGGAAAGGTCCTCAGATAAGCTAAAAGGAGTCGTTGCTGGGGCACTCGTGGTGATGTTTGTATCTGCCATAATAAATCCGGGAACAGGTGTCGCAGACCTCAAACTGGACCTTCATGTCCTCGGGCGACATTCCAGGACATTCTTCCGACATCATCATACGAGGGGGGTAAAAGACTTCATCCAAAGCGTCCACTGCAGGTGCATCACAGCGGTGGGTCCTGCAACGCTCAATGAATATGTAGCGGTTGCATATCTTACAGCTGCGAAGTATCTTCATGAATTCGTTCAATGTAATGCCTTGAGCTACTGGGGAGCAAAGCAGATACAAGAGCTTGAGGTTGCTGGGTGGCATCTGCAATTTTGGGTTGTGTTTCTTGATCCCTTTGAGATGCTGTTCATCGCAAGGTTGGCCTGCAACCCGCTGGTAAGCAACATACCATTGGTTTCCAGGAAATGAACTCACCAATTGGTCGGACTTGTTTAGAGATAAGCCTCTTGAGCTCTTCTCGATTACCACCTCTGAGGTTATACGGGGAGCGGTGAAACTGCTCAGCAGGCTGAACACCAGGGAGGTTGTCGAAACCCCCGACTGTGAGGGAAGGTAAGTTACGTTCTTAAAGGCGAATGTCGAAGTTGATCAATGACCCACAGTTTGCTAGTGCATCTCCCGCCCGAGCCACAGGGAAATTCAGATTGGGGATAGCACGCTCCTGGGGAACATCTGCAGGCATAGAGATGAGCTTGGGGATGACTATGGCACCAGATGGAGTCGTCTGCACAGGTGTGCCTGCCGTGTTGGGAGTCTTAGGGTAATCCCAGTGGCCCAGAACAGAATGCTGTCCAACTCGGACAGGAACCATGTCTGAAGTTTCGACCATATATGAGCTATTATCTGGCAACGGAGAGCGAAAGCAGCTACCATCAAATCCATTGGAGGTGACGGGCACTGGGGGGCTAATGAGGACGGTGGGCACCTCAATGAGGGTGCTTTGGCGAAGAGGGCTTGGGGTATGAGCAAGGTAGCTACCCGCCACTGATCTCTGAGGGCGTAAGCTTCTCACAGGCAAAGGAGGAATAGAGGGGTGATCTGGTACGTTTCAAGTTCAATATAAGCCTCGATGTGGTTGTAATACAAGCGCTAGCCACACCTTTAACGAAATCTTCACCCTTTCCGACAGCCAGTGCGCGACAGAGAGGGCTGGGCATTCCAGGTAAATGTCCAGTTAGGCGTGCATGCTCCCTGGAGTATGGGTGGACTGCAAAGCGAGCCCTTCCGCGCTGCAGGATAACGGTAGAGATGGGCGGAACCTCCGAGAACGACATAGCCCTTCTCATTGACACGCTAGGTGGCTCTTCAGCAGGGGAGAGTTGGGAGAGCTTAGCGCTGAGGGTTTTCTGGAAGGGAGTAGGGGAAGACATGTCGAGGTCTGATATTCCCTTGCTAAATTGCGGCCATTCTTATAGCAATCTTGTAGCGATCCGAATCTGACATTTCACCACCTATATCTGGCCAAGTCTTTCAACGATTTGCAAGTGAGTCATAGCAACTCTAAAAGTGATATGCGGGATGCTGCTCCAAAAAGGCGTGGGTAGAGGCGTGGGTTTACTCGCTCTTGACTCGCTCGACAGAGTCGAACAGACTGGTAATTGTGAGTCATTCCCCTTTTCGACCTTCTCACATAGTAATATGTGTGGCGTCTTTTAACTAAAAGTCATCTTACTATACCCAGTTGAACAGCACCCATTACCCTCCTTTACTATGGGTGATACACCATCGCCGCGCAGAGCCCCTTCTCGTGCTAGTACGCCCAGTACTGCTCGCCCACCTCATTGTACTATCTGCCGCATGCCAAAGAAAGGCCACGCGCGATCTGGTTGCCCTAGCGGCCCCCCACCCCCCAGAAGGTCTAGGACTCCGGCCATTCGACCGAAGGAAGAGCACCAGTCCTCTGACGAAGGAACCGAAACCCCGACCCCTCGCCGGGGTCTACTTCCTTCGATATCGAGGGGGGCGTCAGCAACGCCCTCAGCGCCGGCTATCTCATTCCGATACGTACCCAACAACAGGCTCACGGGGCAGTACCGTCCAATTGCAGAGCTTCGCACCCACCTACAGACTCAAGGCATCACCCTGTCCAGTTTCCGTGTGTCCGAAGACGGCGAGTGGAACTTTTTTGTGGCTGGAGAGAGGGATGAAATCCTCCGGTGGATATCAGATATCATCGAGGACGGGGAGGAGGGCACTGCCAACATCGGGGACGGGGAGGAGGGCACTGCCAATGGGGCTAGCACTGCCGATAGGGTTACCACCGCCAATGAGGCTAACGACAGACGGGTGATCCAAATTCAAGGTCGTGGTAGAGGAAGGGGAACGACGAACTGCAAGGTTTTTATTGGCTTTATAACGGGATCTGTCATTTCTTACTGCCTTTTGGCTTTTATGGAGCTCTGAATTTTTGAATACGCAGATGTTTACATTTTATTAGTGCAGCTTCAGCTTCAGCCCTTCACTAGCGTCACTTCTACTCTTGTATTACGTATATCACCCCTGTAAATTACCTCGGATTTGACACACTTTATGCTTGGTGCACAAAGGAGTATGAGATGACGACTATAGAGCTTAGCGCTCAGCAGCTCAGGGGCACTAGTAGCAAGTCCTGCCGCAGCTTGTGTGTCCATATGTACATCTGTTATGTATTGGGTCTCACGCAATGACTCACTGCGATGGGCCTCTGGTAGAACTATGTCTCTTGAGTCATATGCTTGGGATGGACTCATGGGATGATAAGTGTGCAAACCCAGGAAAAGTGTCACACAATAGTCGCGGTTTCGCTCATGAGTCACTACAGAATTAGTCTATATAAGAAGGGCTGGAACCGCAGTGCTGGAACCCTCGCATATCTCCCCACCAACTTCCTTGCCCTGCCACGAGCAATAAATATGGCTTCTGCATCTGCATCAGGCAAGGAGAACGTAGCACCTCAGAAAGACGGCCAGATTCAACCTGCGACTCCTCGGTTCGGGACGGCCAATAACAAGTCGAAAAAGTGCCCGTTGAATGCGCTTCAGCTTGGACCGAGGAAGCGAGCGTAGGTTGTTTGCCATTGTTCTTAGATGTAATGTCACCCCCCTATTCAGAGCACAGCCGGACCCGCTCGTCCACCATGGAAGGCATTTCGGAAGGACTATCTTCGCTTTCTCTAATATACACTCTCTGATAATACTTGGATTGGCGTCGCAAGAGGGTGATGCACCGGAGACGCAGCAGTGAGTGGTGTTTTGGTTTGTCTCTCCCAAGCCAAAATATTTACGTGTTCTATCAGAGAGCGCCGTGAATGCAGGGTATATCGTAAACTACTGAAGCTTGTACCAGGCCTGGAAGACCGTTTGTTGGAAGCAAACGATGACGATGATGGTGTTATATTTGAGATCGCATCCCATGTGAATGAGCATACTACCACTGTGTCGTGTTGATTCTCACATTTTGCAGCTGCAGAAAGGGGCGGCTAGTGCCCGCTCTGATGACACTAAGAGTCTGAAAAGTGCCATCATCGAATGGATACAACCTTCGGATGGGCAGCCTCTCCAACCTCCTCTGGCTAGAAATGTGAAGGTTGATAGAGGCTTTAACCATGAGCGCACAGGCAAACTTCTGTGCCCCGCGCCTCTGGATTGGTCTGATCCAGAGTAAGTGCCCTTTATAGTTGTCTGGATTACCTCGGACTTACTAGAACGGTATAAGGGTAAAGTACCAACTAAGGAACAAGACGATGGCAATTCCAGGGAATCACTGGCCCCTTTTTGTTTATCGTGATGAAGTATATGATGACGACGATGTATGGAAGGGCCTTTTTCGCAGTAAACTCCTGGTCTTTGTGCGCCCGGACATTTGCTTCCCTTTTCAAGTCTCTACTCACTGACTATACCTTCAATATCAGGCCTACAAACACGTTTTTACATCTCCAAGCTCGGTTGATGATGATCCAAAGTCCACGAGGTCTGGAAATGCACGTATACATGGCATGACAAACGTTACACCAGCTTCTGTTGCATATATCGCAACACAAGTGAGTCCGAGGTCCTCCATTATGATGAGCACATTGACCAGGTCCATCTAGGTTCGATTTGCTCTTTCTTCTGCTAGTGTTTTCTCGAGGACGGACAAAGAGTCCGACTCTGAGACCTTCTACACCTCAGTGCTAGAGCACTTCGAGGATCCGGATGAGCAAGATGAGGTGAAGGATCTTATGATTTGGTGGAACCGGCAAGTTTTTCCATCGTTCTCTAATGTCAAGCGAACCGCCCCAGCAAATAGTGTATTGTCAAAAATCAAAGAACGTCGTGCGGCCATCAAAGCACGAGCTGCTGCTGCTGCCGCCGCTGAGGGTGGGAGCGAGGCTGGGACGGCTTAGCTAGGAAAGAGACAATGGGAATCGGAGATGGTAGCGATGGTAAGCCGGAGCCCGGAGGGATCGAATTCGAAGTGCTTGATTGACTAGAGCTGTATACACCACAATTCATATAATATTGATCGTCACCAGAGACCTTTTGGGTGATCAGCATCGAAATCATTCCCAGTGAACCAATGGATGCTCAACCTGGACGTCTGCTCCGACCTGGTTAACATTCCCCAGCCTTTGAGACTTTGCTTACATCAGATTTCTTTCCAACTTCATGTCGTACGGCTGGAGATTTGCAACACATGGCTTTCTGAGGTCGTCCACAAGAAATATTCCACCGTGATATATTCGGCCAACAGGCTATCACCTCACCGTAGCCATTAAAAGTGTTATGGCTTATTGCCGCGATTGGATGGTATGCAAGTGCGCTAAATATGTCCAAGGTATAACTGACATCTGTTCTTGGCGCAAATGCTCCGTACTGATGTGGTGCCCATAAGAATTACACCTCGCGACAGTGCGGTTCAGGCTTAGGGAAATGATACGCTATTATCACCACTTCCAGCATTGGCGATTTTGTCTGCCTTTTGGCTATACGTGAAGAAGTATAATATATACCACCCCTTATATGGCATTGCTGACCTTTTTAACGTACCAAGGATGTTAAACCTTGCAACCAATGTCAGATGGGTGCCATACATGTAGACTTTACACCCTTTACGACAGGCGTGTATGACCTGTCACTCAGCTGGACTTGGTGGACCTTGCAACCGATTGCAATATCCACCATTCCGCCAGTTCTGGTTGACCTGACAAGCAGGTGAGAAGATGCTTCAACTGCGCTTCGGCTGGTAGATCTTACAACCCACTGAAAAGTCCTACCGTTCAGCCGCTTTTGGCAGAGCTTATCACCAGCTTGTAATGTGCCGCATTCAGGTGCACCTGGCCACATTTCACAAAGGGTAGCGTCCCTTATATTGCGTAGTCAGAGGGGCTCCAAGGATGATATACTTTCTGTACTTTATAGGTCCATGTAAGTCTATATCGTGGCTTACATGGCTTTGTCTCTGGACACTGGGTCACCCGATGTGTAGATGTCGAGTATAACGAGCTTGGGGTGCAGAGTTTGGGAGGATGAGTCAATTGGGTTGGGTTTACTCGACAAGAGGAATCAGATAGCAAGAGTTTCGCCTAAGTATCTGTCACGATACAATCATGGAACATTCGTTCTGTCGATGTTCCCGAGGTCCCCACGTTTGGCCCCACGTTTCTCTAGCGGGTTGCATTCAGTCGATTGAATTGAAGAACGCCTACCCGGCTGCCAGATACCGAAAGTCTGGCGTTCATTGCAACACGTATAGGTTTTGCCAGAATGAAGGCACGGAGGAAGCCCAAGGCGCCCAGAAACGCGTTGAGCAATGAGCAGGTGAGTCCGGGGGAAAAGAGATCAAGGATGCAAGCCGGCAGGCTGAGCTGATCGCATCAACATCTAATCTAATCAACGGCAGTCTGCGGCTGAGGCCTGAGCGCTTAATGGCTGGCTCCACAGCGTTGTGGCGATGACCCCCAAGGACTGGGCTCCCGTGGGCACTTTCTTTACAGCTTAAGCCTCATGGTAGACGACACCATCCACGTGTGAATTGCACGACGCCATTTCTGAGAATCCCTGCTAGTTAAACGTCATATAGTTACACCTCCTTCATCCATCCCTTCTTTCTACAATGCCGAAGGAGAAGTCCAGATTCCCCCGCCGTGTCTGCAGCAGGGTTTACTCAAAGACGGACTTAAGTGAGTGTATAAGCTCCAGGCCGTCAATGAAGCCATGACTCAAGTCATGGAATTTACTACAGCTTCCACCACCCTCGCTCGCCGACCGAGCCGCCATCCAGGTCCCCAGACACTATGCAACAGCAGCAACTTCTCTATTGATGTCATGACGGTCAACAATGTTCATGGAAATATGGTCGTATGTAGAAGCGAGTACGAGGAATGTATGTATATTTGGCCTTCTTCTGGGACACTCAATGCCCATAGTCGAAGGTGTAACACTCGGTTCATGCTCCCGGGAAGCCCAATTCGGCGGGGTAAAATTCCAGGGGCCTCTGAGAACCTCTTAGAAGTAGCAGCGTTTCGCCACGTGCAAAAACAAACGTACCTCCTGCTTCGTAAGTACTTCGCCTTCGTTCCGAATCTTTCAAGGCCTGAGGTAGAACCCCAATTTGTCGTTCCAGAGAAGAACCTTCTTCCTTGGGGTGAACGCTGGGGCAAACCATACACGCCAGAAGCTCTGGGCACCGTGCACATCGGGGTCATGCAATATAATGTTGAACCCCCCGGCTGGACTGAATATAAAGTTTTGGTTGCTTTAAGCATGAAATCCTTTCCCACGATGCCTTCTCCTACTAAATGTCCTTTTGGGAATGTTTACTCGTATATATATGTCTGCTTATCGATTATACTTCATTTCTCTGTACTTTATCCTTTCTCTATATCTAGACGCAACAAGTATGTAGCTCGCGGTCCGCTCAGATAAGCGAGACATCCCAAATAAACTGTTAAAGGCGTGAGGCCGGGCACCGACTCTGAGCTGTATTATCTGGGCCCCGCACTGAGAATCCTCAGTGAGGTCCCTGATAAGACCGCTCACAGTCCGTGCCACCAGCCACCGCTCAACACTATGCCATCGCACCTGAATACGTGAGACCATTCTCGTAGTATAACATCCGTACGGTATGTACCTCAGTGTCCGTCCCACACCTCCAAGGAGGCCGAAGACGCTCAGAGGCTGGGAGCCGGGGATCGACATTGATTAATAAACTGTCCTCGTCGCTCATGAACATACTCGAGATGAGTGAGGCAAGCCTGTGTACTCACATACAAATGTATGAATTCACCCGCAGTAAGAAAGGATGCCAGTAGTGCAGTGGAGAAGATCGATGTTCGAGGTCAAGATGCAAGATCGATAGAATCGATGGTGGGCGTCTATTTATACAGTGGAGTGGATTCTGTGGCTTCTACTTCACACAGTCCCATGTTCTCGCGTACCTCGTGACACAACCCACGGGGAGAGATAGGGGAGATTCCGTTTATTTGGATCTTCTGGAGGAACTCCAGGTCGTCTGGCGATCGCGATAGGACGTCCAGGCTGGCCCCTGGGCGCTTATCCCGACCGAACGGAAACATGGAAGCCTTGCTATGCCCCACCACCCCAGGTACATTAAAAAGTATGGCCCTCTGGGCAGACCTGGCCACTGTTTCTAGCACTCAATATAGCCCTGTTTATTGAAGTCACTCCTAATACTCACTATTACCTACCTTAATCTATCGGACAGTATCGATAGATGTCCCTTCATATGGCTCATCTACAAGCTTACGCTTCGTCTCTTCGCGACGCCTTGCAGGCTTCGCCTGCAGCTTGCCGGGGCTGCGTGGTTGCAACTGTGCCCGTGGACCGCCTCCGTCAATCTCTGCCGGCGTGTTGCGCCTCCGTTCTGCAATTTATATCGGATGTATCTCGTTACTCGTAGACTTTGATACTACATAGTCACGGTTGACCAATGACAGTCAGACCTTGGCCTGATGGTACATAGGGCCCAGGGGAGAGCGTGCAACGGTGTAAGTACCCCCACAGATCTGAGATTGTACGAATGATCAACTGAACTTGAACGTCCCCATTAGTTGCTGAGCATTTAGACCGGCGTGACTCCATCATTCGCCCAACATTCGCCAATAGCAAGCCGTGCCATGAATGGAACACTTTTGAAGTTTGTTTTAAGTGGGCCCTAGGGCAGTGGTTGCGTAACGGCTTAGAAGTTAGCGGAAGGGAAGTAATAAGGCGTCGATTTTTCTAGTATCAACCGTACGGCCATACCCAGCGCAGAAACGCCGAGAATTCAGCGGCTGGTGAATCCGCGGGCTATCATCACGTGGTATACATGAATGCGGGGTGAAATGACTTAGGACAGTAGCGACTTTGCTATAAAAACTACAAACAGTCCTCATACGAAACTTGGAAGAGAACCAGCGCGAACGACAGTGCTCAGCGTTTCTACGCTGAGAGCCAGAGCCATCCGCTAGAAGCAAAACGCGCAGAGGACTTGTATATCAAATCCTTGTATCAAATCCCTGGAGGTTCGGTCCTCGTTGGCTTGGCGTTGGCAGAAGCTCACAACGATGTATCGACAAGAGACGATGGCCGTTGTGGTGCAAATGAAATGTGTTTTTTTTTTTTTTTTTGGTCAGACGGGCAAGCGGACTGGCCGGACCGTCTATCTCCATATGGTGGACCACTTCCTAATCGGGTAAGGGTTGTTTTTTGCAAGCCAAAAATTTGTTCGAAACGCGACAAAACCTTTCCACTTACAGTGTCCAGGAACTTGTGCAATGCACAAGACTGAAGAAGAAACCTGATTTATGTTACATCAAATCGCAGACGCAGACGCAGACGTGATCCGGATTATGGGCTAAATGACTATCGAGTATTGACGAGACTAAACAAGTGTTACGATTGCGCCGCGCTGTTGCTGAGCTACGACAGTCGCTCGCCGTAACGCAAATTTGAGAGAAAAGGGCGAGATGACATGAATGTAGAGTGTAGCGCACCTCGAGAATGCCCGGATGACAACTTCGGCAGTGCGGCGCTTGGGCGCTTATCTGCGATTTGAAGGGAAAGGCAGGATATTCGAAGGAGAAATTCATGGTGATGGGAATGGAGCCTTTGCGCTTTAAGTCGTGTTCTGAAAAGAGAGGCTCAGATGGTGCCAATCGCAACGGTTTCCCTAGTCATGCCAGTTTGTGTGTGTGTATGTGTGTAGGTCCTACCTACCATTTTGGGCGCATAGTGTCCTCGAGGCAGAAGTCGATCTTTATCTCCTTGTAAGGAGCGACAAAGACCTCATCCTTGTCCACGACCACCACAATGATGCCAAAGCGCAGAGTAAGGCTCCCTCGTCGCCGTGAAGGAGGGAAGTCAGCCGAGAGCGGTTCTGGAGCTGGTGCGTACAGAACTCGACTGATTATAGCCGATCGCTTGAACGCGACTAACAAGCCTGTAAACCTATCTACAGGCTCAACATCGGCCCCACGTAGGATCCAGCAAGGTAGCCAGATGCTGCTATGCAACAGCAGTGGCTTCTCCATCAGCGGGTCCACCTTCAACGCCATTCAGGGAGACATGGTCGTACACAACAACGACTACGAGGAGTGTACGTACCCATGCATTCCTCGAATCAGCCCTCGATCGAATAAGAGTACTCATCGGATTGATTAGTTCTGCGCAGGGCTGTTGTTGAGCTACGACGATCGCTTCCGGCAGTTGTGGGATATAGCAGTCCGAACGCACTGGTGATCACAGATGCATTGGGAGAGACCCTAACCCTGCCGTGGAGTATTGTGCCCACCCGCGAGGTACGTCGATGTGCTGATACAGTTATATACGCAGTACTAAGGCTTATCGGGCGTAATCGCAGGCGTTATCAGCCCTCTTGGTCAACCATTTTCAGGGGAAGATAGGAGAGAAGCGGGTCTCTGAGGGCAAATATTGCCTCGGCCGGGCGGAAGGGTCTGGTGGAGGAAGAGAAGTCGTGCCTGACGATTGGGATGAAATCAGAGAAAGCAATGCGCGCTTAATAATGAGTATGTTGATCGATCAGGTGTTAGCTGAGGAGCTCAGAAACTCGTGTCCGAAGTGCGGCAAAACGGAGCTCGGGACGTATGTTGACGATGGATGGCATGTGTGGTACGCGCGAGCTTCCTCCACCGAATATGTTCGCTGTGCTCATAGAAATAGTCGGAGATGCAACACTCGCTTCATGCTCCCAGGCAAGCGGGTAATCCATTTTAGAGGGGAGATGATTGAGAATGGGGACCCGAGGATAGCTACCTTCTTAGACCCATTGGACCCTCTTTTGACTGGGCAGATGAGTTTGACTAAGTACACGTAGGTTTGGGGGATAACAGGTTCTTGATTCTTCCAAATGGGCCCGCAGCTAGATAGTTCACGTAAGCAGCAGCGGCTGCACTGTTTGTAACACGGACGACTTCCAGCCAAATTTATAGTTTCAATCTTCGCGGTCAATGCAACACATAGCAATCACTCAGATCCGATGCGACTTGAGCTTGAGGCCTTGAGGTATGGCAGCCGATGCCTACTATGCTAACATCCAGGCAACCTGTTTCGTCATGCCACACCATAACTATATCTTCAGGAAGGAATACATTAAAAAGGTCCATAAGATTCAAGATCATCAAAGACAGGTATATAGATAACATCACTCAAGCAAAGAACAGCGCCGAGAGCACAACACCAAAGAGCGTCACCCCAGACACAGCAACCGCATCCGCGTCATTCCCAGCCGTCGACGATCCCCCAGTAGCAGCCGCGGCCCCACTCGTCGTCGTCCTGCTCGTCGTCCCACTCGTCGACGCCTTGGTCGTCGTCGTGCTGCTCGCCCCCCCCGCACTGACAGTCGGCAACGCCGCATAAATCACCGAGCTCGTCTGTGTCACACAATTGCTGCTCGCCGGCACCCGCGCCGTATACGGCATAGTGCTAATCGCGCCCAGACTCTCCGGCGGCTGCGTGTACGTGCGCACCTGCCCGTCCACGGTGTACGTCCCGGGGAAGTCCTGGTTCTCGCCCTCGCACGATTCAAAGACGCCCGTCACCGCGTTGTTGGGCGCGTTGTACGCGCACCCGATGCGGTCGAAGACGTGCTCGCAGAAGTGCTTCGCGTTGGGGCCGTTCGGATCGCATGCCTTCAGGCAGAAGGCGTTTCCGCCGATGAAGTTGTGCCATTCGACGACTTGCTCGTACCGGTTGTTGTACGCGTTGGAGTAGACGACGCCGCCCATGGGGTTGCCGCGCTGCGAAGATTGCGTTAGCATATGTACGGGTTGATAGAATTAGAATGCAGAAAAGTCATCGAAAGGCGAAGTCGCGTCAAGGATAAAAACAGGAATGAGGTTAGACACACGAAGCAAACCCCGCCTCGATCGACAGCCCACCTTCACAGAGCTCTTGAGAAGCTGCACCTCGAAGCCCTCCTCCTGGCGCTAGCGACCAGAGTTGAACAGATGCCCGCCCGTCGACAAATCCATCAGCTTGAATTGTCAATCGGACGCAGGGTTCAAGGCATCCCATCGAACAGCTCTGAGAAGAAGGCCGGGAAAGGCGAAATCGCTGAGCAAAACTGCAGAAGCGCACAATGGCGCGACTCGCGAAACAGGCGGCGGCGAGACCGAAAGCTGTCTAAGCAAACAAGGACATTGGAAAAGAAGCAAGAGGCCAAAACGAAGATGCGCAAATAAACGCAAACACACATGCTCGAGGCACCCGCCGGCAGAGCAGGCGCCTATCAAAACGCCCCAGAGCTCAAACGTCGATGCAAACGCGCGCGTAACTCCGGCGCTTAAAAGCGAAAGGTTAAGTGGCGAAGGCGGCAATCGAACACAGGAATGCAACGCCGGAATGAACTCGGCCCCATGGCCGTAAGCGCTGCATCTTTGCCATAGCACCCGGATAGATATCGCTGATAACGCGATGAAACGCGAGGTGCGTCGTGATATCAAGCAGCGAAGCTATGATACGGGCTTGGCCTCTCCTCGGGGGACACGGGTATTCGAAGCCGCGGATGCATGAAGACGAGATCCGGGGAGCGTGCATGCCTACGCTCCAGCAGACACGAGAGACAGCCGAAGAATGGTGAAGGACAACGACGAAAGGACAAAACAAAGGAAAGAAAGCACGAAAGGATGAAAGGACTCACGAGATCAGCGCCGTGGGGGTCCATCTCTCCTCCCCAGTCCTCAGGAAGCATGTTGAGGAACGTCTGGTCAATAAATCCAACAGCCTGGACATAGTCCGGCGTCTTCATCCACTGCACACCCTTGAGCGCGCCGGCGGGGATGAGACGGGTGCCGTGCCCGGGCTTGGTGCACCACGCGACCATCTCGCCTTCAATGGAGCCAACGTCCTTGCCATACTCGGGCGGAGCCCACAAGCAGAAGTCTATGATTTATAAGACAGAGGGAGAGAGGGAGTGGGAGGGAGTGCGCACCATCGATGGAGTTGAAGTAGGAAGTTTGGCAGAGGGATTTTTGGCCCTCGGTGGTGCCGTTGCAGATGTTGTATCCGAGCTGGTTGCCGCGGTTGAGCCCGACGTCCGTGTCGACCTTGTAGGCCTGGAGAAGAGCGTCAGTGGATCGTCGTCATGCATGGAATAGCGAACGCACCAGGGACTCGGGGGTCGGGAAGCGCTTGACCGCGAGGGGCGTCGCGGGGTAGGTCGACTGCGCAGGGGCCGCGGTCGTAGGCGCAGCAGTCGTCGTGCTTGTCGTGGTGGAGGTAGCACTCTGCTGCTGCTGCTGTAGTGCTGGAAGTCCCAGTGCCCTGGGCGAGGGCAACCGAGGCACCGAGGGCGAGCGCAAAGAGTCTAGAGGAGAGAGGCCGCCACTGTTTGTGTTTGTGGTGGTCCCGGTGCCCTCGCTGCCGTGTCTACGAGTACATGCTTCTTTCTGTCTATTACGTCGATCCCCTCGCCTCCCTCCCTGGCACACGCCGACCTCTTTCCCTGCGTCCCTCGCTTTCCCTCCCGGTGATGGCTCACTGGCCCTCTGCAGGCAGCTCCTCCCAACTCTACAACGGCGTAGGCGGCGACGTGATGGGCCTGGCGTGGACGGCGGGTGTCCAGTGGGCTCAGAGAGGGAGAGCCCGCTCGCTCTGGGCGTAGTCGACTGATGCAGAGCGCGCCTGGTGGTACGGGGCGTAGACTGCGGGTGCACGGTCAGTATTTCGTCGTCCTGCTATCGTGACTGTGCTTACCCTCTCTCTAGTCGTTCTACGCTGCCATCCCCGCCCTATAGACGACGCACCCCCCGAAGAAATGGCCTGGGAGTGATTTTAGAGGTCAGTCATCCCATCCCTCGTTGGTCATCGCGTCGGCTTACCTCTGGCTCGCGATCTTAGCCCAATCGGACCTACGCGACGACGACGGCATGGTGTAGGTGCCTGGGTGCTCTACACGGGCGGTGTATTCACTGTATATTCAATCCAAGGTCAGTTTCGATGTCCAGACGTCGTGAAGACCGAAGTCGCTCACCTCTTGCGCACGACCGCAGCCCGACTCAAACTCGCCATCCCGTCGTCATCGAGCACTCTCCGCCCATCCGCCGCTCCCACAGCGTCCTGCCCATCGCCTCCCGGGTCCCGGCACCATCTGCGACGTCGAACACAGCCGGTAAGCCTGATGAAGACGAGATGACGGTCAGTCTATCTCTCGCTTCGAAATCGTGAGCCCTATACTTACCTGATCTCCCTAATCAAGCATATACGTCGTCGACAATGCATAGCGCTGTTCTGGAGGCCGCATCCAACGCCGACGACGACCCTGGAACTGCAAAAGGAGTGTGAAGAGTGGTCAGTAAGCATGTCCCTCAACGACGCATCGGCTTACCTCTAACTCTTATCCAGCCCAATCGGCCCTACGCGGGCATGGCATGGACGGTGGATGGTCTACACCGGTGACGCAGCTACGAAATATTGGATCCAAGGTCAGTATCGGTGTCTAGTCGTTATGAAAAAGGCTTACGTCGTGCTCCCGCCAGCAGTCCCAACTCAAACCCGCGATCCCGTCGTCGTCGAGCACCCTCCACCCAACCAACCGATCGCACAGCGTCGACATCGTCCTGCACAGCGTCGACATCGTCCTGCACGTCGTCTCCCATGGTCCCAGCGTCGTTTGAAACGTCGAAAAAGGCACGCCAACCTGCGCAAAAGGAATTACGGTGAGTCCATCTCCTACATCGAAATCAGGCGGCCTAGACTCACTTTCCCTAGCTATCTCCAGCCATCTCGAGCCCAAGCGTCGTCGAGAACCCGAAGATGTAGCCTCAAGGTCGCCTCCAACGACGGCAACAACCCTGCAAGCACGAAACCCCTTGAATCAGTCACCGTCACACCCCATAACCGAAAAGCCCTACTCACCTTGCTCATCGTGCACCACACCCACCCAAACTCGCACTACCCATCCATCCATCCTCAATCTCACTCCCAGTCGTCGTATCCAACGACTTCGAAGTCTTCCAGCCCACCACACACAACGTCAAGAACCCTAGAACCACCAAAGAACCAGTCAGCACTGCACACCATCGCGCACACTGAGCAAACCGAACCGGACTCACCGCCTCACCGAATCATCCCATCCAGCACCGAGCTCAACGACGAGGTCGTCCAACACAACGACGACCAAAGCATATCGACGACGAAGACGGTGGGGAAGAGAAAGATGGGATGGAACCTGGGAAATAAACAAACCGTTTTCAGCGCGTTATCACGGTGGCATTTGGGATACTAATAGGGGCTAAACGCGATACTTACCGAGTGAGCGCGTCCGTCCGACCGTCGTGCTCGACGACGACGACGACGACGACGAGGTCGACAGTGGAAAGAAGGTGATGCAGAGTGGTGCAGCGCTGGTTAGGCGATGGGATTTGGAAGATGTAGGGTGGAGATCGAGAGCGAAGGGAGGAACGGGAATTGGATGATGCTAAGTCCCAAGAACTCGCCAGCTCTTATACGTACGCCTACCTCTAGACATCCCCTCCAAGCCTCCTTCCCACATCCAAAAATACACTACCTTTCATTCAGACTTCCGAATTCGCTCGCGCGCCGATAGCGTAAGTAACAACTCTCGTTATGCATTAGATTAGGACGCGCAAAGTCTAAGCGCGTCCCACCCTCCTCCTCCCACCCAATCGCACTTCGATCCCCAACGCGACAGACACAGAGCGCCATGCATCCTGTCACACTAGCACATAATGCCGTAGCCGGGGTGCCAAGCCCGTGCAGGGACGCGTTATTCGTGGTGAATTCAAGGAGCGCTTTCTTTCGGCTGCGGCGCGGGTGAGGGGAGGAACTTGGGGATCTGCGATCTCTACTTATCCTTGGATGGGATTTTGGTGGGAGGGGGAATGGGTGTGGGATGTGTGGGTGGGGGTGTTGGGCGTGTTGGGAGAGAGGTTTTGAGCGCGATCGGGGAGGCGTTGCTGAACTGGAGGTCTGGATAGCAGACGCGTGTGCGCGCTTGTTCTCGAGCGCCGTCGTCCAACTACACCAGCACCAAGCCCACTCGCACTTTACACTATACCACACCCCTAACCCCTAACTAACCAAACCCTCCATACTCCCAGCTCAATCCCATTCGCACTAATCAATCGCGATATCTCACATACATACGTCTGAGTTAACGACTCCTCTTGACATTCTCCCCATCCCTCCGATTGAGCACCGAACGACGCGAAATTTTCTTGGTGACAGGGTGTGTAAGATCTTCGGGTATAGTTTAGTGTGTGAAGATACGTACGTGTGTTTGGACGGTCGTTGAGGCGAAACGGGATTCGGGGATGGGTGGATGTGTGATTGGGGAGGGGAGGAGGGCGAGGTTGGCGTATGATAGTTTGGTGGGGTTGGGCGATGCTCGATGTGGGTTGGGGTGCTGGAGCACTCCGACTTCGTAGAGCACATATCCCATACTGAAATACACTCAGCTAGAAATCTAAATGTATATCTACGAGCGCAAAGCCCTAAACGCGCAAATATCGATATCTTGATCAAAGCACCAACTCGGCGTACGGACTTCAACACACCAAGTCCCCACCGCCAAGCTCGCTCACACACCTGTCTTGCGGCACTCACGTACTTAGTACAACTGTAAATATAGAATGTGTACGATAGAATAGTCAGGTACCCGGTTGCATGGGTACGTAGCTTGGATGCGAGTTCAGCGCGCGAGGAGTCCGGGTGTATACTGACTTCACGTTTGGTGCTCGGTCGTTCCTTGACTCGACGGTCTGTGAGGGTGTATGGTGTATCTCATCGTACATTTAGGTATACAGGTATATACCACACGTTTCCAATATGCTGGATTATGAAGCCTTCTGAGGTGCAATCCCAAACGGAGCCCGGGCTTCGCGTTTTCGCACTCGAAGCATAGCGCCGCTCCTCCTCTCACACCAATCTATCTTTCTGTTCGACATGCATGGATACTCGGTAGACAGACTAGTTGCATCATTTGTAAAGCGTACGTACATGCATACCCACATGAATTTGAAGAACTGTTGCGAAGTCGGATCGGAGGAACGGATGGATGGTGCAATGTGGTGGTCTTGGGCATTCTCCCGTGATGTATGTTGAACTTTCTTTGTTGAATCCGAGTATGATTTGTGCAAGGAGATCCATTTGGTTGGTATGGTGGACAGAGCGTAAATCTGGGAGTACGGATGGGTATAGAGGATGGATATACTATGGTATGATGTGGTTGTCTTGTTAAGTGCGAGGGAAGGATGGTGTTTGTTGGGTTTAGAGTCTCGGGTACGGCGAAGTTGGATTTGCGCATTGAGCGCGCGTCAGGTCAACGGAAGTATGGCGAGTGCGCAGAGACGTAGGTTTGGATATTAATACTTACCATATACCGAGTCCTACCCAGTAAACTCGGCGACAACTTGATTCTCAATCGTTCGGAACCTCAAGCACATCTCAACCATCTTCCCAACACTTATTTCATTTTCTGTGGTTCGAACCTCGCTCTATTCATCCTCCGTCACCTATACACACTACACATATAGCTAAACTACACATCTGCTACATACAGACCCCCCAATAGTCCACCAACACGCCAAACGAACCAAATCCAAAATAAGCGCCCGTTAAGCGCCAGCTCCGCGGCGCCCGGACGCATCCCATTCCGGACTTGGCTTGCACGCCGGTGCCACGAAAAGCAAACCCTATCCTACTAACACTATCTCCGGAGCACGGGAGTCACACACTACCCAAAATAACGCGATTCAGGAAGGAGAAATGAACGTAAGTACTGAACCCTGCCGAAAGCGCGCGCCCGTGTGCGTGCATTGGCACCGACGCTCGTCCTTGACGTCAACGTCAACTTCGGACACGCGAATTAGAGTTTTCGCGTCCCGAATAAGTCGGTGACGACGAGGCCGTAAGGGGGCTGGGCCTGGGATGCCGTGGCGCGTGTGTGTCGTGGTGCGCAAGTGGTTGGACGCGGTTGGATGGGGTTGGGTGCGGTTGGGTGGGACTCGGTTGTTCGGTTGGTGGCAGGGCGTGCGTGGGGCGTCAAAAATGGATTGTGAAGGTTGAACATGAGCGAGGGGTGGTATGTGATTGCTATGGGGTGGGTACGTACGCGATGGAGAGCTGGACGGGTGTTTGATACGACTGGAGCAGCGCGCGGCACTTACACGCGCAGCGTCGTCACTGGACGCCCACGCCCGGTCAAAGTCTAAAGTAAAAATAGGTTAAATAAGGTCACGGCAGAGAATCAGTGACGTACGGAGGGTATTTGAAGACGGGGATAGCGAAGACTGTATGGAAATGATCCCCGTGAGCAAGGGCCGGCCGAATCAGGAAAGCAAACTTACCAGACATTGCGCCCCGCGTGCGGGGCGTGTGGGACGACGAAGACTATACAGAATTGATTCCCATGAGCTGGGTTGCGTAGATTAGGAAGCCGAGGAATGACTTACAGTGCTCAGATGGCAAAGACTGTATAGAAACGCGTCCCGCGAGGGACGTGTTGCCTGGCCGATTCGAGTCTGGGAGTGCCGCAATGATGCGGTATCACTAGTCAAGCCTTTCCCGCCAGTTAGTGCCAAATACACGCATCCGAGTATTACGACGACGTACCTATCAGCCCACTAATTTGATTGGCCCATCAAAGAGAGGAACCGGCGCTTGCGCCGGTTTATCGGTACCCAGAATGACAAAGACTATACAGAAATAAATCCGGTGAGCAGAAGACAAACGGGGCAAAGAGAGCTAAGGGGGACTAACCGGGCTCGTATCCCTAACGTCTTCCATCCAGCGTTCGCCTTGGGGTCAAAACACGCACCTATAAGTCCACCCGAGCGGAACCGGCGCTTGCGCCGGTTTCGCGTCCGTCGTCCGCCATCCAATTCTCCCGCGAGTCTTCAGCGTGCGTCCGGTACGCCAATCTTGGATTCCACGATCGGGGAGTCTGACAGTTCATGTCAGAAAGGGATTAGATGGTGATTGACATGGTGTGCTCACTATTTTGGCGCGTCGTGAGAGTCAGCTTTCGCGATTCCGCAACAGAAATGCTTCCGGGAAACGGGGTCAAGTCGCAGGCGTACTGTGAACGGCGCGCTGAGATATACGTGAGTTGAAGGACATAGATAGAGGGAATTTGTGACGTACCCGGAACACCCCATGTCGCCATTCCGCAATGGAAATCCTTCCGGGAAAAGCACCAGGCCGCTTGCGCCCTGGTGTCAAATCTAAACGCTGTGAGTATGGGGCGCCGAATGTGGGGTGAGAGCTTGCCTTCGTGGATCGCGGCGAGGATTTGGTCGTTTTGCGACAGAAATGCGTCCCGTGAGCGGGAGTTACAAACTCTGAGCTGTGGAATATGTGGGTTAGGGTGTCCTTGGGATATTAGATGTGTAGATGTAGATGTGCCTTTGTTGTGAGGCCTTCGCCGTTCCACGATAGAAATCCTCCCGCCGAGCAAATCGGATGAAGACCGAGGCGAGAATGGGAACGACTCACCGGCGTGAGTCCAGAAACAGAGTCAAGCGTCGTGGCGGCAGCATTCTTGCCTATTCCGGCGTCCAGCGATTGAGGGACGTGCTTGTAATGCGGGTTGCCAAATTGTGATTTTTCGCGTTCGTGAGGTCGAGGTTACGTGCTGTACTGAGGTCTGTGCGCCCCGTAGGAATAGTCAGCGCAGGCACGGAAAAGCCAGAAGTCCACAGCACAATTCACCACATACACAACCCACGGCCTCAAAGTCCATTGAGGTGTCGACGTGCTTGAACGAGCTCCTGGTGGATAGTCCATCCAGAATCGAGGACTTCTCAAGAATGGAGTTTGAAATTAGGTAGAGTATAGGCGTTGCGGCGATGTGTGGTGCAAGTGTGGTGAGAGGTGGGAATCGAAGTGGTGAAGGAAAATGACACGAGTTAGGAAGAAAGAATGACGCGACAAACCGAGCTGACTCGGGAACGCGGATGAGTCGGAGCTCGGGAATTGTTTGTGGGTCCGGGAGAAGTGTATTGCATATCAATTCAGTTTTTAGGGTCTACGGTACATCTCCGTCGCCTCTCCGTGCATATTGCCCCAGCTATCTACAATGTAACTCTATAATGCAAGATATAAACACCTAGGTAAGAGAAATCAGTAAAGCTGCTCAAGGGAGGGAGGGGAGGAGAGTGGACACAGCTCACGGAATACCGCAAGCAATGAGACCATGCATCACGTCCGGAGGTAAGCAAGTCAGTAAAAATAGGTTCCCTCAGAGGCAAGTTTCTGCACCTTGGACTGCTAGAGAAGGGTGAGTGTGCCCTCTATGTGCTCTTATCATTTATCTTTCCAGTGCCAGTGGAAAGATAGAATGGATAAGAGCAGGGGAGTACCGACTTAGAAGAGGCCCAACGTAACCTGAACGTAACTCACCTTAGCCGAGACAGACCGAATAGCGCCCATGCTCGCGCACGGACCATGAAGTTGGGTATATATACAGGGTGCTCTAGCCCTGTTCCGTTACGCTGTCCCGTCATGTTGCTTGCCCATCCTGTATAGTCCACGTCCGTCCGTCATGTCGTCTGCCCCTCCTGTATCGTAGATAGACCCCCTTCGGCCCCGGCGAGTGGAGGACGCATGGCGTCCCTCTGCTCGTCGGGGCCAGCATGAAGGGGGCCGTGTGAAATTGCACCTATGAAAAATCGCTGAAAGTTCGCTCTATGAACACAGCCACAGGGGAGGGAGGGAGCAAGAGCAGCCATCAGTCTTCAGCCACCCATCATCAGACAGAGCACAGCCATCACACGCGCAGGCAATTGCATCCAAGGCACGAAGTAATATTAAAAAGTCCATAACAGGTAGACAACATCACTCAAGCAAAGAACAGCGCCGAGAGCACAACACCAAAGAGCGTCACCCCGGACACAGCAACCGCATCCGCGCCGTTCCCAGCCGTCGACGATCCACCAGTCGCAGCCGCGCCCCCACTCGTCGTCGTCCTGCTCGTCGTCCCACTCGTCGCCGCCTTGGTGGTCGTCGTGCTGCTCGCCCCCGCAGCGGCCACCGTCGGCAACGCCGCATAAATCACCGAGCTCGTCTGCGTCACACAATTGCTGCTCGCCGGCACCCTCGCCGTATACGGCATAGTGCTAATAGCGCCCAAACTCTCCGGCGGCTGCGTATACGTGCGCACCTGCCCGTCCACGGTGTACGTGCCCGGGAAGTCCTGGTTCTCGCCCTCGCAGCTCTCGAAGACGCCGGTCACCGCGTTGTTGGGCGCGTTGTAGGCACACCCGATGCGGTCGAAGACGTGCTCGCAGAAGTGCTTCGCGTTCGGGCCGTTCGGGTCGCATGCCTTCAGGCAGAAGGCGTTTCCGCCGATGAAGTTGTGCCATTCGATGACTTGCTCGTACCGGTTGTTGTACGCGTTGGAGTAGATGACGCCGCCCATGGGGTTGCCGCGCTGCGAGGTTGTTAGCATGCGTGTTGGAAAGAAGAAACGGGCGCTTAAGAGCGAAAGGTAGAAAGGCGGAAAACCAAAGATGATCTGTAGTCAGATTGACCGAAGCTCGGGGGAGGCTTGAACAAGCCGCCCCGCAATGAAAAGAAGTGAAAGGCACGATTAAATGCACGCGTCGTACAAGCTCAAGGCACCCGCCGGCAGAACAGGCGCCCATCAAACGTGGCGGCGCCATTCGCGTCATGGCTGGCCGAGGCTGGCCGGCGCAGTCGCAACGCAAAAAAGAAAACATGGAACGCCGGATTGAACTCGGTGCCATGGCCGTAAGCGCCTGACCTTTACCATAGCACCCGGACAGTTATCGCTGATAACGAGCCGCGATGAAACGGGATCATGAAGATGGTAACAGATGAGCCAAGCAGGTCTTGGCCACAGACATGATTGCGGATGCACGAAGACGAGATCCGGCGTGCAGTGCAATGTGCTGGGGCGAGAAAGAGAGCAAAGCGGGCACGAAACAGAACCAAAAACAAAACAAAACAAAACAATGGAAGGGGGGACGAAGAGCGAAGGGGAAGAAAAGCGAAATACACTCACAAGATCAGCGCCGTGGGGGTCCATCTCTCCTCCCCAGTCTTCAGGAAGCATGTTGAGGAACGTCTGGTCAATGAAGCCCACAGCCTGGACGTAGTCCGGCGTCTTCATCCACTGCACACCCTTGAGCGCGCCGGCGGGGATGAGACGGGTGCCGTGGCCGGGCTTCGTGCACCATGCGACCATCTCGCCTTCGATGGAGCCGACGTCCTTGCCATACTCGGGAGGGGCCCAAAGGCAGAAGTCTATCGCGTATTCAGTAAGAGACGGGGAGAGAGGGAGGAGAGTGCGCACCGTCGATGGAGTTGAAGTAGGAAGTTTGGCAGAGGGATTTTTGGCCCTCGGTGGTGCCGTTGCAGATGTTGTATCCGAGCTGGTTGGCGCGGATGAGTCTGACGTCCGTGTCGACCTTGTAGGCCTGGAGAAGAGCGTCAGTGGATCGTCGTCATGCATGGAATAGCGAACGCACCAGGGACTCGGGGGTCGGGAAGCGTTTGTCCGCGAGGGGCGTCGCAGGGTAGGTCGACTGCGCGGGGGCCGCGGTAGTAGGTGCAGCAGTCGTTGTGCTGGCCGTGGTGGTGGTGGAGGAGGAGGTAGCACTGCTGCTGCTGCTCGTAATGCTGGTAGACCCAGTGCCCTGGGCAAGGGCAACCGAGGCGCGGAGGGCGAGCGCAAAGAGTCTAGAGGAAAGAGGCCGCCACTGTTTGTGTTTGTGGTGGTCCCAGTGCCCTCAGCGAGGCGCCTCGGCGTTTGCCTGGCCGAGCTCTGACGCAGCCGTGTCTACGAGTACATGCTTCTTTCTCTCTATTACGTCGATCCCCTCGCCTCCCTCCCTAGCTCCCTCCCTCCCCTGCGACCCTCACTTTCCCTCCCGGTGACGGCTCACTGGCCCTCTGCAGGCACTCCTCCCCACTCTACGACGGCGTGGGCGGCGACGTGATGGGCCTGGCGTGGACGGCGGGTGTCCAGTAGGCTCAGAGAGGGAGAGCCGATTCGCTCTGGGCGTAGTCGACTGACGCCGAGCGTGCCTGGTGGTTCGGGGCGTAGACTACGGGTGCACGGTCACTATTTCGTCGTCCCGCTATCGTGACTGCACTTACCCTCTCTCTAGTTGTCCTACGCCGCCATCCCCGCCCTACAGACGACGTACTCGCCGAAAAAATGGCCTGGGAGCGATTTTAGAGGTCAGTCCGCGCGTCCCTCGTTGATCCTCGCGTCGGCTTACCTCTGGCTCCCAATCCCAGCTCAATCGGCCCTAAGTAACGACGACGGCATGGCCTGGGTGCTCTACACAGGTGGTGTAGGACTAGAAAGTCAATGGAAGGTTAGAATTCGTGTCTGGACGCCGTGAAGGCCGACGTTGCTTACCTCTCGCTCATGTCTGCAGGTCCGACTCAAACTCGCCATCCCACCGCCATCGAGCACTCTCTGCCCATCCGCCGCTCCCACAGCGTCCTGCACATCGTCTCCCGTGGTCCCGGCATCGTTCTCGACGTCGGGCACAGCAGCTAAGCCTAATGAAGACGAGATGACGGTTAGTGCATCTCTCGCTTCGAAATCGTGAGGCCTGGGCTTACTTGATCTGTCCCAATCAAGTCTACACATCGTGGGCAACGTGTAGAGTTGTTCTTGAGGCCGCATACAACGCCGACGACGATCCTAGATCTGCAAATGGGGTGGGAAGAGCGGTCAGTCAGCGTGTCCCTCAACGACGATCGCGTTGGCTTACCTCTGTCCTTTAATCCCAGTTCAATCGGCCATACGCAGCGTGGCGTCGACACTGGGTGGTCTGCACGGGTGCCACCGCTACGAAACATTGGATCCAAGGTCAGTATCGTTGTCTAATCGTTGTGAAAGATGCTTACCTCCTGTTCTAGCCAGCAGTCCCAACTCAAACTCGAAATCCCGTCGCCATCGAACGCCCTCCACCCAACGAACCCATCGCACAGCGTCGACATCGTCCTGCACGTTGTCTCTCATGGCCCCAGCACCGTTTGAGACGTAGATCACAGCCGCGAAACCTGATGAAGACGAAATTACGGTCAGTGTGTCTCTTCCATCGATATCGGGTGGCCTAGACTTACTTTCCCTTGCAATGTCCAGCCAACCCGGTGCCAGACGTCGACGACCACCCATGGAATAGCCTTGAAGTCGCCTCCAACGACGACGACGACCCTGCATGCGCCAAGAACACTGTCAGTCACCGTCACACCCCACACCCAAAAGCCAGACTCACCTTGCACTGTACCCTCCCAACCTCGCACTACACATCCCACCATCTTCAACCGTGCTTCTCCTCATCGTATCCAACGACCTCGATGACCTCCAGCCCACCACACACAACGTCAAGAACCCTAGAACCACCAAACAAACGACCAGTCAGCACTGTACACGCCGTGCACAAGCAAAGCAAACCGAACCGCACTCACCGAATCATACCATCTCAGCACCGAGCTCAACGGCGAGCTCGTCCAAACACACAACGACGACCAAAGCATATCGACGACGACGACGACGACGATGGTGGAGGAGAAAGACGGGATGGAACCTGGGAAATAAACAGACCGTTTTGAGCGCGTTATCACGGAGGCATTTGGGATAGGGGCTAGGCGCGATACTTACCGAGAGCGCGTCCGTCCGTCCGTCGTGCTCGACGGCGACGACGACGGCGGCGGGGTGCACGACGGCAGCACGGGAAGGGGTGCAGAGTGGTGCAGTGCTGGTTAGGCGATGGAGTTGGGAGATGTAGGGTGGAGATTGAGAGCAAGAGAAGGAAGGGAATGGAGTTGGGATGTTGCTAAGTCCCAAAACTCGTCCAGCTCTTATACGTACCCCACCTCTAGACATCCCCTCCAAGTCTCCTTCCCACATCCAAAAATACACTCCCTTTTCATTCAACCTTCCGAATTCGCTCGCGCGCCGATACCGTAAGTAATGGATCTCGTTATGCATGCATGAAGTACGCGCTTCACGCGTCCGACTCTCCTCCTCCCACCCAATCGCACTTCGATCCCCAACGCAACTGACACAGAGCGCCGTGCATCCTGTCACGCTAGCACCTGATGCCATAACCGGGGTGCCAAGCCCGTGCAGGGATGCGTTATTCGCGCTGAATTCAACGAGCGCTTTCGGCGGCGCGGGTGAGGAGGCAAGGCAGGGATCGCGATCGAGAATCTCTAACCTTGGATGGGGTTTTGGTGGGAGGGGGAATGGGGGTGGGATGTGTGGGTGAGGGTGTTGGGTGTGTTGGGAGAGGGATTTTGGGGGCGATCGGGGAGGTGTTGTTCCAGTGGAGGTCTGGATAGCGCAGACGCGTTTGCGCGCTTGGCCCAAACATCGTCGTCCAGCTACCCGACCAACCCACTCGCACTACACCCACCCACCCTATAACATACCTCTAACCCCTAACTACCAAACCTTCCATACTCCGAGCCCATTCCCATTAGCACTCGGTTATCGCGATATCTCACATACATACATCTGAGTTAACGACTCCTCTTGACTTCTCCCCATCCCTCGCTCCGAGCACCGAATGAACGCGAAATTTTCTGTGTGACGGGATGTGTAAGATCTTCGGGTATATTTTAGTGTGTGAAGGTACGTACGTGTGTGTTTGGGATGGTCGTTGAGGCGATACGGAGTTTGGGATGGGTGGATGTGTGAATGGGGAGGGCGAGGAGGGCGAGGTTGGCGTATGATAGTTTGGTGGGGTTGTGCGATGCTCGATGTCGGTTGGGGTACAGGAGTACTCAGAGCTCGTAGTATACATAGACCATACTACTATACATACCTTTAGACATGTAAATCTATATCTACGAGCGCGAAACCATAGACGCGCGAATCTCGATGCCTTCATCAAAGCAACGTTCGGACTTCAATACACCAAGTCCCCAACAACAAGCTCGCTCACACAGCTGTCTTGTGTTACTCACGTACATAGCCCAAGGGTAAATATAGAATATGTATGGTAGAATGTTCAGGTACCCGGTTGCATGGGTACGTAGCTTGGATGCGACTCCAGCGCGCGAGGAGTCTGGGGCGGGGATATTGACTTCGCGTTTGGTGCTCGGTCGTTCCTTGACTCGACTGCCTGCGCGGATGTGCGGGGTACATATCTCGCTCGTACATTCTATAGAGGTATATACTGCACGCTCTCAGCATGCTGGAAATGAAGTTATTTGAGGTGCGATCCCAAACGGAGTCCGGGCATCGCGCTTTCGCACTTGAAGCATAGCGCCGCTCCTCTCACACCAATCTATCTTCCGTTTGACATGCATAGATACTCGGCTGACAGACCAATTGCATCAATCGTAAGGCGTACGTACATGCATATCCCACACGGATTTGGAGTTCTGTGGTGAAGTCGGATCGGAGGAATGGATGGATGGTCTTGGGCATTCTCGCACGTATGTTGGACTTTCTTTGTTGAATCCGAGTATGATTCGTGTAATGAAATCCATTTGGTTGGTATGGTAGACTGAGCGTAGATCTGGGGCTATGTATGGGTATAGTGGATAGATGGGCTATGGTATGGTGTGATTGTGGTGGCAAGTACGAAGGAAGGGATGTGTTTGTTGGGTTTAGAGTCTCCGGTACGGCGAAGTTGCATTTTGCGTATTGAGCGCGGGTTAGTTCAACAGGGACATTCCGAGTACGCAGTAACATAACCTTGAATACTGATACTTACTTATACACGAAACTTACTCAGTAAAGTCAGCGACAACTTGATCCTTAACCGTACGGAACCTCAAGCATGTTGCAACATCTCCCCCAACGCTTATTTCATTTCTGTGCTCAGAACTTCGTTCTATTCATTCTACTTCACTAATATACATTACACGTATGCCTACACTACATATCCTACCACATACAGACCCCCAGAAGTCCACTAACACGCCAAACGAGCCAAACTGGAAATAAGCGCCCGTTAAGCGCCAACCCGCGCTGCGCGGCCGCGTCTCATTCCGGACTTTTATCGCATGCTAGTGCCACGAAGCACAGAGCTTACTCTACCAAGCATATCTCCGAGACATTGGAACTCTAAATTACCCAGGCAACGCAACTCAGGAGGCAGAACTGAACGTAAGTAACCGCGCCGGAAGCGCCCACTGCCCGTGTGCGTGCATTGACACCGACGGCAGTCCTTGACGTCAACGTCAACGTCGCGCGAATTAGAGTTCTCGCGTCCTAAATGAGACGGTGACGACGACGCCGTAAGTGGGTTGGGCCTGGGATGCCGTGGCGCGTGTGTCGTTGTGCGCTTGTGGTTGGACGCGGTTGGATGCTGTTGGGCGGGAATCGGTTGGGCCGTTGGTGTTGGCAGAGTGTGGGGCATCGATGCAAAGGTTGTAGGTGAGTGAGAGATCGTATGTGATTACTATGGGGTGGGTACGTACGCAGTGGAGAGTTGGACGGGTGTTTGATGCAGACGCGTCAACTTGCGCGCGCGGCGTCGTTGGGCTCCCGGTCAAAGTCTAAAGTAAATATAGGTCAGGGGAGCTCATGGCAGCGAATCAGTGACGTACGGAGGGTATTTGAAGACGGGGATAGCGAAGACTGTATGGAAATGATCCCCGTGAGCAAGGGCCGGCCGAATCAGGAAAGCAAACTTACCAGACATTGCGCCCCGCGTGCGGGGCGTGTGGGACGACGAAGACTATACAGAATTGATTCCCATGAGCTGGGTTGCGTAGATTAGGAAGCCGAGGAATGACTTACAGTGCTCAGATGGCAAAGACTGTATAGAAACGCGTCCCGCGAGGGACGTGTTGCCTGGCCGATTCGAGTCTGGGAGTGCCGCAATGATGCGGTATCACTAGTCAAGCCTTTCCCGCCAGTTAGTGCCAAATACACGCATCCGAGTATTACGACGACGTACCTATCAGCCCACTAATTTGATTGGCCCATCAAAGAGAGGAACCGGCGCTTGCGCCGGTTTATCGGTACCCAGAATGACAAAGACTATACAGAAATAAATCCGGTGAGCAGAAGACAAACGGGGCAAAGAGAGCTAAGGGGGACTAACCGGGCTCGTATCCCTAACGTCTTCCATCCAGCGTTCGCCTTGGGGTCAAAACACGCACCTATAAGTCCACCCGAGCGGAACCGGCGCTTGCGCCGGTTTCGCGTCCGTCGTCCGCCATCCAATTCTCCCGCGAGTCTTCAGCGTGCGTCCGGTACGCCAATCTTGGATTCCACGATCGGGGAGTCTGACAGTTCATGTCAGAAAGGGATTAGATGGTGATTGACATGGTGTGCTCACTATTTTGGCGCGTCGTGAGAGTCAGCTTTCGCGATTCCGCAACAGAAATGCTTCCGGGAAACGGGGTCAAGTCGCAGGCGTACTGTGAACGGCGCGCTGAGATATACGTGAGTTGAAGGACATAGATAGAGGGAATTTGTGACGTACCCGGAACACCCCATGTCGCCATTCCGCAATGGAAATCCTTCCGGGAAAAGCACCAGGCCGCTTGCGCCCTGGTGTCAAATCTAAACGCTGTGAGTATGGGGCGCCGAATGTGGGGTGAGAGCTTGCCTTCGTGGATCGCGGCGAGGATTTGGTCGTTTTGCGACAGAAATGCGTCCCGTGAGCGGGAGTTACAAACTCTGAGCTGTGGAATATGTGGGTTAGGGTGTCCTTGGGATATTAGATGTGTAGATGTAGATGTGCCTTTGTTGTGAGGCCTTCGCCGTTCCACGATAGAAATCCTCCCGCCGAGCAAATCGGATGAAGACCGAGGCGAGAATGGGAACGACTCACCGGCGTGAGTCCAGAAACAGAGTCAAGCGTCGTGGCGGCAGCATTCTTGCCTATTCCGGCGTCCAGCGATTGAGGGACGTGCTTGTAATGCGGGTTGCCAAATTGTGATTTTTCGCGTTCGTGAGGTCGAGGTTACGTGCTGTACTGAGGTCTGTGCGCCCCGTAGGAATAGTCAGCGCAGGCACGGAAAAGCCAGAAGTCCACAGCACAATTCACCACATACACAACCCACGGCCTCAAAGTCCATTGAGGTGTCGACGTGCTTGAACGAGCTCCTGGTGGATAGTCCATCCAGAATCGAGGACTTCTCAAGAATGGAGTTTGAAATTAGGTAGAGTATAGGCGTTGCGGCGATGTGTGGTGCAAGTGTGGTGAGAGGTGGGAATCGAAGTGGTGAAGGAAAATGACACGAGTTAGGAAGAAAGAATGACGCGACAAACCGAGCTGACTCGGGAACGCGGATGAGTCGGAGCTCGGGAATTGTTTGTGGGTCCGGGAGAAGTGTATTGCATATCAATTCAGTTTTTAGGGTCTACGGTACATCTCCGTCGCCTCTCCGTGCATATTGCCCCAGCTATCTACAATGTAACTCTATAATGCAAGATATAAACACCTAGGTAAGAGAAATCAGTAAAGCTGCTCAAGGGAGGGAGGGGAGGAGAGTGGACACAGCTCACGGAATACCGCAAGCAATGAGACCATGCATCACGTCCGGAGGTAAGCAAGTCAGTAAAAATAGGTTCCCTCAGAGGCAAGTTTCTGCACCTTGGACTGCTAGAGAAGGGTGAGTGTGCCCTCTATGTGCTCTTATCATTTATCTTTCCAGTGCCAGTGGAAAGATAGAATGGATAAGAGCAGGGGAGTACCGACTTAGAAGAGGCCCAACGTAACCTGAACGTAACTCACCTTAGCCGAGACAGACCGAATAGCGCCCATGCTCGCGCACGGACCATGAAGTTGGGTATATATACAGGGTGCTCTAGCCCTGTTCCGTTACGCTGTCCCGTCATGTTGCTTGCCCATCCTGTATAGTCCACGTCCGTCCGTCATGTCGTCTGCCCCTCCTGTATCGTAGATAGACCCCCTTCGGCCCCGGCGAGTGGAGGACGCATGGCGTCCCTCTGCTCGTCGGGGCCAGCATGAAGGGGGCCGTGTGAAATTGCACCTATGAAAAATCGCTGAAAGTTCGCTCTATGAACACAGCCACAGGGGAGGGAGGGAGCAAGAGCAGCCATCAGTCTTCAGCCACCCATCATCAGACAGAGCACAGCCATCACACGCGCAGGCAATTGCATCCAAGGCACGAAGTAATATTAAAAAGTCCATAACAGGTAGACAACATCACTCAAGCAAAGAACAGCGCCGAGAGCACAACACCAAAGAGCGTCACCCCGGACACAGCAACCGCATCCGCGCCGTTCCCAGCCGTCGACGATCCACCAGTCGCAGCCGCGCCCCCACTCGTCGTCGTCCTGCTCGTCGTCCCACTCGTCGCCGCCTTGGTGGTCGTCGTGCTGCTCGCCCCCGCAGCGGCCACCGTCGGCAACGCCGCATAAATCACCGAGCTCGTCTGCGTCACACAATTGCTGCTCGCCGGCACCCTCGCCGTATACGGCATAGTGCTAATAGCGCCCAAACTCTCCGGCGGCTGCGTATACGTGCGCACCTGCCCGTCCACGGTGTACGTGCCCGGGAAGTCCTGGTTCTCGCCCTCGCAGCTCTCGAAGACGCCGGTCACCGCGTTGTTGGGCGCGTTGTAGGCACACCCGATGCGGTCGAAGACGTGCTCACAGAAGTGCTTTGCGTTCGGGCCGTTCGGGTCGCATGCCTTCAGGCAGAAGGCGTTTCCGCCGATGAAGTTGTGCCATTCGACGACTTGCTCGTACCGGTTGTTGTACGCGTTGGAGTAGATGACGCCGCCCATGGGGTTGCCGCGCTGCGAGAGTTGAGTTAGCATCGGAAACGGGCGCTTAAAAGCGAAAGGTAAAGAGACGCAAAATCAAACGATCTCCAACGAGGAGGATCGTTATGAGTGAAGCTCGGGCACACTCATGGCAAAGAAGATCTGAGCAAGGAAATGAGGTGCGCGATTAAACTTACACTTCGCACAAGCTCAAGGCACCCGCCGGCAGAACAGGCGCCCATCAAACTTTGCCAGCGCGGCGCGTGCTGCTGCGCACCTTCCGTACGAAAGGGCAGCAGACGGCGTAACTCGAGGGCCTACTCGAGCCTCGTTGTGAAATCAAAATAATCAATAGCCACAACGCATATCGCGACGAGCCCAATTGCAACAAACACGAAAACTCGGATTGAACTCGGGCCCGTGGTCGTAAGCGCTCGACCTTTGCCATAGCACCCGGACAGTTATCGCTGATCACGAGTCCAATCGAGCTGCGATGAAACGCGAAGTCCGTTGTGATATCAGGCGGCCAAGCCATGATACGGGCTTGGCCTCTCCTCGGGGGACACGGGTATAGGAGGCCGTACGTGCATGATTGCGGATGCACGAGATCCGGCGTGTGGGGCGATGGGCAAGGACGAGAAAGGGAGAGAAGAAAATGGCAGGGGGCCGCCAGAGCGCGCACGAAACAGAACCAAGAACAAAACAAAGCAAAAGAATGGAAGGGAGGGACGAAGCAAACGGACGAAAGGGCGAAGACACTCACGAGATCCGCGCCGTGGGGGTCCATCTCTCCTCCCCAGTCCTCAGGGAGCATATTGAGGAACGTCTGGTCAATGAAGCCCACAGCCTGAACATAGTCAGGCGTCTTCATCCACTGCACACCTTTCAGCGCGCCGGCGGGGATGAGGCGGGTGCCGTGCCCGGGCTTGGTGCACCACGCGACCATCTCGCCTTCGATGGAGCCGACGTCCTTGCCATACTCGGGGGGAGCCCACAAGCAGAAGTCTGGTATATTCATCAGCAAAGGCCAGAAAGGGAAAGGGGATCGTGCGCACCGTCGATGGAGTTGAAGTAGGAGGTCTGGCAGAGGGATTTTTGGCCCTCGGTGGTGCTGTTGCAGATGTTGTATCCGAGTTGGTTGCCACGGATGAGTCCGACGTCCGTGTCGACCTTGTAGGGAAGGGACTCGGGGGTCGGGAAGCGCTTGTCCGCGAGGGGCGTTGCGGGGTAGGTCGACTGCGCGGGGGCCGCGGTCGTAGGCGCAGCAGTCGTCGTGCTGGCCGTGGTGGTGGTGGTTGCACTGCTGGTGCCGCTGCTGCTCGTAGTGCTGGTGGTCCCAGTTCCCTGGGCAAGGGCAACCGAGGCGCCGAGGGCGAGCGCAAAGAGTCTAGAGAAAAGAGCGACGGAGAACATCTCGTTCAGGGAGACGTCAATAGGTGGTGCTGGTTAGCGTGAAAGGGAGCAACGCCCTGTGAGAAGGTTCAAGGGAGGGAGATGAATGGATCGTGGGGTGTTGTTGCGGGTCGATCGAGCTTCTTTTTAGGCAGGCCGCGAACAAACAAGACCGCCCGGAAAGGGCAGGGCCCAAGATATTCCAAGCTGATGCCGCGGGCGTCTGCGTTTCTTGGATCCTCCGAGCCAAGCCCGACTTGCTCGCCTGTTTCTGTATCCGCCGCCGTCCGTCCGTCCGAGCCAGCCCGGTTTCCTTCCACCCATCCTTCCTTCCATTCCAGTACCCAGTTCGTCCAGGTTCGTCTCCGCCCAATCTACCCCAGTTCGACCCCGCGTTCCCGTTCCCCCTTGTGTTCCCCGTTCCCCAGCGCACAACGCCCGGCGCCTCCGAACCCAAGCCCGCCCAAGCCTGCCCAAGCCCATCCACCGGCCCCGCAATCGAATTCATATTCATCTTTGATGAACTCGCTCCTGGCAACGCACGGTTCGCAGCCTTCCCGAATCCCAAGCCAAGTCGACACTTCCTTGCCATCCGTCCTTCCAAGCCCACGACATGTCAAACGCTCATTCGATCGCCACATCCCACCCTCTCCATCGCCGCTCGGTTCGTTCGTCCCTTGGGCCTTGGCGTCCTCGCACAGTGTACGCCTTTGCGGAGTGGACCTGCGCAGTCCCAAGCCCTCTCAGCCCCAAGCCTCCCATGCTCTAGGCATCGTCCGACGGTGTTCGTCACGGTCTTGCACGGTGTGAACGAATCGATGTAACCGTGGCAGGACCTTGAACTTTGTCTCGCCGTCGAGCACGGTTCGGAGAGAAGATCCTTCCTTCCTTCCAATAGCCTTCGCAGGGAAGATCGCAGCGAGAAGCTCCATCATGCATCTCATCTCCATCAACCCTTAACCAACTTGAATGCATGCTTCGCAGTTCGCAGTCCCCGCATCCTGATCGAGGAGGCTCGCTGGATCCGTTCATTGAATGACTGATTGGCTCGAGGACGTCGTGGATGGCGCCGTGGTCCGTGCGCGCTATCCTAGACAATCGAGAGTTGGTGCTGGCATCGTGCTGGCATGCGAAGAACGTGGAAGGGGACGAGGTCTTGGCTGGCTTGGCTGGCTTGGATCGTGAGGCTTGGGGAGCGCGAGGCTTGTGCGGCCCACGTACATTTCCGTCTCTCTGTCGTTCCATCAACTCGACTTCGAGAATTGGTATACGTACATCGTACGTATATTATGACGAACGACTCGTCACTACACTCGAGAGGAGTTTTGGGTGGGAGGACGCGACGCGACTGCGTCACGCGCTGGGCTCGAAATTCGAGGATTGAATCGAGGAACGGAATCAGAGTATACATCCATCGAAATGAATGCGACAGGCTTAAGCTCTCGATCCACCATACTTCGTTCGAAGAGTGCAGGCGGGAGCTAGAGCTAGAGAAAGAGCTGGACCCGATTCACGCTGATGTAGAAGTAAAGGTAGAACTCGAGGGAGAGGCGTCGACGTTGATGGTAACGACTCCGAGGATCCCCGCCTGTACTATAAAGAAAGGTGCGTCCTTAGACTATAAATAACACATTCCCGAGTCGGGTGGCTGTTGGCGCTGTCATAGATGCGTACTATGCAGGTGAGCGCTATACGGGAATTGGGGTCGAAGCCTATGGCAACGCCGAGCTTAAGTAGCGCCAGCGGCAAAGCACTTAGCGCACAGTACATTCTGGAGACTTTGTGGTGGTCCATATTCTCCTACATTTTTGGCGAAAGAGATTTTGGGAGATATCGGGTGAGATTGGCAGAGCGACTTCTCGCTTGGCCTTGAGCAGAACCAACATATTTCCATTTCTTTTACATATGTCATGAGCAGTAGCATAAACCGAGAAATACACTGTGCCGAGCGACATTTAAAGTTGGCTGAAAGTATGTCCTAAGCGAATTATCGCAGAGCGCGGGGCTGATCCGCTCTGGCTGTGTCTACAAAGAAAGACCAGCCCATCTATTGCAACCCCCAAATTTTCTTGAATTTCCCAATGAAACCTGACATTTTGGCTGGGGCCGGTGGCGCGCCTGCGCCATGTTTATATTCTACCAGTTTTTCTTTCACCTCACGCTTTTGCACGTGGCGAAAGGCCGCTTCCTCTACTAGGTCTCCATCTTTGGTAAGGCGGCCTCTTCGACGGTAGATTGGCTTGCCTGGGAGCATAAATCGAGTGTTGCATCTTCGACTAGGATTTTCTTTTGTCAGCGTAGCACAACTACTGGTAAAGGCAAGTTCTCTCACGTACCACACCTGCCACCCATCATCGATGTACGTCCCGAGCTCCGTCTTCCCGCACTTTGGGCACAACGTCCTCAGTTCTTCAACCAAAGCTTTCTCAATCACCATACTCATGATCAGTCGCGCATTTTTTCCCCTGATATCCTCCCACTCATCATGTCTGACCACTCTTCCTCCTCCCTTGCCTTCCGCCCGCCCGATGCTATATTTACCCTGAATTACGCGCCTCTCGCCTATCTTTCCCCGGAAATGATGGACCAGATAGTCCGATAGTGCCTGCCATCAAGCCAAATAAGCTTCAGCAGAGTATCCAATCGGTAGATCTACATACGCTGAGCGTAGGCACACGACTCCATGGGATGGTCAGGGTCTCTCCCAGTGCATCGGTGATAACCAATGCATTCGCGCTGCTGTAGCCCACGACCGCGGGGAGCGTCCGCCGTAGCTCAGCAACAGCCCGGCGCAGAACTATTCGTAGGCCGTGAGTACGATGCACATTTCCAAAAACAATGTCGACTCAGGGCATACGCACACTCCTCGTAGTCAAAGTTGTTTACAACCATATTCCCGAGAATGGTATTGAAGGTAGACCCGTTGACGGAGAAGTTACTGCTGTTGCATAGTAACATCTGAGGACCTTGAGTCTGGGGCCAACGCGGCGGGCACATTGGGTCTCCTGAAAGTTATAGGTATATGTCAGACGCATCATCCATGACGAATCTGCTCTACTCACCGGAAGCGTTCTCGGATGACTGGCTTGCCCCGACGGGGGAGTGACAAGGAATCCCACCTGTGGTGT
Organism: Ephemerocybe angulata; assembly: GCA_013368325.1. NCBI lineage: Eukaryota > Fungi > Basidiomycota > Agaricomycetes > Agaricales > Psathyrellaceae > Ephemerocybe > Ephemerocybe angulata. Next base: position 252,818 of record JAACJK010000066.1, read on the forward strand.
CTGGCATTGTGGTGGTAAGGGAAAAGGAAGAAGTAACCATTCGGGCTGCGACCTTTTCAAGCACACCAAGGCGTGTATCAACGCCTCAAGGACAACACGTGCATGGTGTGTTGGAAGCGAATTTGCCACCGCCGCAGACCCAAAACACCTTTCGTACTATACACCAATTAATGAATCACGGGTGTATTACATTTAGGGGAGCGTGGGCGGTAGTTCGACCTCAAGGAATAGGTGTGGCCAATTACAGGCCCTTGGAACGCACCTTTTCGTCGACACTAAAGATAAGCGCCCAAGTGCACGATCGAGATTGCCCTTTTCAGGATTCTAAAAGCTTCAAACATGCTAGGTCCACGCCCTCCACCCATTGTATCTAAATGATTACTATAATTCATACTTTCCTATTCCTAAGTACCGAATTCCACTCAGTCTTGTCGATGCTCGAGCCGACAGCATTTGACCACCTAATCCGGACAGGGTTTACATTCGATGTGACATATTCCGCCCTTTTCCTCACCTATTAGACGATATCAATGTCCTGATGCTGAAGCATCGCAAGACCACAAACGCTCAGTCAGGGATAAGCGCCCAGCCGGGAAGTCCACCCGCGATCGCCGAACGACTTGGGAATCCTCCAGAAGTCACAGATGGCAAGAACTTCTTTTATCACTCGCCGCCCTGATTTCGTCACGAGGTACGCGAGAACATGGGACTGTGTGAAGTAGAAGCCACAGAATCCACTCTACTGTATAAATAGACGCCCACCTTCGATTCTATCGATCTTGCATCTTACCCTCGTCCACCATCTTTCTTCATCTCATCAACTGCCTCCTCCATACTTACTGCTATCCCTAACACATATGGTCCATGGATGTGTTCACAGGTGCTTATACATAGACCCGTTGTACTACTGACCCCTGTATTGACAGAACCGCATGCGTTAACGCAATGTTGAGGGGCGGCTTGTGGCACGGACTGTGAGCGGCCTTATCGGGACCTGGGAGTCCCGATAACGAGGCAGCTCAGAGTCGGTGTCCGGCTCCACGCTAGTACTACGACGACGACCATCGGACCCCCGACGGGTGGCACTCACTGTGAGCGGCCTTATCTGGGGCCTTGCTGAGGACTCTCAGCCGGGCCCGGATAATAAGGCAGCTCAGAGTCGGTGCCCGGATACACGGGCGAGCAGCACGACGACCACCAAGGCGTCGACGAGTGGGACGAGGGACGAGGAGCAGGACGACAACGAGTGGGACGAGGGACGAGGAGCAGGACGACAACGAGTGGGGGTGCGGCTGCTACTGGCGGATCGTCGACGGCTGGGAATGGCGCGGATGCGGTTGCTGTGTCCGGGGTGACGCTCTTTGGTGTTGTGCTCTCTGCCCTGTTCTTTGCTTGAGTGATGTTACCTATATACCTGTCTTCGATGTTCTTGAATCTTATGGACCTTTTTAATGTATTCCTTCCTGAAGATATAGTTATGGTGTGGCATGGCGAAACGGTGCCATGTTGGCATAATATGCATCGGCTGCTATACCTTTGGACTTGTTCGGCTTGTACAAGGCGCCACAAGCCGCTTCGGCGTAAATGGTTAAATTCTACCCCTTGGTTGTGTATGTCGAATAGGAGGGGGAAAGACGCTGTTTTGCTACGTCCTCAGGGGTAGTGGCTATCCGAGTTCATGGAAAGCTTGAATTTGGTTTTAACGGGCATCCATGACGTAAGTCATCCTGAATCTATTATAATAAAGGACCTCGTATTTTCCCACGAGACAAAGATAAAGACAAAGATAAGGACAAACCTCAACGATCTCACCTTCCTCGAACACGTATCCACACAAAACTCGGCCATCCTACATTTAACTATAATACAAATAAAACCTGCAAAAATCAAGGCTCAGCGCGATGATGGAGAACTGTTCTTCACTGGTTTGTAGCGGTTCTGATCGCTCTAATCCCAATCATGGAAAGTCATTCTCGCGCTTGAGGCAACTCGGACGAGCGACAACTTCAAGCTACATAAGGCTGCGGGAGCTGGGAGGAGGCGACTGCAACACTATAGCAATATAGTACAGACATACACACATAGCTTGGTTAGGTCAAAGACAGCAGGCTTCAATATGAGCACCTCTTGGAGATGAGCATTTGCTTCCTGAATCCTGGGAATTAATGGGAGCTGGGAGGAGCCGACCGTAGGTCGGCGACGACCAGCGACCCCGGAACACTTTCACTGACGCCTCCGCAAGCATCCATGATTCAAATGCTAAACTGTAGCATCCAAGCCCGAGGGCCCCGTGCGAAGCACGGGTCACACTGCTTGTCTATTATAACATAAAAACTACTTTTCCACGGGACAAACGTCAAAGACAAACCGGACCGCTCTCCTCCGTTCGTTCCGCCACCTGTCACGTCACGACGCGCAACGCGTCGCGATACCTTTCCCTCACCGCCGTGTTGGCTGTTTCTGGCTCGACCCCGTCTCCTTCTCCCTGTACGCAATGTAATGTACATTTCTTTGCTCTCAAGGGACTTCCAGTGTGGTCAGTCTTCGGTTTACAGTCTCATGATCAAGACTCTTCTGAGTGCCGACCTCAATCAATGTATGTACACTTCTGAGAGAGTTTCCGACCGGGAACCGTCGTATAGCAGGAGTTGCCTTTTCATTCTCCCTCTCTCGCGCTGCACGATGCCGTGCGAGCGGTCATCGAGGAAACGCTCCCGCTGTCGTAACAGTGACGTCGTTCTCGACGCCACCCGAGCTATGCGAAGCTTCGAGAACCTCAAGAGTCGGTTTCTTCCTCATCTCATTTGTCCTCGGATTGTTCTAGATATCTTGGAGAATATTCGGGAATAGCGCTGGGCTGAGATACGGGAAGGCTGCAGATGCAATATAAGACGGCCGACACCATTGCCACGAGCACCTCTAAGCACCCACAATCACTCCCACAGCCTACTTCAAGTCAACTTCTCCATACTCGCTCTTCGCCTATACACTAGATCTCGACGCCGAAAACCAACGTGACCCACTGTAGTCTCCATGCGCTTATTTTGTCACTGCGCAGGTATGTACATAGCTGTCCCTCTATATTTAAAGCCATTTTACTGATCGTACAACATCGACCTTCATGATTCAGATTTCTGCAGTCACCAGTGCGGGCTGTATTTCCCAACGCCATCCTCTCCGAAGGTCTCAAAACAGCTGAATACATATTAAGCTTAATGGCGACTAGCAGATTATCCGTCCCAAGAAGGGACGCATCTTCCACGTGGACCTCAAGTGCAATATAAGTGCAATATCCATGTCCCATCTGCACTGTTTAGCATCCAGACCATCGAGGAGACCCTCAATTGCCGCATAACCACCCTGTTCGATGAAGTTATGCCTTTTCTTTTCTGAGGAACCGGATCGGGACCCCTGGCGACTCCGCCAGTGGACTCGGGAAAGTGTTTCTCTTCTCAGGTTGAACACCCGCTGTCTCTCACAGCCATGCAGTTGATACGGTAAGCAACAGGGGATGTCTCAGTAATCCCATTTCAATTCTACGGGAAAAGCAGCAGGGGGAGGTGACGGGTGCCCGAAACGATGTGTAGCCCTTAGAAATTAAAGAACTATTAGACGAGTGTGGGTGTGTGTCTTCAAGTAATGTTGGATACGCTCTGTAGACTAGAAATGAGACTGCTGTTATGAGATTAGGCCTGTAGTGTATGAAATGCTTAGGGCCACGAGGAGCGACCGAAGGTCGGCGACGAGTGGCACTAACATATCTATACCACAGTTTGCGTTAGCAGAAAAGAGGTCTATAAAGCAGAGAGGAATCAATGATTTCTGTAGCACGGCTAGCAGAGGTTGGGCACGGGCAGAAAACATGTCTTAGAAAGTAGACAGGAATCAATCAGACATCCTGAGCTTTCAAGCTCACAGCTATCACTTCTCCCGTGCGAAGCACGGGTAATCAGCTAGTGGGCCTATAAGTTTAATATTGGCGCAGGAGAGGGTGTGTATGAAGCCAAAGGAGGAGTCGAGGGTGTTGCGCAAGCCAACGCGTCCAAAAAGTTCTGCCAGCCGCCGCCTGCACCCGCCCTTCCGGGAAAGATTATCTGACGTCGCTTCCGCACATGGCGAAACGCCGCTTCCTCCACTGGGTCCCCATCCTTATCCTTCCATCCAAAATCGAGTGCCTGCAGCGTGCTTGGGAGCATGAAGCGAGTGTTGCATCTCCGACTATTATTTTCCTATGAGCACAGCGAACATATTCGGTGGAGGAAACTCTGGCGTACCACACATGCCATCCATCGTCGACATACGTCCCGAGCTCTGTCTTGCCGCACTTCGGACACATGTTTTTGAGCTCCTTACCTAACGGATGTTGACCAAACCTACTCATTTGATCGATCAACATACTCATTATCAGGCGCGCATTGCTTTCTCTAATTTCAGCCCAATCACCAGGCTCGACTTCCCTTCCTCCACCAAATCCCTCCGCCCAGCCGAGGCAATATCTGCCCTCAGAGACCCGCTTCTCGCCTATCTTCCCCTGAAAATGGTTGACCAAGAGGGCCGATAATGACTGAGATTACGCCCGATAAGCCTTAGCACTGTGTATACTATATAACTGTATCACCACGTCGACGTACCTCGCGGGTGGGCACAAGGCTCCACGGCAGGGTCAGGGTCTCTCCCAATGCATCGGTGATGACCAGCGCGTTCGGACTGCTATATCCCACAACTGCCGGAAGCGAGCGTCGTAGCTCAGCAACAGCCCTGCGCAGAACTAATCTTACCCAGTGAGTACTCTTATTCGATCGCTGTTTCGAGGAATGCATGGGTACGTACACTCCTCGTAGTTGTTGTTGTGTACGACCATGTCTCCCTGAATGGCGTTGAAGGTCGACCCACTAATGGAAAAGCCACTGCTGTTACATAGCAGCATCTGGATATCTTGCCGGGCCCTGCGGGGGGCCGATGTCGAGCCTGCAGAGAGGTCTGCATGCTTGTTAGTCACTTCCAAGAGATCGGCTATAATCTGTCAAGTTCTGTACTCACCAGCTGCAGAACCGGTCTCAGCTGACTTCCCTCCTTCACGGCGACGAGGGAGCCTTACTCTGCGCTTTGGCATCATTGTGGTGGTCGTGGACAAGGATGAGGTCTTTGTCGCTTCTTACAAGGAGATAAGAATCGTTCACTGCCTCGAGGGCACCATGCGCCTGGTATGGTAAGTAGGACCTACACACATATACACACACAAACTGACCTAGGGAAACCGTTGACATTGGTCGAATCCGTCGAGCACAACAAGGGTCCTTCTAATCAGGTAACGATTGACAGCCCAGCACATTGTTATTTGCCTCCGCATCAAAGCCTTTGCTTTCGTCGAGTATCCAGGAACGGCCTTTCCCTTCAGATCACAGATAAGCGCCCAAGCGCCGCACTACCGAAATTGTCCTCTGGGCTTTCTCCAGATGCGGCACACTCCACATCTGTGTACTCTATCTCTTTCTCTCTCAAATTTATTGCGTTTTGCCTCCTCAAGGTTTCCGATTGGCCTGTAGGAGTGTATGGTAGCCCCTAATCACCGGTATGATGTGACGTCACAACCTAACGGCCCTACCCAATGGCATCCCGCTCAGGCTCTTGCCTAAACGTTCATGGCATGGCCACGCACAGTTGACGTTGACGCATAGTGAGCTCTGCGAAGCGTAAAACTGCTGCACGCGATATGGTATGAAGGGCTCAGAAAGAGTTGTGATCCCTTCTCCCGAGATCAACTCACCTGTGCAGTAGATTTCAGAATGCCATCAGGGCGAAAGAATACGAGCTCTGTTAGATAGTACGCGAAAGCGCGTAACGTAAAGGAGAACTGGTGATAGACAATTACCAAGTCGACCGAAGAGTGTCCGAGGCTTATGGGTTCCAGGATTTAGGCGCCCGTCTGCAATACGATGCCGGCGGGTGGAGCACGAGGTGCCTCGAGTTGGCCTCGAATTAGTTTTCATTGTATCTATGAGCTACTATAGTACTCTCTCTTGGTTGTGCTCTTCTTGAGTGCAACCTGGACCTTCAACATGTCAACACAGCCTTTGGCCAGAATGCGGCGGTGTCAATCCCGGTACAGGCGACCCTGAGCTCGGGGAGTGATCGCGTCCATCTATCATTCATTGTGTATGAACATAAACAGCAATCAGTTTCAGTCGAAGGGGAATGGTTAGACTCTGGAGGGCTTGGACTCATCTACTATAAGCAAGCTTAATGCTTCTCAGTGGTGATAGGCCACCGGGGTCGGGCTTCTACTTGGCACTGCCCTACATAGGCCGTTGAATGCGAAGTGGGGACTAAGGCGCAATACTGTTTTCGTATATTTCATCATAGACACACCTTCCCGCATCTCCTAGGACTGTATTAGTACGCAACAAATTACCATGGGCAATTCAATAGCTTTTCTCACCGCTTAAGTCATGGTTGACCGGGCAGTCCGAATAGGCTTTCCCGCTGAAACGTGTGCGGCGCAGCGGCGGTGTCCGCTCCTGAAGTCGCCAAACTTTCAACTAATAACGAAGTTAATTAAACTCCGTTAGCTACACGTAGAAGCGCCCCGCACGCGTACCCCGCGGCACGTAGAGCTTATATATACTCGCAAGTCTCACACTGAACCCACATCAAACGCCCTCGAATATCCGACCCAATGGCAACGTCCTACTCCAGTCCTAGTACTAGTCCTTCCAGCCAGCCAACCCGCAGACGCGTCCGCTACTTTGTGCTCAATCACCAGCCGTCGATGAGCAGCATACGGCCGCCCATCCGACAGTCTACGGCCCCTGCCACACTGAGCTGGCCTCAGCCTGAACGACAAGGGCATCGACCGAGTTATCCTATTCCTGGGCCCAGCAGGCAGGCTTCTGTGGAGGTTCCGCCCCATGCCGCCTTTCACCAAGCACACCTCTATCAGGAAGATGAGCACGACTATGCATCCCTGCCCCCAGTCCAGCGTTCCCAGGGGCGTAGCAGTAGGATGCCGCCATTCTTAGTTCACGACCATCTCGAATTTTACGATGAGGAATGTGAGGAGAGTGTCATCAAGGTATGCAGCAGGCATTGGGGTCTCCTCTACATCTTACTGACTTATATATTTGTCTCTAGGCGCTCCCTGACACTTTTTACTTTCCTGGAGAAGGTTCAATAGAGAATTGCAAACGCTGCGTTGCAACGGCCTGCTTCAACCTCGATGCGCGCGCCGAAACCGAACGCGACGACACGCTCGCAGTACTCGTTGGCCGCCTGCGCCTGGTTCAGGAGATGTGGGACGAGTATGAGCGGAGGAAGAAAGATCTCCGCGAGTTTATCCTTCGGATGGATACGCACACGCAGGAGTTGGACCGGGCGCTTGAGATGGAGTCGGGGCGAGAGGATGTTGCGGCGGAGGTAGTTGCCCTCATGGGCGAGAATCGTGAGTACCTTTGACAGTGTATCTGGGCCGGGGTGGTGTTGCAGTGCTGATTCGATTTCGGTAAGGTACGCGTCGGGTACCGCAGAGCTTGGTCTGCGAGCTAGTTCAATGAGAGCGGACGTGATAGCCACACTCAAAAGGCCATACCTGTTCCGAACTTCTGTTGTAAATACGGGTAATTCCTTCTTCCACATCATACCACTATTGTATACCAAACATTAGATAGCACGCCGGACATTTAATTTCACACTTCTGTGCTACCTCAAGAAAGTAAGATAATTGGAAGGAACCTCCAATAAGTAGAGAAAGGCGATTTGAGGATCCAGCCGTGAATCAAAGATAGGCGCCCACGTCCTATCGACACCGAGCAGACCCAAATACAATCCTCCCGCTTATGCTGGAGTATTTTGCCCCGAATATCAGCTGGAACTGCTGATCGTGAGATAGTAGGAGAGGCCCGTGAACTTGAATGCAGTCCGACTTTAACTAAACCGAGGGGATGATCTTAGGCGCCTGACTAGTATAATGGGCTGGCCGCAGCGCGACCTCCTTAACCTGAGACACTTTGAATGTAAGAAATACCCGAGGGGAAACACTTCGTTCGGCTCTGTTTCGGGCAACTTGCGGCTTCGTTTCCGCATAGCCTTTGACCAGACCACTGCGGCAGTGCCGATCCCGCCTCTTCGCCCGTCGAGACTCGATTCTGATCTCAAGGGGTTGATCGCCTTCCTCTCTAATTCACTGGGTGTCAATGTACACAGTAAACAGTTTCAAGCGAAAAGTATGTTGAATGTTTTGTGGGAATTTGGTTTGCAAATTTGACATCTAGACACAAGCGTAATGGTTCTCAATTGAATGATGTGCCAGGGTCCCTCCAAACGTTGATTGGGTGACCCGCGCCGTTGAACATTTATCGGACGCGCCTTACAGGCCAAATCCCAACATCCTTTTGATGCGGCTGCTGTATCATGAACTAATAACAGACAGCAGACACTTCTTCTTCATCTCATAGTGAAGTTGTACGCAACTGGTTGGGTTGGAGTTTTGAGGATAGCTGCTTGCCCAAACGCTTAGTCCAGGGTCATCTTCCAGCCCGAATAGGCTTTGCTGCTGAAACGGGTGCGGCGGTGTTCCAAGTTCAATTTCTGACGTCGCTAAATCCTCAAACTTCAACTAAGATCGAAGCCTGCCGCGACTGTTGATTGACTTTCGATTTACGAAAGGCGGACGCGTACGCCATACGCCACAACTTAGAAGTATATACTCGTCAGCTCAGGCAGAATCAACCGCAAGACATCCTAACTTAAACCTACCCAGCCCACCCAAAGCCTCCTTCCCAGTACCCATCTGGACGCCAGCCTACTCGCAGTACCGATTCCCGCCGATCCCAATGAGCAACTCTCGTCCAGCAGTTCCAGTGCGCAGGAGCTTCACGACTCCCGCACCACCGAATGGGCCTCGGGTCAATTTAAAGCAGCAGGAACGACCAAGCTACGTCTACACCATTCGGGCCTGGCAAGCCTCCGTGCAAGCTCCCAGTCGCACCCCCTTCAGTCCCTCGGTCAATCTCTCCCAACTTCGCGAGCTCAATTATATAGCACCGCCCTCTCATAAGTAGGAGCCCTCAGCGACCGGGCAGCAGGCCACCGCCGTATTCGCTCCATGGCCACCTCGATTTCTACGACCAACAGTGCGAGGACGCTGTCATCAATGTATGGAGAGGCCGAGTGTGCCTATATGTGCACCGTATTGACATCGCTACCTCATACATTTATCAGGTTCTACCAAATGCGTATGAAACCTCCGGAGAAGGTTCAATCCAGAAATGCAGGCGCTGCATAGAGACGGCTCGCTTCAACCTCGACGCGCGTGCCGAAGCCGAACGCGACGACAGCCTCGCAACCCTCGTTGGGCGAGTCTGTCTCGTCCAGGAGATGTGGTCGGAGTACGAGCGAAAGAAAGCCGAGCTCCACGAGTTTGTCTTGAAGATGGAGGCCCAGACACGGATGTTGGGCCAGGCGCTTGAGATGGAGTCGGGGCGTGAGGAGATTGCGGCGGAGGTGCTTGTCCTCAAAGGTCAAATTGGTGAGTCAACACAGTGGCTTCTGGAGCCTGGGTATCCTTGGGGCGCTGACGGTGTTTGGGTTAGATATCCGTCGTGTTCCCCAAAACTTAGTTCGTGAGCTCGTTCAGTGAGGACCAACTAGTGTTCGAGCCGACTAGTTTGGGACGGATCCAGACAACCTTTACCCTCAAGACATTCAAGGCTTGGATCAGCTAAACTATTGGACACTTTCTTTCACTCGATATACATCAACTCGTTTACCTAGACCCGACATGTAATAGTCAGACAGTTTACCCTACTATTCTATCTACCTTAAGCTTCAGCTATCCTGTATATCCTGTCGAAAATTATTAGAAAGATGATGAGATTTCGGCATACCTCGAAGCTCCCTCACTGCTCAGGCCTAGGCTCATTAGTGATTAGATTAGATGCTGATGGGATCAGCCAGCGTATCACCGACTGAGCGTGGCAACTTTTATCTGGGCACCTTCCTTTGCTTTCCCCTCATCTGCTCAACGCGTTCCGCTGAGCGCTTTGAACATCCTGTCGTGCCATGTCATCATCGTTCTCTAAAATGAACGCATACCTCAAGGAGCGCCATACACTCGCCATTCAGCAAGGTACCTCCAGCTCTCGCCGTCGAACAACGAAAACGAAGAGGAACCCACTGACGACGTCTCATAACCGATAAATGCCAGCATCCTCGTCGAGCTTCCCTCTTTTCCCCGTTCGACTACTGGAAAGCGCTCTGGTGGGCGATATCATCTTTGAACCCAAAAGAAACTACTACGCTCACGTCCCCCACCGGATGATTAACTTGAGAATGAGGAGGGACCGGTACCTGCGTAGACGACGTGTCAGCGTCGTCAGATCCCTGAAATGACGCCTACGTCGAATCAACCTAAGACCTCTGCCCCGTGGTGAACTACTGCGCTCCCGGTCGGGACCCCTCGTCCTCTCATGTCACTAGACTTCTACAGCGATGAATCCGGGGAGGTGACGTTGAGACCTTCCTCGTTTGCTTGATGCTTCTAACGGGCCCATGACAACCGGCCCATGTTCCCCTGCAACGTCCACTCGTTGGAAGAGTGATATCCAACCTCAATGCGCGCGTCCAGACCGACCGTGACTTCGCGCTCGTGCTCCTTCTCGGCTCCTTCCACTCGTTGGAAGACATGTGGGCTGAGTATGACGAAAGGAGGGAACAGCTCCGCCAAGGGCTTGCTCCGGATGTTGCAAAATGTGCGGTCAATGATCACGGAGGCTCGATGTGATGTGATTGGGACGGAGGTTGCTGTTCTGGAAGGACTGGTTGGTGAGTCTTTGCTGTTGACTATGAGGCTTAGAGTGTGCTTCAGGCGCTGATATAGATTCGGATAAGGTGGATTTAGATTTGAGGTTCCCCACATTTTGCATGCGTATTTCGTATCCAGCCCTTTATTTCTGGGCTTCCCCCGCATCGGGTACGCCTACAGTACGCCCACCAACGCACACTCGGGCGTCTTCGAGTGATGCGAGGGCGATAGCCAGGTTTTTTTGGGGACGTACACCATGGATGGCCAGGTGTGGTACACACAGCCCCCAGAGAGATTGGGCGGTATTAGATGCATAATACTGCGTACGGCGGGCCCGGGGGTGCGCGCAAGTAGCATGTGATGCGGACGAGCTTCGGTGATTTATGTGCCGCTTACTCGGACGGTGAGTACTGTCGGGGTGAGGGCAAAGACAGTGAGTGCGAGTGCGAGCCTCTCGGGAGCGGCAACGATACGAGAACAAGTGCTGGGGAGGCGGTTACGAGGCTCGACTCGGACTGCACTGGAGAATGGCGCGAATGTGTCGAGGTGTTGCTCTCTGGTGTTGTGCTGGCCCTCCGGTCGGCTTTATTCCTTGCTTGAGTAATAGCTGCATACAAGCGCAGTCGATGTCCCGAACCTTGTGGACCTTTGAATGTTTACAAGACACGGCGAAGCCGCTGCCAGGTCGAGCTCGTTTGAGCGTCCTGGGATCACTTGTCGTATTGGAGGATTGGCCGAGACCACGAGCCGCGTGATAATACATGGTCGGTGTGTGCGCGCGGAGGCCCGTGAGATGGCAGCAGGTACAGGACCAACAGCAGACTCCTCAATCCTGCCGTAACTTGGTGGGTAGGAGATTTTTCTTTGGCAGGATGTGTGTCCACCGTTTCAAGGAGTTATTTGATCATCGTCGATCGAAGCGCATATCCACAAGTAGTATGAACGAATCAAACTGAGATGACCCCAACTTGAAGTGGACCAACCTGCCAATTACTTAGGTGCCTATAAGCTTTCATCAGCTATCCCATTATTTCGATCGCAGGGTGCAAGCCTCCTGAAAGGACGTGGTCCCAAAAAAGGTTTTCTACAGCCGAGTTCCTTCTCCTGGAATCAGGAGCCAAATTGCATCGCACTGACGAGGGAAACTGATGACCTCACGAACAACTGTTGAACAATTGCTGAACAATTGCTACCTACAAGTTGGCATGATGGTAAAAATTTGGAGTCTACACAACTGTAACCCACTGCGATATTTACTGTCCATGGTGCCTCAAACGCGCTCAATTACCGCTCCAAAAATACTGTTACACACAAAACTATCGGTTGGCGAGGTTACCAGGAGCTCTGAGACAGTACCTACAAGGCTTGGAAACACACACGCACACACACCCTTGTGCTTGATTGCACCCATTGGTAGCCCCAATGCCCAAATGGCACCCTCAAAGAGGGTATGGTCGCCGTCACGGTGTGCCCTAGGATTGTATAAAAGGTGGAAAAGAGACCAGTTCTAAGTAACAACTTCAAAGCTCTCTTCAAATCCTTCTACGCCAAAGCCCACTCGTCAATTTCCGATGCGATTTGCACCCACCATTGCTACCTTAATCGGCTTGGCAGCCCTTTTTACCGGGGTCTGTGCATTTTCGGTACGTCTGAAGTCTATGCTACAGCTTGAGCTCGTCTGACACCTAAGTTGAATAGACGTACGAACCACTGGACATTCGCTCTGAGGCGTACAACGTGCTCGGAGAGCGCGATAGCAACGAAGACTTAGCCCTACGCTCATACATTGAAGATGTCGTGGAGGATTATGTGCTACGCAACCTCGATATCGACAGCCTCGTCGAACGGGCCATAGCAATGGACGAGGATACCGAACTCGATCGCCGAGCAGGAACAGTCACCTTCGTCCATAAAACCGATCCAGCCCATAACCCGCCCAGAACTGCTGAGAACGTTGATTTTGACACCACGCAAACTGCACTTGGGAAGCTCAAGCAAAAGGCTTTTGCCGGCTTGGAGGCGATGGACATCCTTGTTTATCTTCAACAAACCTCTAGCACTCCCATCTTTGCTTACAATTCCGCTAACGACGGGAAGTCGCTGCGGCAGCTTGGGATTTCAGCTGACAGTACAGTCTATTGGGAAACGCGGGCCGACGCAGGATGGGTTTCTTCGGTTAATAGGGGGGGGGCCGTGAAGGGAAAATCTGGACTAGGCGGGAGTGGACGGAAGGTGTTCGGCGGGAAACAGGGTGATAGGAAAAAGAAGCCGAGCCGGAAGTAGACCCTATGCACGGGAACGGGAACGTGTGTGACTGTAGTCAGCTTTAGTCCTCCATGTCCAGGCTCTTTGGAAGCTATGTGATATATTCAGTATTTTCTTCGCTTCTACTTCCCAGTGTAGGGCCGACCGTCCAGCGGCCTGTGGAATTTGAACGGTTGGCGCCCAAGTAGTATTGTCACAGTCGCCTCATGGACATAGATACCTCGATCTACGTAAGTCTATGTATGTGTCTAATTGACCGTTGAACCGGAGTATGTGAAGAAAAATCACATAAACAGGTAAAGCGATGGTCACAAGTCTACGTCGCGCACATGCTAGACGTACATATCAGCGCTTCAGGAAACTGCGACAGGCTTCCATCGAAAACAAATCAACACTACGGTGGGCCCTTGTGAACCTCAACACGATGCTAAAACCATGTCATCAGAAACGCACTTCAAAGGACAGCATTGAGATCAAAAGTGGGCTTCCAGTGTGTGCACCTGTGGGCCAATCAATCGCCAGACGTATCATTCAGGCCCACCGTCACACCAGCATACTACTTAATGCCAGCTTTCTATGGATCCCCCCACCCTCTTCACCGCCGGACCTCCATGCGATGGACCTGTTATCTCTGCCCGAAGATATCCTGACCGAATTTTTGAATGCGGCGAATCCTCTGGACATTATAGCTATGGGCCAGGTGCGTACTAAGCATTTCTATTGTCTGCGGTTAAAAGGCTTATTCAGAGAGCGACTTTAGACATGCAGTTTACTTCGGAGCCTCACCTCCCAGCGAGCCATCTGGGAACGCAAAAGACGTGACCTTGTGAAGCAGCACAACCTTTATGCACCTTCATTATCTTCCAGGGATCTGTGCATCGGGGCACTGCAGCGGGTTGTTTCAGGGCCCTGCCTCTGGAATAAACTCCTCAGGCGTCTATCAGTTCCTCCTGAAGCTGATGAAGGATTGCCCACAAGACTCATAAAGGAGAAAATAGCAGTCCATATTGAACCGAGTGCGGGAACCCACTCTTTATATCTCGTGCCTGGCGGTCGATACCTCTTCACCAGCGTGGTGGAAGGGCGAGATCCCCTCACCCTAAAGCTGTGGGACCTCGGCCCTGCAGGAATGCGGATCCTCTCAGCACCTGTCTTGCTGTCTCAATACGAGATTCGGTTTGACGGGACACCTGAGCAGCCACATCGTTACGTTAGATTCGCGGTATGGGTGTCCGACCTTGACACTCCGGAGCTACGGCTAGTCGCCGTTTTTACGAGGACGGGGTCAAGAAATGGGAGTGTGTTTCTGTGAGTAGACTTTCAACGCGCCTGTGAGACGCTTGTAGGCCTTTGGTATCATCGCTGACGAGTAACAGTGCAAAGGTATTCGCCATCTCGCCTGGCAATCCCAACCCGGAGTTCAAGGAATTGGGATCACTATATTGCGACGCTCGACCGGAGCAGCCAACGTCGTCTTATCTTCCAATCCAGCTACGGGTGTTTGAAGATACAGTCCTCATAAAACCAGAGCATGCCTACCTTTTATGGAATTTCAAAGAAGGATGGTACGCGGATTGGAGCGACGGGGGCGTCACGGCAGAAGATTACATGGTGTGTTGTATTACTTACACCCGTGTTCTGGACAGTGGTACCTATGCTAACAATGTGCTAACACTTCACAGTCTTCGTCCTTAACGAAGGACTATGTCATCACTCCTCACAGGACAGGGGCCTCTATCTGGAATGTGAACCTTCTCCTAAGATGCAGCGTAACACCACATTCCAGTCTGATGGCGGCTCCACTTGTACCCAACTTCAGCAGCCTGTTATCACATCATCGCGTGCCCTGGCCGTCGCTTCGCATTCCTTCGGAATGCAAAGTCTGGGTATCGGCACCCCGGACGCAGCGAAGCCTCCCTTTCGTTTTCGATATTTTCTTCGGATGCGAAGGGCTACGCATCAAGCTGGATGATAGGACTACAGGAGGGGAAGGTAGTGCATTCCAGCTCACTTATTTGGCGTGGTTCATCCTTCCCGTGGCCCTGGATCTCACCCCTCTTCAATTTTATCCGCATGTTTCATACAATGGCGGGCAAGATGAATTTGCGAACGCTGCCGTCACAGACGTAAACCATATGGGCCTCTCATTTTACTCCATCTCCCCCTCCCCTTCACCTCTGACAACCTCGAAATCTGGAACACACTTTGCTCATGGTTTGGCGCCGGAATTCACTCCGAAGGTAGTTCCCATAATTCCTGGCGACACCGAATATGAACACTTCACCGCGTGCCCGATTTCTGGAAGAGTGGTCCACAGATACCTCGTAGACGAGCACAGCGGGACTGAGGATGACCCACGGCCGGCGATAATTACGGGTATCAGATGCGTTGATGTAATCTTCTAATTACTATGTGTTTGTCAATGTCGAGCCTAGGTGCTGATAAACTTAAATAACGCACACCGAATCTGATGACAGCTGGTTCACAGGTCCCTCCACGATCCACAACGAGAGCACCGCAGAGTCCACAGTGTGTGCGTCCAGTGACCACACTATCACTATGCTTTCCCGGTAATCTAACATACGGTGGACCTTGGCATATGTAGCTAATGCCGCGCAAAAAGGTCAGGAAGGAAGTAGGTTGGAAGTCGGCGTGATTCTGAAGCCCGCCACCTTGTGAGATTAGATTAGATCAGCCAGCGTATCACCGACAAATCACCGACTGAGCACGAACTTTTCTGGGCCCCTTCTCCTGCTTTCCCCCTCAGCTACCCAACGCGTTCCGCTGAGCGCTTGAAACATTCTGTAGTCCTGTGTCATTATCGTTCTCTAAAACGGATGCATACCTCAAGGAGTGCCATATACTTGCCATTCAGCAAGGTACCTCCAGTTCTCGCCAACGGGGAACCTCTCATAATTGACAGATGCCAGCCAGTGGTCTCTACCTAAGCAATCTAACTCTTTTACATATCCAGCATACTCGATACCAGAATCTGAAGGTATGGACTCAGCCCACGCATAATTGTATCCCACTGATATATGTGCTGCAATCCAAGGTTCAATCGCAGACTCTCAAGCATGACAACACAATCATTGGATGAAGCAACCTCCTCCTTCATTCTGTCGCTGCCACTCCAGCTCTCGCTCTAACCTCTCGGCATTCTCCCGCTGTATCCGTCGCTCTTCTTCGATGCGCGCGCGCTCCCTGGCCATCCTGTCTTCGTACTCCCATTGCCGTCTCTCTCTTTCTCTACGCGCCTCCTCTTGTATCCGCTGCCTCTCGGCTTCGGCTTCAGCTTCCCTGCGCCTAGCTGCTTCTCGTTCTCTCTCCCTCATCTCTGCAAGCTCACGCTCGTACCTCGCCTGCGCCTCTCTGCGTCTCCTCTCGGTTTCTTCCCTCTGTCTGCGCTCCTCGGCAATCTTCGCCTCAAGCTCACGTTGTTGCCTCTCAATGGCGGCCTTACGTTCCTGCTCTTCCACCCGCATGCGTTCCTCCCACTCTCGTTGTTCCCTTGCTCTCTGCTCTTCTGCCCGTTTTCTTTCGGCCTCGATACGGTCAAGCTCTTCCTGTCTACGCCTGGCTTCTGCTTCCCGCTGTCTTCGGGCCTCTTCCTCCCGGGCTCTCTCGGCCTCTGTGGATCCAACCGTCAGCACTGTTGGAAGCTGGTGGGCGTAAAACACACCGTACCTTCCAATTCTCGTTTCAGCCTCTCTGTTTCGATTCTCTGCACCTCCTTTGCCGCTTGCAGCTGTCGCTCAAGCTCGTCCACCGCGGCCGTCTGGGAGATGTCCTTCTTCTCATCGACGAGCTCTTTCTGGATCTGCAACACCACAGGCCTATTGTCCAGAATGTACCTAATGATTGAGAGCGCGGATTCCAACGAGTCCGTGTGTCTGAACATCTTCGTGCCTTTGTCGAGGGCGGGTTTGAAGAAGGCGTCGTTCGTTGCGAGCTCTCGCTCGCGTTCTTCGCCGAGATGGGGGTCGATGCCGGACCACATGTTTGTGACGATGACGACGTTGCGGAGAGTCTGCTCTCCGCAGAGCTTCCTGAAGGTACGGAAGTTCTTCAGAGAGATACCGCCCATTCGGTGGTCCGAGATACGGTGTATGAAGATCAGACCGGTGAGCGTCTGCCCCTCCTTGTATCTGAACAGCCGGTGAGTCACGTCTAGGGCATGCGAAAGGAACACCTACGACGAAGTCAAGAAGTCTGCTATGAGCTTGAGGATGTCCGAATCGCTCTTGTTGGTGTCGTCGAAGCCAGGCGTATCGACGAGCAATACCTTTCGGCTGTCCACCACGAACGGTTCGGTGACGGCTACCTCTTCGGTGCACGAATGTAAGCTGTCGCTTGTTCTCAACGATGATCCCGAAACGAGGTTGATGAACTGTACAGGTCGTCAGAAAGCCGTTGCCGTGTGTCTAAGGGAAAAGGAACAAACAGATGATTTTCCGCTTCCCGTTGCGCCCATGACTCTGCGAGACAGCGATTAGCACCCGGCCGAAGCCTATCACCAAGGGAAGTAATTGAACCTACGCGATAGTGGCGGTCTCTGACCCTTCTGGTACGCGTCCCATTTTCTCGCTTTGAAGAAGTGAAATTCGGTGGAGGGGTTGGGAGGATGAACAATGGACCTTGGTGCTGTGAATCTGCGCAGTGCGTCCATTTAAATGTGACGGACATCGAGCATACGCTTCCAACGTGCGGACTTGCGGAGACCTATTATCGTATGTGTTCGGGGTCCATGGAAAGATTCCAGACCTCGTGGTGAAGCTTACTGATAATCATTTCACTTAGCTGATTCTGTCTATCGGCTTGGGCGCTAAACTGGAATGGAACCGTGCTTGCAACACGTTGGCTACACGCACATCGTGGGCCCCGATTTCGACAAAGTCGTGTGTAGTCTCAACTGTCGAAAAGGTTCGAGTTTCGAAACGCCAAACGATTCTAGATACATGGCTAGGGTGGTAAACCAGCGTCACGTCGAACCTATGGCCTCCGAATCCCCACCATCTAGTCGGGAGAACGAAGTGAAGCCAGCGGCCTACCGACGACGTGTGAAATCGACAAATACCTACAATAACGGCGGCGTAGAGTCAGCCTGTGGCCTCTGCCTCGCCGAGCCCGCCTCCTTTTGCCCGTTCGATTGTAGACAAGCTCTCTGATCGGTGATTAACCCCTCGTCCTTTCATGCCGCGGCCCGCCACAAAGACTTCTTAAGCGATCGAGCGCTTTTATCTAACATATGAGCAGCGACTAGACTCTGAAGGTGTGGGCTCAGCCCTCGCATAGATGCATCCTACTGACATACGTGCTACAATTCAAGGTTTAAATCAGACTTTTAAACGAACCGACATGTTCACTGGATGAAACATCCTCCTCCATCATCCTGCTGCCGCCGAGCCAGCTCTCGCTCCCACCTCTCGGCATTCTCCCGTTGCACCCGCAGCGCTTCTTGATAAATTCTATGATCCTCAGCCATTCTTTCTTCGTGCTCCCGTTGCTGCCTTGCTCTCTCCCTCTCAGCCGCCTCAGCCGCCTGCCTCCATTGAGCTTCGAGTGCTTCCTGATGGCGTCTCGCCTCCTCTTCTATGCGCATTCTCTCTGCAAGCTCTCGCTCGAGCCTTGCTTGTTCCTCTCTGCGCCTCCTCTCATTTTCTTCCCTCTGCCTACGTTCCTCGGCAATCCTTGCCTCAAGCTCCCGCTGTTGCCTCTCGGCGGCGGCCTTTCGTTCTTGCTCCTCCACCCACATACGATGCTCCCACTCTCGTCTTTCTCTCTGTCTCTGCTCTTCTGCCCGTCTCCTTTCGGCTTCGATGCGGGCGAGTTCCTCCTGCCTGCGTCTGGCCTGTTCCTCTCGCTGCCTGCGCTCCTCTTCTTCGCGGACTCTCGCAGCCTCTGTAAAACCCAAGGATCAGGATTATAGATAGTGGGATGTCAAACGCCACACACCTTCCATCTCTTGTCTGAGCCTCTCCGCCTCGATTCTTTGCGCTTCCTTTGCTTCTTGCAACTGTCGCTCAAGCTCGCCCACCGCAGCCGTCTGGGAGATGTCCTTTCTCTCATCTACGAGCTCCTTCTGGATTTGCATCACCACCGGCCTATTACCCAGGATGTACCTTATGATTGAGAGCGCAGATCCCGCCGAGGAATCATGCCTGACCAGCTTCGTTCCTTGATCCAGCGCAGGCTTGAAGAAGACGTCGCTGGTCGCAAGCTCTCGCTCCCGCTCTTCGCCGAGGTGGGGCTCGACGTCGGACCACATGTTTGTGACAATGACGACGTTGCGGAGAGTCTGCTCTCCGCAGAGCTTCCTGAACGTACGGAAGTTCTTAAGGGAGATACCGCCCATCCGGTGGTCGGAGATTCGGTGTATGAATATCAGACCGGTGAGCGTATGTCCGTCCTTGTATCTAAACAGCCGGTGAGATAAACGCCAGGCACGTCTCACGGTATGCGAAGGGAATACGTACGAAGAAGTCAAGAAGTCTGCTATGAGCTTGAGGATGTCCGAATCGCTCTTGTTGGTGTCGTCGAAGCCAGGCGTATCGACAAGTACTACCTTTCGGCTGTCCACCACGAACGGTTCGGTGACAGCCACCTCTTCGGTACACGAGTGTAAGCTATCGCTGGTTCTCAATGACGACCCCGAAACCAGGTTGACAAACTGTACAGATCGTTAGAAAGTCGTTGCCGTGTGTCTGAGGGAAGATGAACCAACAGTTGATTTTCCGCTTCCTGTTGCGCCCATGACTCTGCGAGAAAGCGGTCAGCACTCGCCAAGGGAGAAGTAAATGAACATACGCTATTGTAGCGGTCTCCGACCCTTCTGGTACGCGTCCCATTTTCTCGCTTAGAAGAAGTGAAATTCGGCGGAGGGGTTGGAAGGATGAACAGTGGAACTGGGTGCTGTGAATCTGCGCAGTGTGTCCCTCTCTCCCCAATTTAAATGTGCTTATGCGCCTGCGGACAGTGACGGTGCGCATCGAGCATGTGCTTTCCATGCGCGTCCAACGTGCAGCTTCTAGAGACTTGTTATCGTCTATGTTCGGAGACGCTGAGAAGATTCTACATTTCATGGCTGAACGTGTTGGTAAGCATATTCATATCTGAACCCAGCCGAATCTTCTTTGGGCGCTAATCTGGTGCTAGATGTGTGATCGGCCACTGGAAACACCTGTGCAACACGCGTGCGTCGCGCGTTGGATGGCACTCATAGAGGGCACCGTTATCGGCTATGCGTCTCATGTCCAACATTGGATCGAGAGTCGCCAGGTAGCTGCCAAAGAGCTGTAGGCGAGGAGCCTGCCACTGGGCATACTCATATCGGATCCTAGGACCAAATGTGACGAGGCACAAGGGAAACTCGCGGGATAACCAAGTTTGACATTGCAAGATGAAAGTTAAAGTTCGAAACATTGAAGGTTCTAGATAGCCGGGTAGGTAAGCTAACAGATGGTGCATCCGCCGCCGCTGTCCTTCTGGGCAACTCTTGACTCGAGATCACTGATTTTCTGGTTAAGGGCGCTGTTCTGTTCTTGCCACCTCGCTTCTTGGAGCTGCTTCTGATGCTGCAGCTCAAGCTCCTGCCTCCTACCCTTTTCGATCTCGATCAGAAGAGTAGCCTGCTGATCCTTCGCATTGAGAGCCGCCTGGTGCTCCCTATCGCGGATGTCGTCAAGACGTTGCTGATAGTCGGCTTGCATCTTCAGCCACTCTGTGCTCCCCGCAGCATTCTTCCTCGCCTCCTCCTTTAACTGCTCGAGGTCCGCTAGCCTTCTCTTCTCCGCCTTTTCCATATCTTCCTTCACCTTCTTCTCGTACGCTTCTCTTTCCTTCTGGAACTTCTCGAAGTTGGCGTCCGCGAGTTTCTGGGCCTCGAGCTGGTTGCGCTTCATTTCCGCCTCTAGCTTCCTCCTGTCCTCCTCGATCTCGCGCCTTGCTTGTTCGTCCTTCTCCCGCAGCGCATCTAGAGGCGATCAATCAGATGCATTCGATCACGCTACAGCGGAAACTCATACCTTTATGCTCCTGGAGCAGCTCCTCCATCTGCTTCCTGTGCGCCTTCGCCTGCGCTATCAAGACCTTGTTAATCTCCTCGCCGGCAGCAGTCTCGTCGATACCCTTCTTCTCAATCGAGATTTCGCGCACAACCTGCAGAATAGTAGGATCCTTGTGAATGAGATAACCCAAAACTCGGTGCGCAGATTCCTTGGTATGGTTGTGGCGGACCATGACGGCGCCTTCGTCCAGAACGGGTTTGAAGAAAGTGTCCTGGGTTCTCAGCTCGTGCTCCCTTCGCTTCCCGAGGTCCTCCTTGACCTCGTTCCACATGTTCGTGACGATCACGACGTTCTTGAGCGCGCCGTCTCCGCAGAGCCGGCGGAACATGCGGAAATTGCGCGTGGACACGCCGCCCATACGGTGGTCAGAGATTCGGTGGACGTAAATGACCCCAGCGAGCGTCTTTCCCCTCTCATAACTAAATTCAGCGGGGAATAAGTTAGAGTCGAGCTGCGGTGGATGATAAGTATATCACGTACGCTGAACTCAGGAACATC
Organism: Ephemerocybe angulata; assembly: GCA_013368325.1. NCBI lineage: Eukaryota > Fungi > Basidiomycota > Agaricomycetes > Agaricales > Psathyrellaceae > Ephemerocybe > Ephemerocybe angulata. The sequence continues at coordinate 274,445 of JAACJK010000066.1, forward strand.
GCGATCATCTTCAGGATATCGGTGTCACTCTTAGTGGTATCGTCGAATCCGGGCGTGTCGATAAGCCTCACTCGGCGGCCATCGAGCACGAAGGGATGCGACAGCTGCACCTCACTCGTGCAGGAGAACAGACTGGCGCTGACTTCGAGTTCTTCACTACCGCAGGCGGTGTTGATAAACTGTTAAGTGACCAAAAATGATGAGCATGAGTTGAAGCTGGTAACGCCAGCCGAGAGTTCCTCACCGTTGACTTGCCGCTGCCCGTAGCACCCATGACCCTGCTTTATGATTAGCATCGAGTAATAGGGGTTCGATTATAATATCTAGACGACGTACGCAATGATAACCTCGTCCAGCTCACTTTGGGGTCCACGAGGCGTTCCATTGGACCCCTCAGTCGACGTCGAAGTATCTTGCTGGGTGTTGGTCTCGAACCCAAGACCCCTGGAGGTCAAAAGATTAATACAGGGGACATCGGGCATACTATAGAGCGACAATCCCTTACGTGCGTCGATCAGGGGATGCTTGAGGTTGGTTCATGGGCGGACGCTGAGTGTCGGGGTGTGGGGCTTTACCGTTAGGAAGGGTCATCGTTGATCTCGGAGTGTTGGGGAGCCTGGGAAGCCATATCCTGCCCTTTTATGTTCGTGGAATGGTACAAAATACAGGGTACATAGGCTTGGAACGCAACCGCCTAAGCTGGAAACATTCATCAAATCAGCATCACCACTTCACTATCATGGGCGTCAATCTGTATACTATTAACCCGTCGCCGCATTTGGATGGGCCCAAAGCTGACAATAATATCGACGGTCGCGCCTGGAGATTGGGGTCATAAGACCTATACAAGGGGAGATGTTCCCAAGGAGATTTGACCGTAACCCAATGAGCGCCTGTCAGGAGACCACTCGCGCAGTCGAGCTTCGAAGGCACGAGGAGCTAAGATGAATCCAGGTGGAGCACCGTGCAGAGTACTCGAGGCTTTCTTGTATTGAACGAACACCCCTATTCCATATATAGGTTCTATCCTTTGCGTTGCATCTTCCGCTTCTCCCGCCGCTACTCGTATCAGAGCCATGCAAGTTCTTCACCGTGCTTGCCGCGTATAGTTCGTTCTCTTGGACTCCGTGTTCCGCTTGTGGTAACGCTATTCGCATTAGAGTTATGCACGCTCTCCGCCGTGTGTTCAGGGCGAGGCAGACTTTATGAAGAGAACATGTCCATGTAGGACCCCAAGCTACAGATCTTCCTTTCAGGGTGAACACGAGGCAGTAATCAGATAGACGCCCAACTACGCCGAAAGCACATTTGGCAGGTAAAGATAGAACGATGGATTATTGTGGATGATGAGCTCACCTGCGCAATGAACAACACGTTTAACGCGCGACGCAGATGCTTTGGCTATTGTTGAAGCACACAGTTGCTTCTGGCTGCTGTACGAATATGGTCAATCTTCATTCCTACGCCGCTTTAAGCGCCCAAGCTAACATGGTTGCACACACTAAGTTGCATGTGTCTACCCGCTGTCGCCTATGTGTTCAGGTTAATATCACCACTCCAGAAGAGCTTTACATAGTCCACGTCGAGAGGAACAAGATTGTTGATCCAGGAAGAGGATGGTTGCCATCGAGGCACAGTGACGGCTACTGGTCAAACCCCGTTCGCCATCCCAGTCCGAGTGGAGTCCGAGTGGAGTCCGTTCAGATGCCAACCGATTATTAGGAGTAGATGGGTATGGAGTACGCTCATCAAGTACGTTCGACTTGCTGCCCCACTCCCTTCCTTCCTCCGCAATGGTAGATCATGGCACCGCCACCGTAGATCGGCAGATAAGCGCCGGGGTGGGAACAAAGGGTTCTGACGCTGATCACCCCTTTCATCCTGCCACCAGCACCACCATCATACGATCTCAAGCTCTCACAGCCCAATCGTTCAACCCAACAAGATGGACCTCGAAGAAACGGAAACGCAGGCCTCCACCTCCCTCTCTGAGCCCTGGCCAGTCTACATTGTCAACTCCTTCAACTACGCGCTCCAGCCGTCCCTCTCCCATAACCCAAGCGCTCTAACAGGACCCTACATTCGCCTGCTCTACTACCTCTTCGGCCTCTCGGGCCCCTTCCAAATTTCACTGCGCCACCCTCCTTCCGGCGGCGCATCCACCAACGCAAGCCCTCTGATGTGCATCGTCACCGTAAACGAGATATACCCCGTCTTCTTCCTCCACCTCCACCCTTTCTCCGCCTCCTTCACGCTCGAATCCGCGCGCCACGCTGCTGACGCCCACATGCGCGACACTTTCAGGGACTTGAGGCATAACGTGATATACCCCCGCCTCCCCGCGATCTGCGCTTTTGGGACTAAACTCGCATTCTATGAGTATACTTTTGAGAGCAATGCGTTATATCCCCCTGCGATACTCGAGGACCCGGTAATTCTAAACGATGTGGCGCCGGTTGAGAGGTGGAGGTGCGATTTGCTGCAGGAGGCGGGGGTGGCGAGGGTGCGGCAGATCGTTAAAGACATCAAGGAGATGGAGCAGGAGAGAATTTCTTCAAATTAGCTGGTGTTGGTGTATACTATGGCTGGTCTCAACCTGTCTCAACGGTCTGGCAGACATAGTAGACGATTTTGAATCCTGATCATCCCAACCCGCTCCCCCTCGTTCTCGCACCAGGTTGACGGAAGCAGATTGTAACCAAGGGAGCTGGGAGAATATCCGCTTCAATTATCTAGTTGGATTTCTATGCCCAACTTCGGGCCCTTCTCTTCTTTCAAATGGTGCTTCTTGCCTCTACAGTCGCGACTACTAATTGGCGCCATCCCGCTGATGCGGATTTTGAGCTTCCCCGAACCTCAACTGAACATAGGGAGGTCACAGATACCCTTCCTCTACATCTACACCTAGCCAAGCCTATTATTCCTTGCTTCCAAGCAAGGCTCCCATGCTCATATCTCCTTCCTCTTATAGAAGGTGAAATGTGCGCATGCTCCTGTTTGGCTGCGGCGTCGGGTGCTGACTAAGCGATTGGTGTCTGTTAAGGACACGCGCCTGGGCCCTGAAGCAAGGAATCTCCGGGCTCCCCCTTACTTTTGCCTTACTTATCGTTTCTAACGGTAACAAAGGTTCTATTCTTGCCTGCTTCCTTGGTCCTGATGGCGGCCCCCGAAAAGGTGCCATTCAACTGCCGCTAGAGGAGGATAATAATCACCCTACGATACCTGAGGAGGAATCTGTGACCTGTCCCTTTAGACTCACCATTCGAGGAAGAGGAGTCCACTGGCTTGATGGACCTCAAGAAGAAGATTTCGAGACGCTTCTCTCTCTAAGATTTTTCGCCAAACGCGTGCCTGATATCAACCCAACGACAATCATTCATCTAACACAACCCTCCCTCTTAATATACCCCAGGGATGAGCTTGGACCGGACAAGAACGTTTTCGAGGGCAAGCCGCGCTAATGGCTCCGCCTATGGTTATTCGGGCGCTTATAGGAATCTCCTTGCAAGCAATGCCACCCTTGGCGGTGGTGTCCGGCGAGGAAGGCCGTCCAGTGCCCGCCGCTCGTCCTTCCGCCCTCCCTCAGTCTCTTTCTCACCTACAACCCACGCATCGCGGCGCCCGTCCATTGTGCCGAGCATCTCTAGCCACTCGGGCGTGCGGACGGCTCCCAGTATTCTTTGGGCGCAGAAGCTGCTGTCCGGTGAGGGAGACGACCACCTTGACACCATTGCCGAATGGCGCCAAGCCTCACAGCCCGCCTCCCAGGCTGACGCCGAGTCTCTTCAGGAACCCCCACCTTCGCTTGCCTCTCAATTACTCGTGCTCATCATCGTGCAGTATGGTGTAATGACCCTCCAGTGTCCACACTACGACGCATGGCCAGATCTTCATGTCGTATCTTGTATGGTACGTTGTTCACTCTATCTACTCCAGGTTTTTCCCGAGACTAACTTCATGTGTTATGTGACAGTGACTATGAATCGGGCGGGCTGAATCTGAACGCAGGGCACTTTGCGCAACTGAGTAGGTCCTTTATCTGTCCCATGGGGATTGGTGTACTGAAGACTTATTTTGCTCAGTCGCACTCATGTGTTTTGTCCAGATTACCTACCGATTTTATCTCTATTATCCGTACGTTACCCTTCCTTGACCCTCCCCACGTTTTGGCACCTCCCTGTCTACTTGGCTTCGCTTGTAAGTTGTCCGAGGCGTCTGGACCTGCACACAAAGGATGCCTGGCCTATGTCTCTTCCAGATGTCCTCCAACTCATACCTAACCTTGAATTTGGAACCCTCATCGACGATTATAACTGTCTGCTGTACTTCCCCGGATTGCTGCCGATTGGTACCCCAGACATAACAAGCCCATCCACTCGCGAGCGCGAGCGCACCGTAGGTGCGCGCCAGCGAGCGAGTCTAAAGAACCTTTAAATAGATGATACGATCTTACAGGCGTACCAGCCTGCTAGAAGTTTCAATGATTTTAACCCCTCCACTCGTGAGCGCGAGCGCCCCGCAGGGGCGCGCCAGCGAGCGAGCATGTGTGTCTATTGCATTACTATTAGTCACCCATTAGGCCTCCGCGTGGACGGTTCTCGCATTTGGCCATGTTCCAATCTTCATTGTACCATATCTTCCCGCCGCCTTGCCGCCACCCCGTCTAGCAGCCGTAGTCTCCCCCACTCGCGAGCGCGAGCGGGTGTCCGGCTAATGGGAAACTACTATGCATATCTAGTAGGTAAGGCTCGCTTAGAACGGTCAGAGGTAGTACATATCCTTCCTGCTCGTGAGCGCGAGCGCAGTGCGCCAGCGAGCGAGCAATGAAGTAAGTCAAAGGTACTGACCTTCAAGCGAACTGTATCTCAACTGTATCTACACATGTATGTATTTATCCCGGGATGGGCATGATGCTAAAAGGCAGCTGCAGAGTGCCTAGATTCATATCTAAGACTCACTTATGCTCAGAGGTACGTATCCCGGGATCTGCCTGCTCGCGAGCGCAAGTGCGCGGGCCCCAGCCAGCGAGCAATCAAACAAGTCAAAAGGTAATGATATTGCGAACCTGTGTACCCGCACCTGTATTTACCCCGAAATGCGCATTATCCTGACACGCAGAGCCTGGAGTGGGAGGTGTACCAGGCAGGGACCTGCTGGTCGTTTCAGTTGACTAGATGTTGGAAGAATTAACTTTGCACAAACCACTTCAGCGTCGCGACGAGGAGCTCTTTCCGGTTCCTTGTGGGAGCTATGGCTCTTAATTCCCCGAAGTTATCTACAGACTAAGACTAGGGCTGGGGTGGGCCTCAGAGTCAACGAGAAGATGTAGGCCATGAGTTCAGAATTATAGCTCTGTTGTAGTGAACGGTCAACACTCGGAAGTGGGCCCAACGAAGCAAGGACGCAGGCGCTGAGAAGCGCCGCTTTATAGAGCAATATGTACTTAACTCCAACGTGTTTTCTAAACCGCAGGCTCAGCGTTGCTTGGTGACGGAGGCCGAAACCCGGAAACGATGCTCAAGAAATGATCCTAACGGCGCTCTGACGAGCACCAGTCCCCGACTCCGAGTGGGGCTGATCGCTCCGTTAAATCTTATTATCGCTGTAAGCTAAAGGCAGGGACGGAGAAGGCTCGTATACATGTTTGAAGTCTGTATATTCCAGCACCTCCGTACGCACAACGTGATCAATATCAGGGCCTTGCCGTTCTCCCAAGCCTTCGGGGGTCGGAAAAGTGCAAATGCCTTGACCCAAGGTGCTGATAGTCATGATCAGACCTCCATGTAGGATAGCCACTGTGCCATTGGTATGAGTGTGCAAGGGCGAGCTTTCCCGTGTATTATAGTAATCATACCTCGTTTGATTGGATTCAAATAATAAGGGTGAGCTCTGTATAAGGCATGAGGAAACTCGAATTCAATGTTGCTCAATTTGATATGTACGTATGTCCACTCGCAACGTCGGAACGATGACATCTGGGCCTGGATGCCTGTTGAAACCCGGCGTATGTGCTCGAGATGTAACAGTAATTTAATATACTTAGCTACCGGGAGTATATCTGGTGTACCGGTCGCAACGCGAACGTAGTAAGTCATACACACCTTAAAGGTGAAAACGGTGCCCTGAATCGCCTCGGCGTCCCAGTATTTACGTGCGTGGCGACAGAACCCTCTTTCAGAAGGGGAAGGCCCATGAGCGGCAAGTCCTGCCACCTGCGGGTATTTGCTCAGACTCCTATACACGGGGAACTGACTCAAGGGGAGAATCACACACACACACACACACACACACACACACACACACCCAAAAAAGCCTTAATTCCCACTAGCTTACTTATGGTAGCAGGCATCTTTCCAATCATTTAGTTTCGATTTACAGCAATTTGTTGGTGACTCAACATGGCCGGGGATCGAACTCTCGCCTTCTTCCTTCCCCATTCCCACGCTGTCCATCTCAAAATACAGGGGAAGGCACGTTTTCTGCAGACAGAACCCTCCCCACTACGTGGAGTCGGGGATGCCGCTTAGCAGAGACCGAGACCGTGTCAGTGCGTGTTCTCGGACAGCAACCACCACGTTCCCCTCATCGTCGTCGCCATCGCCGTCCACGATGAGCAGCAGCAGCACTTCCAATGCCCCATCGTCGTTCAAGCACAGCTCCAGCGCGTCCACGTCGTCGGTGCTCGGGCTCAACCCCCCAGGCACAACCCCAGCCAAGTCCAAACGGCATTCGATGCCTCTGTCGCCGCTGTCGCCCACTGGACCACGGCCGCTGCATCTGCTCGACCTCGCAGGGTCGCTAGCGCAGGGGTCCAGCAGCCCAACGTCGCTGCTGCTGTCGCCAACACGACCTTCGTCATCGAGCAGAGCTCCAAGTCCTATGGAGCCCTCGCGGAGCTCGACACCGAAGAGCGCGAAACGCCAGTCGACGATCTCGTATTTCAGCCCGGACCACGTCAGCATGCGCGAACAGGATGTGTTGGTGAAGAGGACGTCGGCGCCGTTGCAGACGACGTCGCTTGCCGCAGCGACAGGGGCGGGGAGCGGGGCGGGGACGCGGGCGAGCGTGGAGGTGCTCGTGCCGCCGAATAGTGCGAAGGTCGTGCAGGTTGAGGAGGAGAAGAAGGATAGACCTTTAACGTCGGCTGAAAAGTACGTGGTTGTTTGCTTGAAGGCTTGTTCGACTTTGCTAAACGGCATGTGTTAGACACGCGGAATTACTGCACTTTATCGCGCAGAAGGAAGCGAAATGTCTAGAACTACGCTCTCAACTCTCAATGCACGAAGAAGAGCTACTCCAACGTACGTCCGCTATTCTACCATATAGACCGTACTAACCATGTCGCAGTGAAACGCAAATGGGAGCGCATAATCAACCGCGGTCTGGAACGAGAAAACAGCTCCCTCCCAAGCCCCCTCTCCCCTTCCTACGCGACGAACCCAAAGGACATCCCCGCAGCTCTCATGTCCCTCACCACAAACCCCTCCCTCACCCTCGAAGGCATCCGCGAAGGCGTGCAAGGCATGAGCAGACTCCTTGCCGCCGGCCTCTCCATCACCGCTCCTCCCGACGCCCCGAATACCACCAACCCCCAAGCTCGCCCTCCAAAACTCGGAGTCCCAAGCTCAGCGCGGTACGCCCCATCCTCGAGCTCGACGTCGCCTATCCCACCAAGCCCGTTGTCTATATCATCAACCGCAACGCCGCTAGCGGAGTCGCCCGTCTCCGCCTCCGCCGCGCTTCCGAGCGCGAATGCGCGGAAGAGCTTTGCACGGCACGCGCAGCGCGAGTCCGATTCGTCTATGGCGACAGGGAGCTCTTCGTCCGTGCGATTATCGACATCGTCTGCGGCGACGAGCGTGGACGATGAGCCTCAATTCGCACAACCAAGGGACGGGGGACATAAAGCGAATGCGAGTCTGCATTGTTCACCGCAAGAGCTTATAATGAGCGATACGGGCGCATCGGTGTGTGTGAGCCCGAATCCCGCGTTTTTGGAGCAAAAGGCGAGGCGGAGGAGGAGGGCGCAGGAGAAGGAAGCGGAGGCGGAGAGGGAGAGGATGGAGCGGGAAAGGGATGCGTGGGGTGCTAATTCGGACGCGTTGGAGCCTGAGTGGGACGCTTGGGGAGAGAGTGAAGGGCAAACTTCGAGTTCACCCAGTCCATTATCCTCCGCGAATATTAATGGAACGAAGAAAGGAGCCGGGGAGGCATCGAGTTCCGCACCCGCAAGTTCGATACCGACCTTCGCCGGCCTCGCGTCGCCACAGATGTCCTCCTGGATGGGTACTATGGGGAAGAAGCTCGGTGGGGAGCTGCAGAAGGGCACTAGCGCTGCGGGGAAGCGCGCTTCCCTCATGCTCTCAGATATGGGGCAGTCATTTGTGTCTGCGCTGACGTCGCCTCCCTCCGAGACGCCTGGGGCAATGGCAGGGCTGAATGGGGGCTTGGCGGCGAGTCCAAGTGGGTCGAGCTCGACGTCGTCGCCATTCCAGAATGGGTCGGATCCGATGTTTGGACTTGTGTCGGCTATACCTGCGGGGAAGAAGAAGAGGAGTGTGAAGGCAACGACCTCGAGTGCGGCGGCGCAGGAGGCGGCTGGAGCTGGGGCTAGTCATACGCTTAGCCTTTCGTTCTCACTTGAGAGGAACGCTAGTGCAAGTGCGGGTAAAGGGGCAGGGGCGAAGTCGCTTTTGGACGATGATGAGGATGAGGATGGGTTTGGGCCTATGGTTGCGAGTCCGAGTGTGGCTGGGGGTGTGTTGGGGAGTGCGAAAGGCGGGATGGCAGTTATGACGCCCGATAATGTCAAGACTACCGCGAAAGAGGAGGAGGAGGATGAGTGGAATTGGTAGGATCCGTATCTTCACCGGTGTGATGTATCTTGGAGGCGTTTTCTTGGGTTCATTTGTTTTTTGGTTGACGACGAGATGAGCATGATATGATGGGATACGAAATACGATGACTGATTTCTTTAATGTTTGTTGTATCTCTTTCAATGTGTTTTGGACCACTTATATACCTGGTGGTGGTCCTTGCATGGGTACATATAGTAACGATATCTTAGTGTAGACAAGGCTGGTATACAAATACAGGACAGCTAATACGAGTAAGTTCTTTCCCGCCCGAATCCTTCGAACTTCGTACCTCACGATATCCCGCGGAAGACGCAAGGAATAGCCATGGCTTCGCGTTCTATGTCTATTCAACAGGAGCTCCAAGGTAGCTTGATGCATACGGCCTGGAGCCGCTTGCTTAGTACGCGTAGGTATCGCGTGAATGTGAAACTGTGATTTCTTGGGCGCCTATGCCATACCGCCCCATTTGGATGCTGCAGCGCACGACCACAGAGGAACCTAAAGCAGGAATCAAGTCTCTCAAACCTTCAAACTTGCTGCGGTCATGGGTTCTATTCGATTTACGCCTTATGTGGTGAAGAGTCGTCGAGTCGTCCGAATGCGATTTAACTAGATTGAGTTGAGATTGTGGCAAACACGATCTCTCCGTCACAACATCACATGAATCCCTCTAAGTCCTTCATTACATCGATAACGATTAATAGAATCTTCTGTGTGCCGCTTATAACTCGCACGTGTAGCTATAGAAGGTAAAACTTGGCTTCTCCCCTAACTGACCAACCATCATCGAACGATGTCCAACGATCCGAAGGAGCATACCATCGCGTAGATAACTTTTCTCCTTGTGACAGAAACACAAATCGCTGACTGGATGCAATCAGCGTTATAGGCGAATTCGACGCCGGAAAGACTACAGTGTGTTGTTCATGTCGATCTCCCAGGCAGGCTCTCGATGACGCCGTGAATCACAGTTCATCAAGGCCGTTCGAGATGCAGCCAATATTGGAATAATTGGGTCACCCGTAGCTGAAGAGGCACCCACCCTGAGCATAGAGGAGTACAAGGTACCTCTTCTGGATGGACAAACGTTGACCTTCCTCGACACTCCTGGATTCGACGGCTATCAGGCAGGATCTGAGTCTGCGAAGACGACCGAAGAAATCCTCCAGATGCTGGAGGAGCACCTTGATGCAAATGGGTGGGTGCTGTCTTCATTGCGGTGGGTATGTACTCATCGCTGCAAATTACCAGGTCTAGAACTGTCTCCCATGTTCTCGTCTTCCTAAACGCAATCGACACGGCCACGACCGAACTGAAGGGTCGTGCGCGACGCACCTTCGAGAGACTCTTCCCAAACTCTAAGGTGGTGTACATTACCACACGCTGGGACCAAGTTGAGAACGATGACGGCCTTCCCGTCACCATCGACGAGGCGAAAAGCAAAGAAGAAAGCATTTATGCTGCTGGAAGGACGAGTGGAAGCCTCTTGGAGTATTTGCATGACAACCGGGAGAATCGGGGGGACGTCCTTCGTTTCCGCTCTGGTCTGCCCATTGACGCCTACTCATCTCCCCATGATATCGTACAGAAGCTCTTCCCCACGGCCAGACAAGTAAGTCGCAAATTGTACGGTAGCCGGGGTGATGCTCATTCGTAATCCGTCAACACTAGGTATCGGATGCTCCTTTCAAGGAGGTACCGTTAGCTACGACCGAGGAGAGGGACGACCTTAGTCACCTTACTTCGAAGTGCGATCTTCTGCTGCGGGAGAAAGCTGTGTTTCTTCAAGAGAAGGAAGTGTTTCGCCAGGAGCAGGAAATGTTCCTTCAGGAGAAAGGAGCTTTTCTCCAGGAGTTCAAGGGTACGCTCTCTCTTCGAAGTTATGGGTCATGGGCTGCTAAATTTATGAACTCTCCCCCCTATGCGATTGCAGAAATGGCCGAACAGGCCAGGCTAGAGGCTGAGGCGGGTAGGAAGGAACTGGCGGCAGAGATGAAGCGCAACCAACTCGAGGCCCAGAAACTCGCTGACGCCAACTTCGAGAAGTTCCAGTTCCAGAAGGAAAGGGGAGCGTACGAGAAAAAGGTCAAGGAAGATATGGAACGGGCGGAGAAAAGATGGCTTGTGGACCTGGAGCAGCTCAAGGAGGAGGCGAGGAGAAATGCTATCAACAGCGCAGAGTGGCGGAAGATGCAAGCCGACTATGAGAAACGTCTCGAGAATCAGGAGGCCATGCTCCTCGAGAAGTTTAGGAGGCAGGAGCGCGATATACAGTATGAGATGGAGCGCCAAGAGAGGAGGTTCCAGGAACAGACTATGCAAATCCGTCACGAACTTGAGGCCAGACGTCGCTAGAAGGACAAGGGAAAATTCAGCATCCGTTAGTTTTTAAAGTTGTCTAGTCTCGTTACCGTTTCGAACGCTCTCCCAGCGGTATATGGTTCGATATCTGTTCTGCATGTTTCCTTTCAGCATACCTTTGGCCGTGTACAAAAAGGCCTCATCACCTGAAACCTATTCATAAAACTAAATTGAAGATGAAACGCAGAATCGTCAAGGTCCCCAGGCCGCTATCGCATGTATATTTGTATATTTCGTGGACGGTGACGATGCACATTAGAGGGCTTGGGTTGGTGGATGCGCCGGCAGATATGATGGTGGTGGTGGTGGTCGGGTGAAAGGGGTGATCAGCGTCAAAGAGCCCTTTGTTCGCACCCCGGCACTTACGGCGCTTATCTGCCGATCCTTATGGCGATGCCCCGATCCACCATCGCGGTGCAGTATGGGAGGAAGGGTGTGAGTGGGGCAGCAATTCGAACGTACTTGGTGAGCGTACTCCATACCCATTTACTCCTAATAATCAGTTGGCATCTGAACGGACTTCACTCGGACTCCGCTCGGACTGGGATGGCGAAGGGGATGTGACCAGTGGGGCAACCATCCTCTTCCTGGATCAACAATCTTGTCCCTCTCGCCGTGGACCATGTAAAGCTCCTAGAAAGTGGTTACATTAATTTGAACACACAGACGACAGCGGGTAGACACATGCAACTCAGCATGCGCACCCATAATATCTTGGGCGCTTAAAGCGGCGTAGGAATGAAGATTGGCCATATTCGTACAGCAGCCAGAAGCAACTGTGCACTTCAACATTAGCCAAAGCATCTGCCTCGCGCGTTAAACGTGTTATTCATTGCGCAGGTGAGCTCCTCATCCACAATAATCAATCATTCTATCTTTACCTGCCAAATGTGCTTTCGGCGGAGTTGGGCGTCTATCTGATCACTGCCTCGTGTACACCCTGAAAGGAAGATCTGTAGCTTGGGGTCACACATGGACATGTTCTCTTCATAAACTCTGCCTCGCCCTGAACACACGGCGGAGGACGTGCATAACTCTAATGCGAATAGCACGGAGTCCAAGAGAACGAACTATATGCTGCAAACATGGCGAAGAACGGAGAAGTGGAAAGTAATCACATCTTAGCCTAGTCAGCCTTGTTTCACATTCAAGCGGCACTCCCTCAGTGCCAAGCTGGCATTCCACGGACTTGCTGCATTCTTGCTGCATTCATGGGTTCTATTTGATTCACGGCCCCGCCTCATGTGGTGACGAGTCGTCGAGTTGTCCAAATTCGATAAGCTAAAGGGGTGCGGCAAAATCCAATCTCTCCGTCACAGCATCACATGAAGCCCTGCTGGATCCATGTTCCCAATAGTAATACCATCGACAATGATTATCGATTACTGAATAGAGTCCCCTGTGTTCCATTTATTATAACCGCACGCCTAACTTCTCCCCTAACTAACCAACCATCATTGAACGATGTCCAACGAGTCCAAGGAGCGTACCATTGTGTCTGTAACTTTTCTCTCTCTGCCTAGAAACATAATGCTAACTGGATGCCATCAGCGTTATAGGCAAATTCGACGCCGGAAAGACTACGGTGTGTTGTTCATGTTGATGTCACAGGCAGGCTCTCGATGACGCCGGGAATCACAGTTCATCAAGGCCGTTCGAGATGCAGCCAATATTGGAATAATTGGGTCACCCGTAGCTGAAGAGACACCCACCCTGAGCATAGAGGAGTACAACGTACCTCTTCTGGATGGACAAACGTTGACCTTCCTCGACACTCCTGGATTCGACGGCTATCAGGCGGGATCTGAGTCTGCGAAGACGACCGAAGAAATCCTCCAAATGCTGGAGGAGCACCTTGGTGTAAATGGGTGGGTGCTGTCTTCATTGCGGAGGGTATGTATTCATCGCTGCAAACCAACAGGCCTAGAACTGTCTCCCATGTCCTCTTCTTCCTAAACGCAATCGACACGACCACGACTGAACTGAAGGGTCGTGCGCGACGCACCTTCGAGAGACTCTTCCCAAACTCTAAGGTGGTGTACATTACCACACGCTGGGACCAAGTTGAGAACGACGACGGCCTTCCTGTCACCGTCGAAGAGGCGAAAAGCAAAGAAGAAAGCATTTATGCGGGTGGAAGGACGAGTGGCAGCCTCTTGGAGTATTTGCACGACAACCGGGAGAATCGGGGGGACGCCCTTCGTTTCCGCTCTGGTCTGCCTATTGACGCCTACTCATCCCCCCATCATATCATACAGAAGCTCTTCACGACGGCCAGACAGGTAAGCCGCATGTAGGGTAGTCTCGGAGGTGGTGGCTCAATCGTGAACCATCAATCCTAGGTATCGGATGCTCCTTTGGAGATATCGTTAGTGGCTACGACAGAGGAGAACGAGGACCTTAATTCCAAGTGCAATCTTCTGCTCCGGGAGAAAGAAGTGTTTCTCCAGGAGAAAGAAGCATTCCTTCAAGAGAAAAGAGTGTTCCTCCAGGTGAAAGGAGCTTTCCTCCGGGAGTACAAGGGTACGTTCTCCTTTCAAAATCATGGCCCGCTGAATTTATGAACTCTCTACTATGCAATCGCAGAAATGGCCGAACAGGCTAGGCTAGAGGCTGAGGCGGGTAGGAAGGAACTGGAGGCGGAGATGAAGCACAGCCAACTCGAGGTCCAGAAACTCGCTGACGCCAACTTCGAGAAGTTCCTGAAGGAACGAGAGGTATACGAGAGAAAGGTCAAGGAAGATAAGGAACAGGCGGAGAGGCGATTGCCTGCAGACATCGAGCAGCTCAAGGGGGAGGCGAGGAAGAATGCTGCGGGGAGCGCAGAGTGGCTGAAGATGCAAGCCGACTATCAGCAACGTCTTGACGACATCCGCGATAGGGAGCACCAGGCGGCTCTCAAGGCGAAGGATCAAGAGGCCACACTTCTCATCGAGATCGAGAAGGGTAGGAGGCAGGAGCTCCAAGAGATGAGGCGCCGGGAACAGAATAACCCATTTAATCAGAAAATCTATGACCTTGAGGCAAGAGTTGGCCAGAAGGATGGCGAGTGCACCATATGTTAGTTTAGTTTATCAACCTAGCTACCTTACCTGGTTTCTTTACCGTTTCGGGTGCTCTCCCAGTGGTATCAAGTTCGGTTATCTGTTCTGCATGTTTTCTTTCAGCACCATATACAGAGAAGCTGTCATCGCCCGTTTTCATTGTACTAAATTGGAGATGAAACGCAGAATCATCGAGGGTGGTCCCGCGCTCGATACACGCGCGTTGAACGGGTGGTCCAGACGTTTGCAGTGGACTAGCTTGAGCTACAGGTACGAGAAGCAAAGGAGGCGCAAAGGATTGCGGCCGAGAAAGAGAAGCAAAGGTTGGAAGATAGGTGTATTCGATGTCCGTCTTTCCAGTGTTCTGACCCCTGCCAGTGGCCTTTCAGAAGTTAAGAGGCTCCATGCGGTGAAAGTTCAAAAACCGCGGGAAGAAGAGGCCATGCGCAGGCAGCAGGAATTTGAACGCTTCGAAGCCGAACAGATACGTGCAAAGGAGCATGCAGAAAGAGATAAGAAGGAGTCCGGGCACAAGCGCATGGAGAAGGAGGAGCAGGAAAGGATATGGGCCGCCGAGATAGAGGAACAGAAGTTCCAGGCAAGGGTTGCCGAGCGGATTGCTGGGCAGAAGCGTATCCAGGCCGAAGAAGCAAGTCGTCGAAGGTCCCTATATATGATATATCAACTTGAGTGAGTAGTACAGCTCAATTATTCTGCTTGCTTGCCCACCGGTGGGGCGAAATAATAAATAAATGCTATATATGGACGAGATTTCCCAATGCGGTCGAGCTCGAATCGCGCGCGCCCGGCTGGGCGATGACAAAGCTTCGGCGGCGAGCTGAGTTCGAATACGAATCAGGATGACCGTCGCGTCGCGTCTCTCGGTCCACTACCCTCTTCATATCATTGAATCTATCACCCATCCGCTCGTTTATCGCCCTCTATACCTTAATATCTCATAATGTGAGTGTTTATCTTTAACTTTACCGCAGGGATAAGCTCAATTCGCTGTGTAGGAGTCACACTTTCATTAACTACGGTGCCCCACCATACGTGCCCGACGGCCTCCAATGGTCTGCCCCCACCATCCCCATAGACCCCCAGCTTATGGAGGAGGTATGTACATGTTACTTGACGACATAATGTGCCCTTCTGAACGCCAATATTCGCTTAGGATCGTCTTGCCCGTGAGCAACGCCAGGAGGCTGCTGCAAATACCCCCAACACCAACAACGGCGTCGCAGAGCAGGTTCCTGTTCCCCCAGCCCGAAAGCGCGGTCGCCCTCGTGGCACAGGCACCACAGCTGCGAAGCCACCCTCGAAGAAGGCCAAGAAGAAGGAGGACGCGAGTTCAAACAAGGAGAATCTGCCTCCTGTTCAGCAAACCCCCGGGCCTCTCACTCCCCTCAGCACTGCACCTCCCAATACCACGATGCCACCACCTCCCGAAAGCCCGAAACCTTCTACCCCAGAGCCTGCCACCCCGAAGCCTGCCACCTCGAAGCCTGCAAAAGTGGAGGTGAAGGACGAGCTACTTGAGTCCATGATCTGGACCAAGGCTGATCGTACCGCCCTCTTCAAGTATTTCTTGGACGAGGGTGACGATCAGGAGCGCCGAATGAAGCAGCTGAAGGTCAACCGATCAGAGGCCTTTCGTGAGGTATGCTTTGTCTCTGATGTTGACTCGGAAACGGAAATGTGTATGTGATTCACTGTGTGGGAGACAGATGCCTGTTTTGGATATGTCACAAATACGATGGTGGTTTCCCCTTCTCCATCATCATGAAGCGACGAACTCCGAGTTGGACTCGGAAACGGAAATGTGTATGTGATTCACTGTGTGGGAGACAGATGCCTGTTTTGGATATGTCACAAATACGATGGTGGTTTCCCCTTCTCCATCATCATGAAGCGACGAACTCTATGAACGCGCTACGCAGCTCCATACATATTCTCAATCCACTGCATCCCTTTACTTATCAGTATCCCGACAGCACCTTCCTCGTTCAACGACGCCGAGGACCGAAAAGCGCCGCATGCGGAACTTGATGACACCCTCGATAACCACCACCACCCCCACTGCAGCCTGCTGCGGAAGTCGACGATGAAGGAGCACGCACAATCTCGGCGTCAGCACTACCCAGGACACCCTCCATGATGAATTTCGATGACAGAATCCGTCCCGCATGGCGGGACATACCGTCTTCAAACACCTGTGTGGACGACTCTCGATCCGATTTATAACGAAGAGAAATGCTTCATACTTGGGATCAGCCCGACCTCTGAATCCTGGGGCCGTTAGCTCAGTGAATCCTAATGGCGACAGTAACAGAGACTTGTTGTGAATTTCAACAAGCCTCCGTTACTGTCGCCAATAGGATCTTTGTCACCGAGCATGGCCCCGAGCTCTATCGAACCGCTGTTGCGAATGTCCACACGAAGACCACAAAACCCTAGCCGACAACGGTGCTTTGCCGTAAGAATACCGCTTTAATCTGTGTACTGTGTTGACCTCGCAGTAAAACAGAAATGAAGCCGCATGATCATCCTAACTGCTGCCTCGATTCCAAACGAGAAACAGCATCCTCCCAAGCCACTTATCGTTGAAACGGGTGCGCCGAACAGCACCACCGCTCCTCCTCGCCCCCCAAAAGTCGACGTCCCAAGCCCAGCGCAATACGCCCCCACCTCCAGGCTGGCGTCGCCCATCCCACCAGGCCTGCCGTCCATATCCTCCACCGCGACACCGCTAGCGGAGTCGCCCTGGAGTCGCCCGTCTCCGCCTCGGCCGCGCTTCCAAGTGCGAATGCGAATGCAAGGAGGGGCTTCGCGCGGCACGCGGAGCCCTAGTCCTACTCGTCGCACTCATAGGAACGGGGAGCGCGGCAACCAGCGTGGACGACGAGCCACAGTACGCGCAGCCCAGGGACGGCATGGGGCATTAAGCGAATGCGAATCTGCATTGCTCAGTGATGTGTGCGATGGTGGGGCAAAAGGAGCGTGAAGAAAGGGAAAGGCGCATGTATGGAGGTCGAAGCCAGAGGGAGGATGGAAGAAAATATGCGAAGGAGGCAGCAAGAGGGACATTAGAGGAGCGTCAGGAGACAACAAGAGGAAGAAAGAAGATATATGGAGATGGAGCGGACGGCTGCAAAGCGTCGGATGCAGGAGGGCGCGAGAAAGATATCGACAGCTATCGACAGGACCACGGAGGACCACGGCATGTTCTAGACGGTCATATGTATGGCTGCTCCCCGGCTACGGTACTGAAACGTGTGGTTGACCGTTGCCGAACACTCCCAATCTCGAAATAAGCGAAAACATGACCGTCTTGTGAAAATATTTTGGTCAAGTTCCACTTGTTCCGAAAACATTGCTAATTCCTTACTGATGATCAATGTTTTCTTCAGAACTCTGCGTGTCCCTGGCATCGTTGAGAATATTAAAGAAGAAGTGTAATTCGAAGGAATGTCTCCCTAGACCCGGAAAACCCCTCCGAAATTCTTTCACTATGTGGTTCAGCTTGAATCATCTACTCTTGACCTCGCTCGCAACATTGGCGATGACAGCGACAGCCACCCCCACACCATCCGCCATTGACAACTTGCGACCAGAGACTATCGCCCCTGAGAATTTGCGACCAAAGGCTATCGCCATCGACCACATTACTCCGGCCGACCTCGAAGCGACCTCGCTCACCAAGCGCGACACGCTCGCCGTCTACTACTGCTACGCCAAGAGCGGCAACTCATGCTCCAGCTGCTACTACGAAAGCTTCGACACCAACAGCCATCCCTCGTGCTGGGCATTCTCAACCCCTGTGCAGTGCATGTCTGCAGAATACCGGGTGTACCTGGCATTCTGCGGCACGAACAATTGCTCAGGAAACTGCAACTACATGAATAACTGTGGCACCATGCTGGATAGAGGATACTGCTACACTCCAGGAACCAATTCTTTCCAGGTTGGGGTGTCCATGCAGGTCCCACCAAACAACTAATGTGTCACTTTGGTGAGTGTACGGCCTTGCTTGCTTTCTCATGGGACCGTGGCTTAACCAAGTGTCAGCAGGACTCAGCGTCGGGCACCTATCCAATACTTTATATCCCCACTATTACTAGTACATAGTCATCGTTATAGGCTGAGCGTTGAGCTGTTTGATTGAGACGCTGCAGTAGAATGACATGCAGTACTTCGCACCCAGAGGTCCTTCACCCACGGCTTGATTAAGGACTACGTCCCATCGCATCGTGGCTTCTGTATAAGGTAGCCACGCAGGTCCATAGGCGCCCAAGGCATAACCCGCGCATTTATTTCGACCGCCGTCGTCCTTGCTTTGCGCACTCGTCTTCTCCTAATGCACTGTGGTATATACCCCCTGCTGGTTACAAAGAGAACCGGGGTTCGTGAGCGTTGTTCCTGCGGGCTTCATACTGCAGTGGTATGCGTTAGACGAGCGAAGGGTGACCAATTGAAAGGAAATTAGCTTGCGATAACGGATACGCTCGGACTCCGGAGAATACTTCCAACGCTGTACTACCGAGCTCCGCTCCTTGAGGGTACTTCGGCGTTCGATATATCTCTAGGTTTTGGAATGCTGAACTTTTCTCGATTCAGAAATACCAAGTTTCGAATCTGAATGTCGCGTCCCAAGGGTTTTATCCTTTTTACCCCGTATTAGCGCACCTTTACGACCACTGACCCCTCCATTCGAATGATTGTGGCTGATACCCGGCGCTCTACTAGTACCCCTAAGGATTTACAACAGAATTCAATGAGCTCACGGATGCATTAGAATTAAGTACACTCGTGCCAAACCAGCACCGATTAGTTCGAGGAATCACCTCGTGTGAAACGAACCTCAAACACGCGGCGCGCATCGAGTGTACAGCATCCGGGTCAGCTGCCCCTTGCATTCAAAGGCTCTCTAACACAGCTTATCCACCTTGACTTCTGACACTGAGCCCTTACCTGCTTCATCTCCCGACTGTCTGTCAGGCGTTGCCACCCCACCTGACTACTTCTTCTGGATCAGTCACATAGCATCCATCCCATTGAAGGAGATGGCGTACGGGCGCTTAACGGCACATGGGCGCTGGTTAGCCGAGGAACTGGCTAGGACGCGGCTACCGCCTTCTCTCAAGCTGAGACAACGCAAATCTATTGATGGTGGGGATGAGACGGTCGATATGAGGGAGAAAGTTGTCATCGTGACAGGCGGGAAGTCAGTCTCGACTCGTTCTTTATACCCAACTCCGCGAGGCTGATTTGTACCTATCATCCATTCAACGCCTATCTAACGGGCATGTAGTAGAGGACATGGGCTTGCAGTTGTGCGGGAGCTACTTCGCTTAGGGACGAAGAGGGTGTATATGGCATCTCGGAATGAGCGCCGAGCGCAAGAAGCTATTGCAGGGCTGCATGAGGAGGGGTTGGGGAATACCGTGGATAGCGAGGTGCTGTGGTTGAAGCTGCATTTGGGTGACCCGAGAGAGGCGAAGAGAGCTGCAGAGGAGTTTATGGGGAAAGAAGGGAGGTTGGATGTGCTGAGTGAGTGTTGCGTTCTGTCTCGCTGTGCTGGTACTGAAAGAATCCCGATGGGATGGATGCAGTTAATAATGCGGGAGAGTGAGTTCGTCGACCTTTTGAATGTTGAGTGGTTTAATTGAACGATGGGCAGTATGTTGGCAACGGGTCTAGGCAGAGATGGTGAGTCAGCGATTGTGAAGCGTTGTGGCAGACTGGAGAGTCAAAGTGATAATTGACGCGAACAGGTGTTTCTAATATGCATATTGTCAAGCAAGTTAATCCAGCTACGCATGGCCATTACTATGAACCAGCTGACTTGCAACTAACACTTACATCTCACAGCTACATCAGCCCATACATCTTCACCCAGACCCTTCTACCTTTACTCAAGAAGACTGCACAAGATCCCAGTTCCGACGTGCGCATCATCAATGTACCACTCGCATTTCCCCGCCACAAAAAGCTTCAGACTGACAGCATCCATAACACAGGTCATATCCAAGGCATACACGTTCGTCACCTCAGACATAGAGTACTCAAGAATTGAAGACTTCAACATCCGATACACCTTCTGCCCACACACAGATCTGCATCAATACGGTAAGCGCCGGCACACTGGACCGGGCGCCTATTAATAAACGCGTCACGGGCTGATTGATCATCGCTCACCCATCCACTAACACATGCCACATGCACATCTTAAGCCAGCGCAAACCTCGCCAAGCTCCTCTGGTCGCGGCACCTGTATGCCCATCTCATATCCTCCAACCCACCCCTCCCGGGCGGAATCACAGTGCTCTCCATCCACCCCGGCTCCACGCTCGACAAGTTCACCCCAGGCATACCAAAAGCCATCGCAAGCCTATATACGGTGACGCCCGAGATGTCTGTGCGGACGACGATCTTCGCCGCAGCGTCAAGGTGCGTTTGGAATGAGAGGGAGAGGTATCAGGCGCGGGGCGGACTCGTGTGTTTGGTGGACGTGCCTGTGCCCGGGAGTGTGCAGGAGGTGTCGGGGATGGCGAGGGATGAGGGGTTGGGGAGGGACTTGATACGTACTACGGAGTATTTCTTGAGTTCTATTGGGCTGTGATGTCGTATAGCATGTTCGGGTCGTGAGCATAGGCTACTGGGATAGACGAAATAAGGGTTGAAGGCATAGGGCGCCGCTGCGTGAAAGCGAGCCCGCAGCTCACAAATTCGAACTCCCGAACAATGAACATACGTGGTTATCGGTAGAGCCATGCGTTTGTCCCGGAGCCTAGACTGATCTGCATAGGGCCAAGAATGGCTAAGAACGGAACTAGGCTTAGTTACGGCCCTTCGGGATTCTATTCGGACCCTCGAGCTGACTGAGGCGGCATGTTCGCTCCAGTGCCGACCTGGTGCGGTCTAACCGTCCCCCGAAAGGATTTGTTAGTTGCTCAACATACTTGCTAGAGAAAACTTGGAGAAAAGTGTGCATGTGCACAAGGCGGGAAGCGCTAGAAGACTTCCCAAATGGGTGCATCTTTGTGTACGTATGATGAGGGTGACACTGACGCGCAGATTGGTACTTTCAACAAACGGTGCAATGAAAGTATAACCTTATCGATAGCCACAACGCAAACCGTTTCCTCAGGAACCCCACAGAGAAAAGAGACCCTCAGAGCGTTTCCGTCAACATGTTTTCCACCCTTTATCCAGGAAAGCGACTATCATAAAAAAGGCGCCTGGACTCTGCACCCGCTATGAAAAGTGACAGTTAAGGTTATGACTTCACCGTTCCAGTTGTCCGCCTCCCGCTATTCAAAAGATCTTTTGCCCCTGGCGACGAAGAGGACCCGTCAACAGCCGTCAAACACTATACATATCCGAGGCGTTACCCAAGATGTTGAAGATCTGCTCAAATATCGTAAATAAATAAGATTCGCAGCATGCCATCTGTGCACGGGGGGCGTCTAAATCCGCACCGGCGTCTCCGACTGACATGGAATAATCCTAAACAAACCACATACCCAATCCTCCACAGTCTATCATGTAGAGACTTCCAAATCTCACAGCCTAAGCAATCACAAGGCGCGCGCGCATAATACCCACCGAAGAAGAATTCGAAGCAGCTTTTTGGGATAATGCTATTCAGCAACCCCCCTTTTGGTCAAACAACCGGGTTGTTTTGACTGATTAATGAAAGTGCTATCAAGCAACCCTCATCGCGCTCGGCAGACAGATTTGATGCCGGGACCGCCGAGAGATACGATCAGCTCTGTAAGCATGATGCCGAACGGCTGCAACTTGAAGGAGGCGAGTTACGATTAGGCTTGCAGGTGCATGTGAAGGCCTCGTCTACCCTCACGCGTCTTTCTGGTAGAAAAAAAATCAGAAGGTACCTTTGTGCACCATTTAACCTGCTCAAGATAGCTCTGTGGAGGACGAGCTCTCCTAGCTGTATCCTAGAGGCCCTCCTCCTAGGTTCTTGGTAGTAGACACTGCAGGCCCCCGAGTACCCCCACGATGCGACCGATGAGAGGAAATATAATAAATCAGGGTAAGGTATACCAGCCTCTCACCCATAGGACCGCTGGAATGGCAATAGATCTTCTCTCCAATGTCTATGCATAGTTGGGGCCCGGCCCCGGGAGGCTTTCCCCTCCCCCTCACTTGTAGCCATCTCCTAAGACCTGGGCTCACTTAGTCTACCGAGAACATAGTGAGCATAACAAATTATCCCCCTTCCTTCTGCATTGTTTGTATCGGAGCGCAGAGTCCAGTGCTGAAGAAAGGCTGTGGAAAGTCGAAATCGGAAACGACCGAGCGGACTCTACATTCAATTGATGGCGCTCGGCAGGCCCCTGATGTGACAAGCGGGGTTGCCATTTAACTAAACCCCCTTGTCGGCAGCAAGGGGGGTTGCTGAATAGCATTATCCAGCTTTTTGTATCGAAAGAAGAGCGCAGAGCAGGTGGTCAAGGAAGACCGGAGCTTGATCTGCGCTGCCACCAATTGTATAAGTAAGTCGCCGCCGCCGTCGAAGACTCGGACGGACGGACACCACACACGTTCTTCTTCTTCCTTTCAGTGCTTCCTTCTGATCCCCTTGCCAGATACAGTGATGTACGTGGGAATGTGACAAGATCACAAAACGTGACAGCCTCAATTTAATATCTACCTCCTGCTATGAGATCTCGTCGAAACAAAGAGATTCATGTACCAGTGTAACCCTCAGCATGTCATGTAACTGTATAGATGACTTTTCCGTTCTATTCCAGTGTGTCTGGCGCACGATTTGAGAAGGAAAAGAGTTGCAAGTGCCAGAAAAGCACATTTCTAGGGTGATTTGAATTTCTTATGTCCCGGTGAGCAGTGTAGAATTGCGTTGCCACAATAAAAACAGCTGGAAGTGAGAGCTTAGAGTGTACTATTTGCTTTGGGAGGTTTTTGGAATACGCAGCTATGAATTGCAGGCTGCATGGCACATGGAATGTTGCAGGCGTAGCCTCGAGGACAATGGAATGATGCCCTGTGCAGCATGGCCAATTGGCGCAGCAGTATTCGTCCTCTTGCCCCCACATTTCTCTCACTACTCATTACCTTGCTTCACTCAATATGCCTGGCCGAGCCCAAGCTGAATCTCTCAAGTCACGCCAGTCTCAAGCAGAGAAGGACGCACTCCTAGACCGTGCAGCTGCAGCATACCGACTTGAACTCGATAAGCCGCGTACACACCCTCGACGTAGCTCTCGTAAAATTGCTCGCGATTTTGCTCAGAATCACTACGAACAAACCGGAAACCTATTCAAGCTATCCCACGAGACGATTATCCAGCGAGCGAATGGACGGAAGAGCAAGGTCGAAGCAGCGCAACTCCGAGAATGGCTACTCCCGAATGAGGTTGAGATCGTCATTGGCCATATCATCAAATCTGCAGAGCAGGGCTTCCCATTGAGCCACCGCCGGCTAAAGGAAGATGTCGACCGCATAGTCCGCGCTCGTTTGGGCTCTAAATTCCCCTCTCGAGGAGTAGGCAAGAAATGGACGCACCGCTTCGTCGAGAAGCATTCTGATCGCATCAAGACGTCCTGGTCGACCCCGCTCGAAACGAAAAGAGCGAAAGCAGCAAATCCGAATTCGAACGATGCATGGTGGAAGCTTCTTGATAAAGCGCTGAAAGACTACGAGGTCAAGCCGGAGAACATCTATGCGGTGGATGAAGCTGGATGTCAACCATATAGTGTTGAACGTGAACGGGTGATCGGCGGTAAGCAAGCTGGCCCCCAGTATCAACAACGTAGTGGGAACCGCGAAACAATGACTGTCCTTGTACCAATCTGCGCCGATGGGTCAGCTCTACCACCTGCCGTCATCTTTAAGGGGAAAGGTTACCAGGTCAAATGGAAACAGGACAACCCAGCGAACGCCTCGTACGTCCAATTCTCCATCAAATCATTTTATTTCATTCATACTCAATGGAATCTACGTAGAATTGGCTACTCCGAGAAGGGGTGGACAGATAATGAGATCGGACTAGATTGGCTGAAGCTGTTTGAGAAACAAACAGCCCAGAAGGCGAATGGAGAATGGCGCATGCTGCTCGTTGATGGCCATACGTCGCACTACAGCCTGGGATTCCTCGAATACGCGCGAGACCACAAGATCATCCTCCTCTGCTACCCTTCCCACACGACCCACATATACCAAGGCCTCGATGTCGTCATCTTCGCAGTCTTGAAACAAGCTCTGAGCCGCGAGCGCGATGAGTGGCTGCGTAAGAATGCCGGGGATATCACGAAGGAGAACTTCCTTGGAATCTATGGCCGTGCTCACCTAACGACACTGACATCTGAAAATGTCAAGGCTGCATTTGCGAAAACAGGTGTGCACCCATATGACCCATCGGTCGTGACCCCGAAGATGCTGGCGCCCAGCAAGACCCATTCAATGCAATCTAATCTTGCTGTCGAGCCACCAACGCCGATGAAGGCAGTTGTCAAACTGCTTCAAAACCTGTCACTGGAAGATGAAGCGTTAGCACCTGTCGACGAGGACGATGAAGACCCACCATCACCATCAGAAGCCCAGAAAACGCGCCGAAGACAGATCGTGGAGGATGCCGCGAGAGAACTCGCAAAGTCAAACCTGGGTTATCTTTTGGGCAACGCACCGGTATCTTCATCCTCTCCCATGATCCACCCACAAGCAACAACTATCCTCCCTCCATCCCAAACCGTCTCTTCCATCCTGACCATCACCCCGAAGACCACGAACGAGACCTTGCTGCTAGCTGCATTACGCGAAGCAACCGCCGATAACGAGGCACTCCGCCGCCGGGTTGTTGAGTCGCAAGCGGCAAATATCTTGAACGAGGCTTATTGCAACAAACTCCGGTTCCAGTTGGCAGCGAAGGAAGAGAAGGGCAAGAAGAAGGGGAAGGGGAAGCTTATGGGAGATGGACTGCCCAGGATGTTGACGGGCGATGAGTTCTACGAAAAGGTGGTTCAGTTCACTGAATGGCAGAAAGAGGAAGAAGCCCGAAAAGCAGCCCAAATCGACAACAAAGCGCTTTGGCAGCAGGCAGTAAAGAAGTGGGAGGAGGATGAGGTGGTTAGGAAGGCTGAGAATGAAGCGATTAAGAAGCGGAACAAGGAGAAGCAGACAAAGTGGCAGAACGACAAGAAGGCGGCTACAAAGGCAAAACAGACCTTTTCCACACCCAAACCCACGCCTGAGAAGATCACTCGCCAGCCCCCAAAGCCCAAACTGAAGGATTTTCGCCCTCCTGTTGAAGATGCAGATGATGCTGCATCCGATGGCGAGGCGTTGGAGGTCGAGGGAGAGAGCAGCGACGAGAGCGATGCCGACAACGATGAGGATAGCGATGGAGATGATCAATCGTGATATGACAAATCCGGCCGTCCGGCGCGTGTCACACTGGCTGATCGGTACTAGTTTTCGACCCCTTTCTCTTTTCCCCCCTCTGGTGCTTGTGTACCGCATTCTACGGACACCATTTTTTGATATGTTGTACTTTCGATGTCTGGCTTCTCAGAACTGAACTTTTTATGACTGTAAACAAGTTTTTTCTTAACGAGGACATTATTTATAATTTTCCTGTCACGATCATTGATACATCACTGTAGTTACTCGCCACCTTCCTCCAGATTTTCTCACCGGCCCCTGGCAACGCGCCCTGAGCAGATCAAAGCACCGACCCGTCCCGTGCCCGACGGTCCCACTCCAAGTCTCCAACCAACATAAGCCCCGTCTTCCCGTCTGCCCACAAGTCTCAAGGCACGACCTTCATTCATTCATAGGATGCAACCAAGTGGTATTGACCAAATCCAGATATGTAAGTAAGACTCTTGAGATACCCCGAAGCTTGTCGGGAGGTTGCAAGGCTGATTCTGCCGTAAGTCTTTCTAGCACCTAGAGCGTCTGTGGTGCCGCGGGGCAAGTAATAGAAGAGATCCCTGGAAGAAATGTCAGGCGCGAAAAAAATGTCGGTGCTCAACAAAGTGTCCATCCATCCATCTCGGGTTGCAAGGGGCACTGGCTTGTCAATGACACTAACCTTATTGACGTATGGATTACTATTTGCTGCGTTGCAGACAAGGTGCATGCATGTATACAGTATCGGGGACTCGATCATTTGAAATACCAGCGGAACGAGGCCGCGGAACGAGTTTGTACTGTGTTCTCCCTTGGTGCGTGCAAGCACTGCATTAGGAGGTTAACTATGTAATAAAGAGTCAAAACCCTTAGGACTGCCTCCAAGGCTTCCTGTGTGTCCTTCAAGCGCGCAGTGCTGAATGCCCGGGTAGATGGAGTTGAGGCCTCCCAGCACCGTTTCGGATTCAATCACGGAGGCATGACTTGCAATTGTTGAATCTTGATGTCATGGGATGATCAATGTCCGAGCGGGATCGGGAAATACCAGCGCGCTGGTGACGGTGAGCCAAGAACTCATTTCCTCTCATTTCCCAGTGCCACATCTCATCATCGCCCCATTACCACCAGCAGGGAGCGGTGCAAAACTTAAATAAGAGGAGACTTGGATGGTGTGTAAGTATACATGTAAGTATTTGATTTCTGTTGCTTCCGACGGGGTGAGCGCGACTGTGTTGCGGTTTCAGGGAACGGGACCCTGAGGTATGGACCGTATGGTTCCCGAGGATATTCGGGTCGTCGATGATATGTGGGTCCAACGGTTGCTCTAGGCGGCGCCAATCTGCGCCGCGGGATACGGACTATCATCACTTTGATGGCGCTAGATGGCTCCGATGTACCCCTCCCCCATTACTGAGCACGCCTGGGTGCTGCGCAGCTGTAACAGTGCCGGGATGCGGTGACCGTCTTTTGCTCCCCAGCCCAGCGCTCCTCCTCCTCCGTAACACCTACGTGAACGGAAACTCCCAAACGCAGACTGGCCGTGAACCTTAAACAAGGAAGGCAAGTCGGATGCAAAAGGGAAATCGGGGCAATATATTTGCTCCTTCCCAAAGGTATCCGCAAGCGGGCAAGGCACGACGGCATCGATCAAGGCACGCCAGGGCCACGTTACCATGCTAACGCGATCCATAAGGTGAATTTGCCGCGTTTGTACATACGCGGTTGGGCAAAATGAAAAGGTCTGGTAAACGAGCGGTCCCATTGCAATGATGCATGGAACACCGATATCGAAACCCAACCAACCGCCTAATCACATTCGTTTCTTCCCTTGTCCTCCCCTCCGTAAGTCTCCCAAAACCATCACCATCGCAGCTACTGATATATCTATCACACCCTGCCTCTTTTATACTTTTCCCGACAAAAGTGCCCGGACCAAGTCTGCACTTATTGGGTTTGGTCCTTTACACCCATTATAATGAGCGGCGCGTCTGCGAACGCAGGCAGCTCAACATCGTTTCCGCCGCCGCCTAGCATGCCTGCGCACAGGAACAGCTTCGCGCAGCAGCACCCTCCACGCGCCCCGCACCACCCGACCTGCCGCTGTCCCCAGTGCTACCTGCGTTCCAGCCTCTTTCCGAGGAGCGAACGAGGCAAGATATTGCTTCCTCGTCCGAGTTCGCTGCAATCGTCCATGCCTGCTCGTGGTGCGTCCCGCTTGACCGTCGTGTTTCGTGTTGTACTAACTCGATGTCGTAGCAATGTCTAGCAGGGAGTCATCGCGGCCTGGAAGCCGGGCTGGGGACTCGAGTGAGAAGGGGAAGGGGAAGGAGGTCGCGAGTTCTCCTCGACCTCGGAGTCGTAGAGTGGATCGGCTCGCGGGACCAGGTCAACGTGAGTGCAAAGCTTCTAGGTCTTGGTTACGTGGACTGTACTGAATGTTTTATGCCTTCTTCAGCAAGGAGCCCGACGCTGTACAGCCGCAGGGTCGCTCCAGATCGTGTTCATGGCGGCAGTGCTTGGCATGATACCCCTCCCTCCTCGTCTCACTCCGCGAGGCCGACAACTGCAAGTGGCAGTTCGAGTCGCTCGCACCTTCGACCACCCCAGAATCAAATTATCGAGCGTAAGTACGACCTTCAATGTAAATGTCAGAGATATCCTGACATATTTCTCAGTCTCCCCCGCTCCTCCGTTACCATCGGGGATTGAACGAAAAGGCCCCCGAACGTCACCGCGTCAGTATCTCAGCTACCGTCCAAGGACTAGCAGCACTCTCTGACATTCTCCATCCACAGGCCCGCGCCCCGACGGCCGCACATCGTCGGGAAGCAAAAGAAAGCTCTCAGAGCTCTACGGTCAGTCCATACCCACTTTAGACGCTCTATCTGCATTGAGCCTGACAGTCGTTTATCGATCGATAGACACACTCGACCCTACAGAACACGTTTTAGATTTCAGAAATCCTCCGCCGCCCCAAGGTCGAGGTATGATATGATAGCCATCTCAGCTCATTGGCCTAGACGCTCACCACATCCCCGTGCCCCCTTCTCCTTAACTGTAGAGCCCCTCCGAGGCTTCCCCCGCCGCCGCATCTCCCGCGGCGAGTCCAGCTACTCGCGGAAAGGTACGCAGCTCAACAGGGTATATAGTATATATGGCATTCTGGCTAAACACAGAAACATCTTCGTGCTTCGTTCTTCTTTCTTCTTCCAGGCACGCCGGAATCCCATGCCACTGGCATCCAATCGTATCGATCTCACGTCTCCGAAAGCGAAAGCTCACGCAGCATCTTAAATGCGGATACGGACACGGGCGTGGAGATAGGTTCGTAATTGGCCTTCCACCACCCCCGCTCCTCAGATGTGACAGCGCAGCTGATAATTATTACCCTGTCTGTAGGCTCATCTTCGAGGCAGCGCTCTCTGTCTGAGCAGGGGCTGCTCGTCTCAGCTGCGGCGGGTCCCTCGCGTAGGCCGGGGCGGTCGTCCTCCTCCGACTCAGGTGCGTACTAGTAAGCTCGCATTCTCTGGAACTGAGATTGAATAGACCTATCATCATCCCCTGCAGGTTACCATCATAGACGGTCGTCCCCCACAGAGCCATCGCAAAGCCGCCCGTCAGTATTCAAGTTTAGCGCCCGCAGCGAGAACCCACAACCCCTCGTCTCCTTGAACCCGACAACAACAAAAACGATAGCGACGACGACAGAGGGCGGTGACGTCTCTGGGAGCGGCGGTACGCGATCTCACCCTCCCTCCATTAAATGTTATGTTCCTTACCATTACGTTCAATCCTTCTTTGACACCCAGGCCCAAGTTCAACGCGCGCCGTGCGTTCAAGGGTCGACAGCCACGACTCGCGCGACGACGACGAGCTAATGGAAGGCCGGGACCCCTCCTTGGACCCGGACGCCGACGACGAACCAGGCTCCTCGTCCTCCACTTATCCCTCCTCGATGGCAGCCCCGAACTCGACCCCCATACGCTTCCGCGAGCCCCTCACGGCGGACTCGCGCCAGGACCGGCGCGTCGTGAAGGGCGGCGTCGCGGTGATCCAGGTCAAGTGGGACTCGGACAGGAAGCGCAGGCAGGGGTACTTTGCGCCTGACGCGGGGGCGGAGAAGTCCCGTTTTCGGCACTATAGTAAGGATGATTGTTGCTTTGATGGGTGAGGGGGCTGGGGTCCGTTGGTCGGTCGGGGAGCAGTCGAGGAGGAGGAGTCCGTCCGTCCAGCCCATCGTTCATTCGTTCATCACCTTCTTCTAACTTAGATCGTACGTTCTGGCCTCCAACAAGACAACATAAGCATTCCTCGTATTTTGGCATCACACTCACATTCGCTTTGTCCTTTTCTTATTGCACATCTACACGCACAAGATACCCTATTACATGATAGATCTATAACTTACTCGCATCTAGTTACTACACACTTACTCTAGTAATCACACTTTCGAGCATCCTGGCATTTTTGGGCTTAATGACATCGGCTACCACCCATAGATCTGCCACTCGCAACCAGTAAAGTAGCCACAGCAAGGCACATCAAGTATTACACCGTGAAGCTTTCTCCTCTTCCAAACCTGCCAGGGTCTTCCAAGATTCACCTTCGAACCAAACGACTCCGACTCGGACTGCCACAAAAAAGACCGACACCAATTACCCTCGCTCACCGCATCCACCCACTCGAATTAAGCTCGGAAACCATCCGCCAAAGGCCAAGCCCTACCGTAGACCCCCCAGCTTCCAAGGTAAGTTAAAGGAGAATATAGTAACAACTCCCTCCAGCCTCCGACACAGTCGGCAAGCCACTCCTCGACAATCATGATCATCCGTTCCTCGAACAATTGAATGTCCACGAAAGTCTACGTTTGCACCCAGGGGCACAGAACCACACGGCAGAAGCAGAAGCCCCTCGCCTTTCAAGCTTCTGTCTCCTTCAAGCTCCCACCACCGTTCTGTAGCCGCCCAAGCAGACGAGTCCTGGAAAGCGGGGACCTGGGCCTCGGTGTCGTCATCGGTCCTGGACCTGGTGAATAGATGCCGCCGCCACAATTCCCCGTTAGGGAGCGCCCCTATCGCGCTGCTTCTGGCGAGTCGCCAGGATCATCCATCGGATTCTTGTCTTCCGAATCAATCTCTCTTGCAGATCACACCCAACAAGCCCACCACCCTCAAGATTCTCGAGATTAGTATAATACACCGATTCATTCATCCATCCATCCATCCGCACTCAGATCATGGCGGCGAGTGTGAATCATGCCAGTGCGGGCTCAGCGTTCTTGGAAGAAAGGCAGCAGAGGCAGAAGAGGCTGCGCGAGATCGTCAGACCGGACGATCCGACGACATGGGACAACGCCTGGTAAGTACATACCACACGCACCTCTCCACTGAAGTTATGTGACACCCAAACTTACGGATGGACGAATTCCGGACGGATGGTCGTATCGTGTCACTTTCGCGTTCTCTACTATAGGAAGGAAAAGATCACTCCTTGGGATATGGGTGCGGTGCAGCCGTCTCTGAAGGAGGTGATTGAGGAGTCTGGGATCGCGTTCCCTCAGACTGGACGAGCCCTCGTCCCAGGATGCGGCACAGTGCGTATGATTAATACTCCTTTCTTCTCAATCGTCTTCCACTCTCTCTTCACCCGGATGATCCCATCCAATCCAACCCTTGTCTGACTCAACGAGGGTCCCCCTCCCCACCCTACCTCTCGCGTATCCCGGTGGGCCGGAATTTATCCACCAGTGACGGTCACGCCTGAATCCCAGTCTGCTAAATGAACCCAGCGAGCACCCTGTCCGATCTCCACTTCGAGCGACATTTTCACAAACTTCCACACATACTTATTCATCCTTTTCTTTCATCACCAACACAGGGCTATGACGTCTTCTACCTCGCCCAACGCGGTCTCAAAGCCACCGGAATGGATATCTCAGAGACAGCTGTCGAAGCCGCAAATAGGTAAGTATGTACTCAAGGCACCGTACTTGTACCGGCCATGCAATGCCATGCCATGCCACATTGTGTGCATGAGGCAGGCGCCCGTCGACGACCCAAAATGCCGAGTCCAAGGCGCTTAGTAGCGCCGGCCGAGCCATTCTACCATACCTTCTTTCAAGTCCTTTGGAACGAATTTAGGCTCACTCATCCTACCCGTTACTTACTTACGTGCATTTTAATGAATCCAAAGGGAACGAAGCAAATATCCGAAAGAAGTCATCGACAACTCCTCCTTCCTCTCCACCGATTTCTTCACCTTCACCCCACCCAACGACGAGCGCTTCGACCTAATCGTAGACCACACGTACGTCCACCCACCCCACCTCCATTTCCCCCACCCCCACCCCACCTCAAACAAGACTCGGAAGAAAGGAAGAAAGAAAACTGACACTCCCCGCCTCAGATTCTTCGTCGCAATCCCCCCCTCCCTGCGCCCCGCCTGGGGCGCCCAAATGTCCTCCCTCCTCAAGCCCGGCGGGCTCCTCATCACCCTCGTCTACCCCATCCTCCAGCCCACAGACACAGGCCCGCCCTACTTCGTCCGCCCCGAGCACTACGATGCGCCCCTCGCGGCGGAGGGGCACTTTAGCAAGATATGGGATAGGAAGCCTGCTAAATCGAGTCCGAGCCATGAGGGCATTGAGCAGGTCTTGGTTTGGCGGAGGAACTGATAACAAAGTATTAGTTTGGGTGGGGTTTTGTGATGAGATGAGAAGGACTCGGATGAGCGAGGGAAGGTTTGAACTGTAAATCAATAGGTGTTAGTTAGGTTGCGTAATGCCCAGGCACGACGGTGGCGACGAGTCCGAGAGTGACGACACTGGTTCACCGTTCCTGCATTCGCACCTCTGTTTGTCTGTCTGTCGTCTTATCTCCCCAATTTTACGCTAGATAAAGGATAGATAGATAGATGCGCAAATGTCGTAACACTTTCAAGTGCTCGACAACTGGTACCGCAGGCTTCTCCCAGTCAATCGATGCAAGTACATGTTGGGAACAGATGCAGATGCAGGTGCAGATTTCAAGGAAGGAGAAGGGGCGAACAAACGCCGGATGTATGGATGACGAGGGCTTCTCTGCTTCTGCGCTTCTGTGAGACCGCGAAAGGGAATAAAAAAACATACACCGTGTTATGATATCCAGGCACAACGAAGGAAGCCCCACCCCAAGTCCGCAAATGGAACCTGAAGTTTTGGAGGCTCCGCAAGGATTCCATGCAGATCGCAACATTTGGCTTTGACGAGCCAATGCTAGCTAATCTCATCACTTATCTTTCGCCACTGACGCTCAGTATATCTTGCCACAAGGAGGAAGGCAAGAAAGAGGAAGGGCTCGGGGTGAGCGGCAACCAACCGTGCGTCCGGGAACCTGGACACGAAACAAGGTTCATCGGTTGGCTGAATGGTCAAATCCAATCTTGGATTGCAATCTATCCAATAGGGCCTCCATGCTGCGTAGCGTATCTAGTAATAGTGACGCCCAGACGAAGATTTGAGAGAAAACTTCTAGATACATACATACATACAGAGATGCATTCTTCACTTCGCACCGGTGGCTTTCTGCAGCGCCTTGAGGACCGTGTCGACCTCCGCGATGTACTTGTCAGTCAATTTTTGGAACTAAAGGGGAAGGGGAGAGCGTAAAAGGAAGGGGGAGGGGAAGGGGAAGGGGAAGGCAGATGGTAATCAGCCCAAGCCAGGAACAAGTCGGAGAAAACGGTACCTCTTCGAGCTCGATCGAGTGCTTCTCAAACTTTCCGCGCTTGAGGCTGGCGGAATGCTGTTTTCTGACTTGGGTCCTGATCTCTTCGGCCTTCTTCTTTGCAGCGGTGTACAGCGCGTGGCGGGACTCCACTGTAGGTCTAAAGGGAGGGGGGGAGGGGGTCAACAACACAGCGAACGAACGAACATGCAAAGGTGGGTTGGGGAGGAACGCACTTGGGTATGGAAACCTTGATGGTCTGCGCGTCGTGCTTGTGCGGGACGACGCCCGGGATCCCACAGGTGTGCAGTGCCGATTCGACATGTTTCATGTTCTACTAGAGCAAACGGCGCATAGGTCAGTACGAGTGGCAACCATAACCCTAACCATCCCTCCCCCCTCCTCCTCAATGTGAACCGAACCCGCACTACTCACCTGCTCCTCAAACAGCGTAATCAAGAAAGTCGACCCCTCCCTTACGCCCACCGTCGCCAGCGCCTCCAGCGCATACTCCGTCTCGGGGTCGCTCGGCAGCCTCACGCGCACGGGGCTCAGAATGGCAGGCGTCACCCGCCCGCTGGCGCGCGTCTCGTAGCCCGCGCACTCCTTCCGGAACCACTCCACGGCGGTCTTCATCACGCCCTCGGCCTTCTGGTACTCCTTCAGCGCGTCGGGATCCTGGATCTTCATCTTGGAGCCCGGGACGATGGTGGCCGTGGACTTGGTTTTGCCCTTGGTTGCGTAGAACCGCTGGGATGGGGCTGCCACTGCCATCGTGGCTGGCCGGGGAGCGAGGGCGGGCCGGGAGAAGAGGGGGAGTGTGCGCGGGGCGCTGCTGGCTCGTGAAGAGGAGAGGCAGCGCAGAGAGAGGGCCCGGGAGAGAGACATTGTGCGGGGAGGTGAGAGTGTGAAGGCAAAAGGTTCGCAGGGCCGGACTAAACGGTTCTGGATGGAACCCTAACCTTATGTCTCCGGGCGCTTCCTACACCCGGCCGAGCGCTTCACGACTGGGGTGCGACACTCATATGCGCCTTCCGCGCCATATCCACATACCATAGGGTCATTTAGGCGTGTATAGACTGGTACGAGTTATAGACAAAAATGGGTATTCCAACACGGGTAATTTCCCTCGTAAGTACACTAATCCCGAAGTTAATAAGTCGGGGTGTTTATGAGAGCCAGGCACTCGCGATGCCATCGTAGGCAGGTTTCTTTTGCAGCTTCTGCTCAAAAATATTCTTTAGCGCCTCACTCTTGACTATCCAAAAAGGGTACATACCTCGTCCCACGGAAGAGCCGCACCCTCGCCCTTAAAAACAGATGGAATCCAGGAGTACTAATGCCCGATTCACCGCATCAGTTCCCCGGCTACTCACATCGTAGAAAAAGGCAACGCCAAGAAACGTACCTTATCCGTATAATCCCAGACAGTAACACCAACGCACCGCTTAACAGCCTTGCACGCCCTAATAACCGCCGCATAGTCCCTCTTCTGCTGCTCCAGCTTCTCAGGTGTAACCGGAAGCACCATCCTGATATCAAGCTCCGTAATCGCAACGTCGATCCCAAGGCCAGCAAAGCGCTGAAAATTCTCGCGGATGTTCGTGGGCACTTGGCCTACGATGAGGTGGCCTTGGACTCCGAATCCGTCGATCGGGACTTTCTTGGCGATGAGCGACTTGATGAGGGTGTAGTATGCATCGGATTTGGAGTTTATGCCTTCGACGTTGTAGTCGTTGAGCTGTGTAATAGGTATGGGAGGTTCCAATTAGCTGTTAGTTAGATGTTGGTACGAGGGGAGGAATTGTGGGATGGCGCACGTAGAGCTTTGTGTTGGGGTCGGCCTTGCGAGCAGCGCGAAGGGCGGTCTCGAAGTATTGCGTCCCGAGCGTGTTGTAGAAGACGCTTTTACGGTAGGACCCGTCGTCTTCGAATGCCTCTGATATTCTTGTTCAGCCTTCCGGAGGAGCAAAGGTGTCTGTAGTTACTCGTACCATTGACGACATCCCAACTATCTGCAACGCAGTTGGCCCGAGTCAGCGCTTATAATTCTTGCCTGGCAGCATCATGCTCGTGTGGGCGAATGTAACTCACATCTGTGAACCAGTGTCAGTGACAGGGCTAACATGTCAACCTCAGGACTCACATCTCTCCCTTGCAATGCCCAACAAGTCTGCTACAATGGTCCTCAATAATCGCCGTCAACTCTTTCGCGCTGAACCTCCCCGCCTCAACCCACGGCGCAAGCTGGCTGTGCCAAACGCAAGTGTGTCCTGCGTAATAAAGCGCACATTAACGTACGAAAAATCGAGAGCCATGTACGTTATGCAGCCTGGATTATGAGTATCACATACCTCGAAAGAGCTGGCGATTTTGCTTCGCAAGCGCAAGAATTTCGTCCCCACCAGCAAAATTATACGTGCCGCGTGCAGGCTGGACAGTTTCCTGTGTGTCGCGTCCCTTTCAGCCTTCATAATTCCCATGTAGTATCGATAATTGAGACAAACCCATTTCAAGCTGTTTCCCTGCATGCAGTAGGTGATTTAAATACGTCCAAGGAATCGATGCGATTGGGTACTCACCGCCGTCAACTGTCCAAACTCCGAAGCATTGCTGAGGAGCGTCTTATACGGAAGGTCGCCCAGCTCCGGATTATCCACCGCAGACCCAAAGTAGACCTTCCCAGCGCGCTTGGCGAGCGTATCGAGCTGTGCTCCGACTCCGTTCGTATTAGCGCCAAGAAGGATGAGGATGGGAGCAGCCGCCGCGACGACGTGATAAAAAAGGGTCTTCATGGCAAGAAACGCAAAGGCAGGATATGTAGCGGGAGCGAGTTCAGAGCAACGCCAGAGGTATCGAGTTCCCTTCTGCCTTGTATGTGTACCCCTGCTCTTATTTATATTTAACGAATGCGCCGTGAGAGTCGTGCCGCACCCATCGTACCCCACCTGACACAGTTTCCCCGGTGCCGCTTCTTGAGCAGCCTATGTATGCGCCAATTCAAAACGGACTTAGAGCTCACTGCACCCGAGGATTGGTTCTCTTCTGAATTGGCTGAAAGAAGCAGCAGCCTTCGTGGGGTTTGGATGATTCTCGGTAAGAGTTGTGATACTGGGAAGTATCAACACTAGACACACATTGAGAGACCAACACCTTCAAAGAGCCGGAATCAGTCTGCGTGGTCATAACTTTAAGTTCAAGAGCGACCCTAACCTTAGGATCTTGCGGGCGCTTCGTCAATCGCCGAGCGCTTCCCTCCTCTCTTACCTACCGTGGCACCTGGTACATCCGTTACGAACACGGGAATAGGCGTCTTCATTCTTGACGATCGTGAATAAGCGGTCTGATAACTTACACGAAAGCTAACGGGAGTCCTAATGTTCTCTTTCCCAAACTCGCTCTGCCCTGGGGTGAAGTGTTGGGGCGTCGTACCCAAAACGCACAGTCGGCGTTTTTTCATTAGCTTTTTCGTAATGGATTCTATGGATCAATGCTAGGTGCACATTTATCCTTGCCCTCCCCTGGTCCATAAAGTTGGCCAAAGTATATTTTCTTTGCGTACACATATTCAAATCTACTAGGGGAACAAGATTCTCCTCA
This sequence comes from Ephemerocybe angulata, assembly GCA_013368325.1. Classification (NCBI taxonomy): domain Eukaryota; kingdom Fungi; phylum Basidiomycota; class Agaricomycetes; order Agaricales; family Psathyrellaceae; genus Ephemerocybe; species Ephemerocybe angulata. The sequence goes on from JAACJK010000066.1 coordinate 311,405, forward strand.
TAAGCCAGAACGTAAGTGCCCAGCATGAGGCCACAATGTCGAATTACACTGCCCCTTCAAAATCCTAGGTTGGTCTAAGCCCCTCTCAGGCGAGGCGTGCGAGGGTTGCCTTTTTGAGGCAGAGGCTTAGTTGAGCCTAGGCAGCATACGGCTGAAGGCAATCACACCCCCTTCATTGGGCCGACCTTCGAGGCACTTATCAAGCATCTGCTCGCCATAACATATCTTGTAGCCCTTTGCGGGAACGGACGCAGTGTAACTCGTAAGGTCAATGCCGTACCGCGCGATAGCCTGCTTGAATAATTCTACCGTCACTGCATGGCGGTTGACTTGCATGGTGATGGTCCCGTCCGGTGTAGATCCAGGTGGGCCTTCTCGGAATATCTTGGCAGTCACAGCGACCAGAGCGCGTGCTTCGAGGTCCTCTTGGTCTTCGCTCATGGAGCGGCGGTGTGCAGTGACTGCTTCCTCGAGGAAGGCTCGGAGCGAGGGTTGGAAGGGAACATCAACGGTCTCGCGCGCTTCGAGATCAAAGCCACGCTCCGACAGGACGTCGTCTATTTGGTAACGAGCATCGAGCTCGTTGTAGTCCTGTCAAAGTGGAATTAGAACACCACTCTCGATTGTTTCCCCGGATGCAACGTACGTTGTAAGAGTAAGCAGCGGCGCTGGCGACCAGATACGATGCGCCAAAGAGAAGGCTGACGAGCGGGGCGCGCGTGAACTTCATGGCAAACCGGTGGGGTGGGGTGTTCTGCAATATTTCTTGGTTGATAAACCCCTGGGTTTTATAGGTAGAGCGGCCGTTTTTGATTAGCGCGCTTAAACATAGCCTCTACGGCTATCTATGTGAATGATCGTTGCAATTTAAATAATACTTCTGAGGGAAGATAGCATGTGGATCATCGACGGTCAACCAGGGTCGACCTCGTACCAACAATAAGTCAATTGGAAGCCATGAGGTAGCATGAGGTCTAGCCATAAGGTTCCGTGAGGGCGAGTCAACTGCGCAAAAGTGGGGCAACAGGCTAGTCTCGTCGCAAGACCGTATACCACCTTTTTGAGGCAGAGGCTTAGTTGAGCCTAGGCAACAGGCCTAGCAATGGATTCTCTACTAGTAGTCTACGTCCCAAAATGAGAATTCAAGTCAGTTGAAATGAGATCCGAGGGACGAGCTCAGGCCATGTCCAGGCAGACCGTCTATGGAAGAACTTCCACTTGAGAGTTCAGCTCGCTGGCCAATCGCTGGCAGCTACTGTCAGTTCGGATTTCCGCACCATCAGTACTACCAATCTCAATTTGGCGCGCTGATTTTAGCGCTGGGTGGATCTTGGTGCTTGGAAAAGAATTTCATCGGTGCTGAAACGCAGAAAATATGACCCTGGCTTGACTCAAAGCATTACATCGCTGTGGCGAAGTGTGAAGCTGCGCATCGACCTCAGCAAGTGCTTCAACAACCCACTCGCCTTCGCCTCGCGTCCAAACCATTCGATATATTTGATTTCAATGGATCTAAATTGTATCCTCTCGCGACGTCGACCTCTACTCGGAGAGCATTCAAGGGAATGAGAGCCAGGCGTTTGCGATGCCGTAGTACGCGGGCTTCTTTTTCAGGTTCTGTTCAAAGCACGTTGAGAAATCGGGCGCCCTTCAAAAACAAACATAAAAGCCCATACCTCATCCCAAGGAAGAGCCGCGCCCTCGCCCTCGAACCAACCCGGAATCCATGAATACTAGCACCCAAATTCACATCAGCCCATCCCATCCCAAGAACAAAAAACGCACCTTATCCGTATAATCCCAAATCGTGACCCCAACACACCTCCTCACAGCCTTGCACGCCCTAATAACCGTCGCATAGTCCTTCTTCTGCTGCTCGAGCTTCTCGGGTGTGACAGGGAGCTCCATCCTGATATCGAGCTCCGTGACAGCGATGTCGACGCCGAGGTCGGCGAACCGCTGGAAGTTCTCGCGGATGGTCGTCGGCACGCGCCCGACGATGAGGTGGCCCTGCACGCCGAGGCCGTCGATGGGCACCTTCTTCGCTTTGAGGGCCTTGATGAGGTTGTAGTACCCGTCGGACTTGGCGTTCAGGCCTTCGACGTTGTAGTCGTTGATCTGTTGCAGTTCGATCACGTCATTAGCTTGCGTGGACTAGCAGAGGAACGAACGTACGTAGAGTTTGGTCTTGGGGTCTGCTTTGTGCGCGACGCGGAGGGCGATCTCGAAGTATTCGGTGCCGAGGGTGTTGTAAAAGACGGTTTTGCGGAAAGTTCCGTCGTCCTCAAATGCCTCTGTAAATGGCTTCAGCGTCCTGACCCAGGGTCAATGATTGGCCATGCATACCATTTACAATATCCCAGCTGTCTAGGAGCGCGTCACCAAACGAACATTAGAACCGAGAATGAACAAGTAAGCAGGAATGGCAAAATGGACACAAGTAGTCGGCTTACAGCTACAAGAAAGCATGCATGTCAGAAACATGACTGGGCATGGTATGAGTTAGCAGACGCACATGTCTCCCTTATAGTGACCAACGATCTTGCTGCAATGGTCCTCGATAATGCTCGTCAGCTCCTTGGCGCCAAAGTTGCCCGCCTCGACCCAAGGTGCGAGCTGGCTGTGCCAGACACATGTATGACCTATTTGTGCCACGTTAGGCGGCGAACCCGACTTGGGGAGAAGTCCTCGATCGACGCATGCGCACCTCGGAAGAGCTGGTGGTTTTTCTTCGCGAGCGCAACGAGCTCGTCTCCGCCAGTAAAGTTGTAAACGCCTCGTACAGCTTCAACCGTTTCCTATCTCCGTCATCCATCAGCCTCGCACACCCTCGACAATGGTGAATTAAACACGAACCCATTTCAATGTGTTGGACTACGCACACCGATATATCAGTACCCGCGAAAAACAATCGGAAGAAGGAGGGCAAGTAAGATATACGAACCGCAGTGATCTGCCCAAACTCGGCGATATCACTGAGCTTCCTCTTATACGGCAGGTCGGCGAGCGCAGGGTTATCCACCGCCGACCCAAAATACTTTTTCCCCGCAAGCTTCGCGAGGACATTAAGCTGCCCCAAGGCTCCGTGCGCGCCGAGTAGGACAGCGAGGACGACAAAGTTGGCTTTCATGCTGGGGTTGAGGTAGGGACGTTAAGGCAATGGGACGGGGAAGGGGTCGACAGTAGCAACCTCGAGAGAACAGCGCTTTTAAGCGCGGATGTAGCTGGGCTTACGGCCTGTCGTTTCCTGAACGCGGTGGGGACCGAGCCGCTCTGGTACCCTGCGCGCGGGGGCGACCTGACATAGTTTCCCCGGTGGGTACGTCCATGCTACATCGCATGGGAGCCTGGGGTACGCGAACCCCTTCCGCGTCCCGCGGTACCTACCCTACACCGGTAGCACGCAGCCCAGTCTTGCCAAGTCCAGTTCTTGGAAGGAGAATGCTAACCCCAGCAAGAGGACGCCGAAAGTAGCAAACGCCAACGGCTAAGTATCCAGCGCAAAACCCAACGGGGAAGAAGGGGACGACCCCCATGTCAGTGATCGACTCTACGCGCTTCAACAGCATCTCGAATGATTCTCTACGGGCTTAGAACCCTCGCAGCCCGAGAAAATCTGGGGAATTAGAGTGGGCTATGTGCTTCCGGGCACTTCCTCTTCTTTTCGCCTCTCCCAGGAACTCCCAAGAACAGAGAGAAGCAACGGGGTTCACGAGATGCGGGTAATTGTCGGGTGGGCATATGACCTTCCCTTTGCCTCCCGCGGGCTGGGGAGTGGGGACCATAGAAACGGCTAGGCACGGTGAATGCGAGGTAATTTCGTGCACTTCATGTGATAGATGGGCGGGGAATTCGCGGGTTTGGGAGCTTAGGGGTTGGGGAAATCACGAGTGTTCGGTTGAGCGGACTGGTCACTGGGTATTCAAGCGCTTGGGACAGGCGCCCGTTCCTCGTAGTGAGCGAGGAACAGAGCCTAAGGCACTTGGCTCCGGAATCCAGTAGATTCGCCGGCAGTGAAACTTGCACCCTCTCGTCCTCCCACCACGATACCCCCGTCGCCTGTGGATCTCTTAGCGCCTCATTTCTCTTTCGTCTGACGTCAATTTAGGTCTTAGAAAATCAGGTTAAAACGGATATTAGCGTTGTGGAGGATACCTGCGGCAATTGGTTAGCTCAAGTACAACAAAATTGGTGATGAAGGGATGGGGTAAATCAGCTTTCCGTTCTTGACCCTCGGCTGAAACGGTTCCTTCACAGGGGTGAGTATACCAGGATCAACCCAATAGGTCTGGGGCCGCATTGGAGCAAGATGCTCCTCGGTGTGTGTAATTCTCATCGCGTTGGGTCGAAAGACGGGATAAAGGATAGGTGATGCTCACCTATTGAATGGCACTCCCGAGGAATGGGGGTGCTGAAACCTGCTCAACCTCGGCGCATATTGCTATGTTGAAGAGAAAGCTGCAATCCTTGGTCAGGCTGACCCGCGAAGGGAAAGGTTGGGAAGCCAGCTTTAGAGGCTCAGGTCAGTAGGCAGCACGATTTTTGGGCCCAGTTCGCATGGCTTCAGAGGACAGAAAACTGCAGCCCCATGTCTGTCGTGTGGACTTGCTAACATAGCAGAGCGTTCGCCTCGTGGAGTTGATGCTACGTCGGGGGTTTGGGGCACGGGATTTGTAACCCTGAATGAAGATGTGGAAGTCTATTGGGTGCTCGTGTAGAGATACAGCGATGAATATAATGCCTGTGGTCGCCTGTCGTTTTCGTGCCCAGTCTACGAGTCATGTGCCTCCTTCTCAGCCGCAGCGATGAAGTTGCGGACGCTACAGATCACATTCGAGATGTCAGTACACGTAGTTTCCCAAAGTAAAGCAGAACGCACAACTCTTCCTCATCCCTACACCAGCCGAACAGAAAAGAGAGTAGGAAGACACGTCGTCAGCGAAGGGGTGTGGTTCGACTAGAGCGTGTACGCACTTGGATCCAGCGTTGATAGGGACAGCGGCCTTGGCCTGCTCGGGGGTTGCGGGTGCAGCCTTCTTGTTACCACCCCTGGTAGCGAGGAACGCACCACCAAAGGCGGTGGCGAAGGTACCGAGAGCGAGGTACTCGTTCTTGATGGCGCGGCCGAGGATTTGGCTGATTTTCACAGTTCAGGAAGCACAAGAGTTCATTAGAGATGAGAATGGGGATGAACAGGGCCTGAGCAAATGAGTGCTTACTAGGACATTATGGATGGAGGGGAACGTTGACGACCTGCAACCACTTTTTCGTGACGTTGAAACCGACGCCGGAAGTTCCCGATTTGTCGCGTGGGATACATATGCCTCATTTGGATGCCTGAAATCAATGACTGCCGAGTCTTCCCTTCATCATCCGGTTCTCAACTCTCACCTTATCATCCTTCTACCGCCAGTAGTTTCTATTGAAATTTTGGACACGGAAAGAATACAGGTCGAGTATCAGAGCAGATTCTTCTTCCAGCATTATGGAGCTAGGTTGAAGACGTCAACAACTTGCGCTTTGTTTGTGACCTGTGTGCATAGTGCCCCGCAGGAATCCGTGCTGCAGAACGCCAAACCCACACCAGGATCTGCGGACATACACTGCACCCCGGGCTGGGAAAGACCCAGCATGTCGGGTGGCTGTCGGTCTGATAGTCCACCGGGAAGCAGGAGAAGCAAGAGACTCCGTTCTTGGTGAAGCAGTAGCGGACGGTGAGCTTGTCGCGCCTGGTGACCATGCCTGAGATAGATACTCCACCGCAACTCTCGAACGTTCATCCATGTTTCCACGATTCGTCTGAGTCCGACACCCACTGAACGGCGGGCGCTTAATTGCCTTCCGTAGAATTCCCACGATAGGAACCCCATGACCCCTTCCTACCCTTCCTGCACTACCACGTTCTAGCCCAAAGAGAGCACCTTCTCTGTACGTAAGCATGCAGGAGCATATAAGAACCTCCGCCAATGGTAGATCTCTTCCCCACATCGCTAGCACGACTCTGAGCCGTCGATTGGGAGCATCGCCCTGTTCCCTCGTCGTTTCCGAGTCCTACTCACTCGGGATCACCTCGATCTACCACTTATCACTCATTGCTGTCCTCCTCTGTGAGACTGAGTTTGATCAACATGACGAGGTCCAGTCAGGATGTCAAACCGAAGGCTGCACGTCCATCTCCTGGATCGCCAAAGGGACCTAACCAAGTCAAGCCACCGCCAGTCGCACCAGCGAAGGCCAAGAAAGAGAAGGGGAGATCGAAGGTTAGCCATACATGGCACAGCCGTCGATTGCGATACTCACGCGACATGTCCCCATCTCCTGACCATCCTCCCCTCAGCACCCAAACCCGTCAGGATACACCGCTCCTTCTCAGCCATTAGCACTTGGAAAAGACCGTGAAGGATACAATTACCAGAAGCCCCTCGAAGACTTCTTCGCAGGGTACCCAGGTTTCAAATACGACAGCATGAAGGAGTCACCTCCGGATGCCTTCAGGCGCCTCACTTCTTTCTTGCATTGGGAAAACGGGGACCCCGCAATGCACGCTGCGTATGCGAGCTACTGGGCCGCGGTGACCAATCGCTATCTCCCAAAAGCGCTGTGGTACAGCCCCAGGAGGTGGACGAAATGTGCCAGGCCAGCTGTATCTAGCACTGCTGTGAAGGGGGCTACAGGGGCAGGAGGTGCTCGTCGTCGAGGCGATGAGGCTTTCAAGCTGTCTCCTAAAGCGCCTGTCTTTGTACCCAGGCAGAATCGGTGGAAGGGGGTCGCATCAAGTACAGCTAAGGGGAGCAAGAAGGGGAAAGAAAAATGCATTCAGGAAGTCCCGCCTGCCTTTCCCCTTCGGAGAGATGGGGAGAAGTACAGTGTCTCCGAAGCAGAGGTGGATGCGCTGACTGCACGAGTCTGGGCGGGTCTTTCATTCAAATGAACTTAGGTGGATACTCCATCCATCAGTGGTATCCAAGTGGTATCAGTGCTGAACACTTGGAACACCCAAATCTCTGGAGTAAACGCAGGCAAAGTGTAGATACGAAATGCAATATAGCTGTCTGGTCTAAAGTATAGGTAGATTAGGCTTGATCATTGATCAAGAGACGGTTCGGCATGTCACAATCCAATATCCTTCAAGAACTGCTCCGTAGTTGCAATCAAATCTTCCTTCAATTGATCGTCCGTCGCCGTGGCCGTCATCTTCTTCACAGTCCCTGGAACAGGAGCATCCTGCATATACACTCCTCCATCCGCCTGATATCTCTCCCGCTCATCCCTCACTTGCTTGGATGCAGCAGCGAAAATAGAGGTAAGGCACCCCACGTTCGGCTCCACCATTCCCAGAAGAACCCTGGCCAGGGCGTTGATGGGGCCCTCGAGGAAAGGCGTCTTCACACGAAAGCTGGTCACCACGCCTGGATGCACGATCAAGACGGTGATTCCGTTCCCGAGGGACTCGGATGCGACGAGCTGCGATTGAAGGTGTCGAGACCAGAGCATCATTGCGAGTTTCGAATTTGCTACAGAACATTGGTGGTCAGCCAAGTAGCCTATGCGCAAGAAAAGGATGTTTACCGTAGCGAATGAGACCGGCGAATGGGCGATACGAGTATTTCACGTTGAAGTCCTCGACCTTCTTGTACGACACGGGAGTAGGGACTTGGGAATATGCCATCGAGGTGAGCTATGAGGAAGGAGCGTAACTCTGTGAGTTAGAGCGCTGATACACGATAGGGGAACATACATTGACGATCCGAACGTCGGAGTCGGGTTCTTGCGCCGTTTTCTTCAGAAGTGGGAGGAGGGTCTTGGTGAAGACATAGGGACTTATGTGGCTGCATGGCTGCTAGTCAGAAATATGTGTGCTATATCCAAGGCTGGGGCATACTTGACAATGTGGAGGGTCGATACCCCTGTAACAGTGGTATCCCGAATCAGTATACACTCAAGAGGTTGCCCAGTCGCGAGAAACGCACCATATTTCCCTATATCCAATGAGTACATACTACAAATGTAGCATCTGGTATCAGCTTTCTGGAGGGTCAAAGGCCGAAGAAGACAACGTACTCGGCCGCATTGTTGACTACGAAGGCGAAGTAAGAATTAGCGCCCTTAAAGTTGGAAGCGCACAGGACTCACTCAACACATCCAATCTCGTCTCCTTCTGAATAAACTCTTCAGCAGACGCCTTGGCCTCCTTGGGGTCGCTCAGATCGAGTTTGTGCCAGAAGACTTCTGCCTCTCCAGGGACAATGAGGCCTTCCACTGCCAGAGACTTGATGGCCTCATTCGCGCGCGTCTCGTTCCTCGCAGCCAAGTAGATTTTCCTGGTCTTGGCACGAAGAAGTTGCTTAACAGTCTCCAGACCAATACCCGTACTGACATTGTTAAGTTTCCAACGTTATTTTATATAGCGTACAGTGGAACTTACTTTCCACCCGTCACGATTACGACCTTTCCTTTCATGTCGACCACATCCTTCTCGACATCAAAAGACTTGTGAACTGTCGGCTTGAGGGCTGAGGTGTCCGTAGGGGCCATGGTTTGCTGTTTGAAAGGTCGAGTATCGTTGGGGTTGGGGGAATGCCACGTCTAGCATTGGCATTAGACCGTCTGGTATATATACTCTTTGACCACATGAGGCACTTGATGCCGAATATGCTGCCGGCAAAACAGTCATCACGTTCAAAGCGAAGCTGCGGAGTCTGTGTCAATGGTTACGAACATGAGAACTGGAGACCGTGCCTTCGGGCGAAGCCTCTTGGAAGTGTCACAAGACGAAGGAGCTAGAGCCAAGCTAGAGCAGTATAGAAATCCTAGACCTTGCAACTCAGTAATTGAGAGAAAAAAACCACCCTTCTGCAGTTGTCTAAATCCACCATGCGTGCCCGATGAATTGAAAAAGATGCCATGCTCCTGCGTGAAACACCAACCAGCATTGACCCCGTCTCTCGTCTTCTTAGCCTTGTAATATATCACAGTCCAGAACCCGACGCCCGACAGATCCCATACTTAAAGTTAAAAGACGTCCGATGGAGAGCGCATCACTTCAGTGAGTGCTCAGACAAGAGGATACTGCGAGGGAAGTACCGGACTTCCATCGTGCCGGAACCCTTTCACTGAGTTTCAGATTTTGGTGCCGGAAGTGGCGGAATTCGCAAATTCCGTAAACTATCATGTCAAGGGTTGGGATATTCTTGGATTTTACGGCCTTAGCAAGGGGGTCAGCCGAGCCGCCCGACTCACCCGTTACCAGAGGATGAGTAAGGGACATGGAAATCCCGGGGGTCGGGCTGGGTCGGGCACTGGAATTTCCTATACATACTTAGACCCTGAATGAGACCAGGCTGGCAGGCCACGACTCTCGAGGTGCATGTGATTATGAAAAACACCTTCATTAGATCCAGCTCTAATCCTGATAAGCGCCCTCGCGTCGGACGCGCGCTAAATGTGATGCTGGAGCTTCCGGTTTGTCCACGATCAGAGGAGGTCTCTGGGTGGGGTAGGCATTTCATGGTTACTAGTTTGGCTATCACAAAGTAAAAATCAAATTAGCCTGGCCACTCGAGGAACTGGAGAGCGAGTAAACCTCCGTAGCCCCAGAGTCAACGCCATCTTTAAGAAACGCAAGAACTTCACAAAGAAAGGTATAACGTCGACGGCACAGTAAGAGCCAGCACAAGCGACAGGACCATTAGCGCTCCTTGACCTTGACCTCCATTCCACTCGGCCGAAGAAATGCTGTCATCCCCGCCATCCAGGGACGACGACCCAGAGGAACCAGGTGTCGGAGACGCACTGTTTGATGTGACGGTCGCAGTCGTGGGTGGCGGCATACCAGCCCGAGTGGTGTATGTTCGGATGTACGGAATCTCGAAGTACGCGTTGTCGTATCGACCACCTGGACCCACGACGTTGTCGTTATACTGTGCATGGTCAGCACTCACCGTCTGAGAGAGTTACAAATGTCTCTTACACATATCCCTGTTGGACCTGAATCGTTACATTGAGGCGCGTAGAGCTCTGGAAGAGATGCCCTGTATCGAGAGGTCAGGTGAGCAGGTGAGCAAATTTTGGAATGTGGTATGCTACCTACCATGTACCGCATAGAGTGATATCCAACACGAGCTTCTGGGGGCCGAAGAACTGTGTTATATTGCATGTATTGGTCGAGGGGAAGGTGGCGGAAGGGGTACCCCAGTCGTCCAACGTCATTGAGGAAGTTGGCCCGGCAGAGTAGACCGATGAAGGTATAAGTCCCCGCTGTGATTATGGGTCAGTCTCCATTCGTAGCTTGCTAAGCCAATGACTTACTGGCCAGTACCAGATACTAGGGAGGGTCGACCAAGTTGAATTAACATAATCGTCCAGCGAACCAAAGCGAGCTGAGCTTACTAAATACTACCGTCGAAGTATAAGTTTCTCTGAAGCCTTTCGAAAGCATGGTCTCGACTACTCACCCGGATGCGTCGAACTGTGCGGCGAATACCCCTCCTCCGCTTGCACCAAAGTCACGCCCATAACTGAACTTCTTCTGCTCAAAGACCGTGCACCCAGATGGCGCACTGCAATTGGCCTCCCCAGACACGCCGATCTGCCCCCCAGGAGGCGTGGTATGCATGCACCCAGCGCGTGTGTGCAGCGAAAGCTGGTTTCGATCCACTTCGTTTATGCCTTCTATGATGCTGCGTGGGTGCAACGTTTAGCACGAACGAGTGGGGCTGGGTGATACTTTCCGACTCACTCTATCTCTCCGTTGTACGGCCACTCCGTGCCCATCGTCCATAGGGCGGGCCACACCTTGGTTTGGAGACGTCAGGATTGCAGAACACACCCGAGAGCCTTCCACCGCGCACCGAGCATCCGTAAGGCATGTGGAGGACGTCGGCGATCCATACAGAGCCCAAGTCGTACGCGCTTTGCGTCGTAATGCGAACCTAAGAAACCGGAACGCATCTCAGTTTGCTTAATCCCTCCAACAGTTCAAATTGTGCACTCACCGTGTTCCTTTTCTCGTTCCACAGAACGTCACTTGCGTTGTCGACTTTAATGACCGCGTTCCCAGCACCGTTGATGAAAGCCAGCTTCTGGTCTGTCGCCTGCGTTCGATTCAGCCACCATACGTCTCCTATAGAAAGTGTCAGGTGGCGTAGAAGAGGGTGGTTGCGACTGCTCACCGAGTGTTAGGTTGTCCCAATGACCGTAGAAGTCCCATTTGTCAAAGAAGGTTGCCCCAGAGAAGTTGTCGACGATTTCATAAGCGAAGATGCGAAAAGTGTTGTGGAGGAAGGCGTAGAGTAAGATGGGAGAGAGGATACGCATGGGATAGATTGGAAGGCTTGGCCGAGTACAGTCGCGACGTTGGGGGTTTGCGGCAAGCACTGTGTTAGGGTGGTCAATTTGCATTGCCCAAGGCCCACCTGTCTCCGGCCAGCGTCATAGATAGCTATATGACGGCAGCGTAGTTCGTGAGAGACCCACTCATGTCCTCGAGCCTCGAGGACGATAAGACAACACGAGCAAAGACGCCGTTCTGGATCTGGAATGCGACCTCGAGCTTCATGACGCAATGGGCTTGGGGTCGTGCCTGGCCAACCCTTCCTCATCTAGACGACAACAAAGAATGGGATTTCTGTGCGACTGGACTACCCGGAAGTGCCACTCATAACTTCATACAACCCTTCCTGCTTCCGTCTCGAGAGGTGCTCGCTCCAGAACCGCATTATCGGCTCCCACTCGTCCCTAGAGCCTGGCATACCTTGGCGGTTTGCATTGAGCTTGGCTTCGGTGACTGACTGGAAGCCCCGTTGAAATGACTTCAGCGCGTCGGGCCGGAGAGCTTCTTCGGATGGTGAAGGCCTATGAGCGACGAGTATCGGGGTTGGAGAGGGCGATGAGAGGGTCGGATGGGAAAGGAGGGGCCCTGAGACGGTAACGATCGAGCCCAGAGAGCTTGAGGGTGCTTTCGCTGACTCGCTCGTGCTCTCGGAAGGTGCTATTGCGGATCGGTGGGCTTGTAGTTGTTCTTTCCACCTTAAGATAGCAAACTCAGCTGCCACACTCCCGCCTTGGGCGAAACCGAAGAGATGGATTCGATCCAGAGGCCATTGCAGATCGTCGGTCAGGTGGTTGACGACTTTCGCGAGGAGCTCCAGGGCTATTGTCGGGTTGGGATTGGCTAGCATTTCACCTAGCGCGTCGAAGGAAGGGTACCACTGGTAGGCATCTTCATAGAGGTAGGGAATCCTGATACTTTTTCAGTTACTCAGCTTGAACTCGATGTGAGGTTTCAACCAACTGTTCCGATGCGCGAAGGGCGAGTACAGCAGTCTGCGGCAACTTTAGCGAGTGGCCCAGCTTCCCGAAAGGTACCTGTGTATCTCCTGGATGCCATATTCAATCTTCTCAGTCACTCATTCTATGTCCGACGACGTACCAAGTCCGTGCAGAAGGACCAGCAAATTCTCATCTGTTCCATCGTCGCTCGGCCAGTATGAGAACGGTGTGGGAATGGAAGCCTTCTTCGGCTTTTCTTTGACTTTGGGAACGGTGTTTGGTGACTCTCGTATGTGATATTCAGACATGTTTTCCTTAGGACAGTGAGTCGAGGGGCAAAGGAAACTGAGAGAGGAGACCGATTCAGATTCTTGGGTCGGCAGCACCCGTGATGCCATCACTGATTCACTGCGCTCTTTAAAAGCCACGAAGCCGGTTGAAAGCCGAGCACCAGCGGGTGAGCGCAGGTTTTGGCCTTGATTTTGCTCAATTACCTTCGGGTGGCACATAACCAGAGTATACAGAATATTTCGCCCGCTCTTTAAACGTTCGAACTGCCCCAAGCTCTGCAATACCATCCTACAACCGCTACGATAAATCACATTCAAATTGCCGGTATTGGTATTGTTACCGATCGAGAGGGATGAATCATCAAATTCAGTGCACTGTTTCTCCCCTTCAACCTAACCAGAACCTGCTCCACGACGACGACAATTGAACAAAGTCGGCCATATTGGTGTGTACTCTTGGCGCTTTATAGTCCTAAAGCTGAAGGCCTTGAAGCTGGGATGCAATCACAGAACGATGCTCGTGGCAGGAAGCATTTCACGATTTCTGTAGCAGGTTCGACTACATCGTCTCGTTCTGCATCCCCAGCACCAAGCTTCGACGACGAGTTTGACGAAAAGTTCGCCCCAAAGGGCGAATATGACGACCCACAATCGACAGACGTGTACGACATCGTTCTACCGTGGTGGAGAGCGGCCATCCGACGGAAACTCGTGGAGCGAGTACGCCTGGAGTCTAAGATTATTGCGAAGCTTCAGGTATGTCTGGGCTTCTGTTAGGTTGACCCATATTAAGCCCCTTCGCAGCCCATCGTGCGACGGCCATGGCTAGACCTGTACTTCGTGTACACCTCCCTCGCTGGATCCCACACATTCTTCATGGTCATGCTGCCTGCTTTTGCATTTTTCGGCCACGAAAACATCGCACGAGACCTCATTATAGTCCTAGCGTCGGGGGTATACCTCAGCTCTGTCATGAAAGATCTCTTCTGTGCTCCACGACCCTTCGCGCCCCCCGTAACGCGCCTCAGTACGTGCTCCGATCCTAGACTCCCACCGTGTGTTAACCACCCATGCAGCAATCGGCTCCTTCCACCTGGAATACGGCTTCCCATCGACCCACACGACCAACGGCGTCTCTATCGCCCTCTTCTTCTTCGTCATTGCCCACCAATTAACATATACCCCAACCGCGTCCATCACCCCGCTCACCTTGAGCATCATCTCTGGAGCCCTAATCTTCTATACCTTTTCGATTGTGTTTGGGCGGATATACACCGCCATGCACTCCTTCACCGACTGTGTCATGGGCGCGATCCTCGGCACTGGTATCTGGTGGGGCAACACCAACTGGGCCGGGCACCCGTTCACGCTCTCCACATCCAACCCTCTCACGGCAATTCTCAGCGCCCTGGGCCTGGGCAAGCTCGTCAACGCCGACCAATACCTCATCCACGTGTTCCCAGGTCTTGGAGGAGCAGGCTGGATGGACAACTGGGCGCGTACGGGCGGCTGGGAGGTGCCTCTGCTTCTCATCCCGCTGTGCCTGCTCGCTGTCAATCAGCATCCGCAGCCTGTGGACGACTGCCCGTGCTTCGAAGATGCGATTGCATTCGGAAGTGTTGTTTTGGGCGCTACGGTGGGGCTGTGGGGGATGAAGAGACATGGGATTGCGGTTGAGCTTAATGGACCTTCGATTATGCCTGGCAGTGGGTGGGTGCGGGATGCCGCGGGTCTGTGGCTCCAGGTTGAACGGACGTGGGGTGACGTCGCTCTCTGGTGGATGCTTTCCCTTTTGAAAATGGCAACAGGTGTGTGGAAACCATTCCTTCCATATCACATTTCTTACGCTCTCTGCAGGCATTCTTGCAATCTTTGTCTGGCGTATCGTCGCCAAGTCAGCTCTGCATCTCATTCTCCCCCCGACGTTCCGTCTCCTCTCGAAGGCTTTCAGTCTACCCAATCGTCGCTTCTACATTCCTGCCACGGAGTACAAGAACGTGCCGAGTGAGTTCCACGTCGCCGAGGACGGCACTATCGAGCTGCACGCCATCCCCTCCGTCATCGACCTTCCCTCCTCCGCCGGAGTCATGGTTGAGACGGGTGGAATTGGTAGTGGCGTCAGCGGGTCCTCGCACAGGTCACCCAACAACGCGGAGATGAAAATGCGCTCGGTGAACGGGTCTGGGACGCACACTGTCGAGGCGAAGAAACACAGCATCCCTGCGACGTCACATAGTGTACGGTTTGGCTCCGCCGCGGACGAAGAACTGCATAGCGTCCCAGCAAAGGACTCTGTAAAGCATTACGATGCTGAAGGTGAGTCTTTAATACTTGGTTGCAAGAGTTCAGCGTCTCACCACCTCCCTGCAAAGTCCTCACGAAGGTCATCGTGTATGCTGGCATTGCCTTCATTGCTTGCGAAGTGATGCCTCTGTTCTTCGAAGCCTCTGGGTGGGGACTCCGATCTTCACCTTGACTCATACATTTTGGCACTACTGCCGCCTATTTCTCACTGTAGCTATCTATCTCTGTCTCAGCGTTTGCCGAGCATTGACATTTTCTGTCTATTGGATACCATGGAACTAACCTACTAACCTACCTACATACTCATTTTGTTGTCGTTTCCGTCGCTGTCGTTTTACTGTAATTTTAGCTGATCTGGGGAAGAATGACATTCTCAAGCCTAATATCCTAGGTACTACTACAGTGCTGCAAGGCACAACTACCCGCTACCAGGCGCTATGTTTCTTGTTTCACGACGACCGTTCCGTTGGGCTCAACTGTCCAGTCTACGGTCTCCTTCTTTTCAACACACGCCTTCAAATTCATCCAGGGAATGTCTTCCATACTCGGCGTCATCCACTTATTAGTCAGTGGGCCCAGCGGAAGTTGAGCTGATGGTTCAGCAGGGAGGGACGCTACTATGGCTTCAGATATCTTCGTTCTGTCTTCAGCCGTCAGCTTTGCGTCCAATTCAGACATGTAGTTGATTCTCTCAATCAGATGGGGGTCGAAGCTTGTGAGATGCGCCAGGAATATGCCAACATTCGTAGGGTCATACACCTGTGGACGGAACCAGAGTCAGCTAGGTCGTCCACGAGCATCGGGATTAGGGACTGCTTACCTTTGATTCTAAAGGACAGGTGATCTTTGATCTGAGTAGCGATGCAAACGTCTCTCGGAAATCGGAGAGGAGTTCCTCCGAGTCCTCTTGTAAGAAGACCTCCAGTATTTTGCGTACGAAGGCTGCTATTGCCTTGCCACGACCATGACCTAGCCCTGAGCCAATGAGGCCATTGATAGCCTTGGTGTACGTGTAATAGTTGTAGTCTTTGAGGGATCTGGCCAGCATGGAGGTGAAACGAGCTACTTCATTCTCAAAGGTGAGTGACTTTGGATCTTCGTTAGAGCTCATGATTGAGTATGAATGGTCTGAGGAATTGGATGAGTTGGCGAGGGCGGTCTCTGGGGAGGGGGTGGGCTATCTTGTCGTTAAAACCCGGTCGATGGCGGCGGTTTATATTACTTTGAGGATTCAATTAAAGCAAGCTTTTCCTCCGTCCGCGTCAATATAAATTCTCTGGGCTTTGTCTGAAGAGCTCTGTAGTTCTGTCAAGTGCTCGTGCTTTGATTTCCCCGCTTTGCCCTGTCCGAATCAGCTCGATGCTCCTCGGTCTACTCTGACGTCCTTGCCGCTCTCACATCCTATTTGGACTTTTGGAGTGGCGGGTGCTGTTGGAAACTGTACGGCGTTTGGGGGCGTGTCAAAAGGCGCAGTGGCACTGACCTTTCGTCGAGTGTGATACCGAAAACGGATGCGACGACGCCACGAGGCTGGCGCTTGTGCATCTCCTTTGCGGGCTTTGTGTACTGCGGGATATCTCGCTTAGACGCGGCGACCGTTGTCGCGGCGGCGCGAGTGCCAGCTCGTAGATCGGTGTTTCTTGCCAGGGGTTTTCCCACGGATCCATGAGCTGTGCTGGAGGTAGGCTCGGAGATCCATGTTCTCCTCCGTGTTCCTATCCCATACGCTCTGGCCTTCGGCCCTGTGAGTCGCGCTGGCCAGCCCCAGCGCAGGAGTCACTTCGCGCTTTTCGCAACCCCCGGCGTCCGCCTCGAGCGAGCCCCAGATCGGTTTAGGCGCCCATCATTTAGGCGCTCACGTGTGACCTGGGATCCCGACAGAGCATCGGCATCCCGACTCACCGCTAGGCGCATTCCGCCTGCGCGCCGGCTGAAGCCTCCCCCAGCCCACGAAACTAGGATCAAACCCTGAGCTTGGAATCTCGTTTCGATGGCTCTCTCTCGCAGGTTACATAAAGTGGCGAGTCTCTTACCTCGTCTGACTTGTCCAGATCTGTCGTCCATGACTCTCCCCGGATGTTTGCATCCTGCCTGTCGTCCTCTCCTCACCTTCTCGAGACAAAAAGTTTGAACTTGGGGTCAAATCCTGTGGTAGAGATAAGATAAGATCGCTAGTAATGGATCATATCTCCCATCAGAATGTCTGGCAACTGACTTTCACATGCTTGAACCACACTAACTCCAGTCCATCCATGTGTTAATCATAGTCTCCTCCGACGAGGCTTGCTCACTGTCGTTCATGTTGGCCAGCGATGGCCATCTTCTCAAAGCCAATACGACTGCCTGACCTCATCAAGGCCCAGCGGCGACCGCTGGTACTCGCTGCTCTTGTTCTCCTATTGCTGCGATCGCGTCTGGGGTCTCTCAGCAAGGAGAGCATCGATGTCATAGCGTCGAAGCTCAAGGGGGAGGAAGCTACGAAGAAGCTCTCGCCAGAGGAGAACCTGAAGGTCCTGCAGAAGATATACGAAGAGGATCCGACGGACAAGGATGCAAAGGTGCTGTTGGTGCCGTATCGGGACCGTGTAACAAAGGTGCACAAGACGTACCAAGAATACACGGATGACGGCTGACGGGCGCTCACAGGTTCCCATAAAGCCCATATCACCAGAGAAACTCGAAAACGACAAATCCCACTTCCCTCTACTCCCACCGTCCGCCCAGAACAAACCCAACATCGACCTTTCCTTCCTCAAACAGATCCGAGCCATCCTTCTCCGAATCGTGCTTCCGCCCAGCTCATGGGACGGCAAGGGCAAGAGTCCGCTCTGGAGGAGCAAGGAAGTAGGGATCCTGACACTCCACTCGGCCTTCCTCGTCCTACGAACGGTGCTGAGCATCCTCGTCGCCCGGCTCGACGGCCGCATCGTGCGGGACCTCGTCAAGGCCGACGGAAAAGGCTTCCTCAGGGGGCTCGGCCTGTGGTTCGTGCTAGCCATCCCTAGCACCTACACCAACTCCATGATCCGGCACCTCCAATCCATCCTATCGCTCTCCCTCCGGACGCGCCTGTCGCGCTACGTGAACGACCTATACCTGTCGTCGTACCCGGACCTCCGGTACTACCGTGTCGCCAGCGACGGAGCTTCCTCGGAGAACGACGACCCCAACAAGCCACCGGGAAGCGCGCTGGACGGCGTCGAGCAGTACATCACCTCCGACGTGGAGTCGTGGACGACCGCCATCGCAGGGCTCTACGGCAACCTGCTCAAGCCCTCCCTCGACATGCTGCTGTTCACGTCCCAGCTGTCAAGGTCGCTCGGTGTGCGCGGGACGGTGCTGCTGTTCCTCAACTACTACGGCACGGTCGCCATTCTCCGCGCTGTGACGCCGGCATTCGGCCGCCTCGCGAGCGTGGAGGCGAAGCTGGAGGGAGAGTACCGGAGGGGTATGGGCAGAGTGGGTCGGGAGAGCGAAGAGGTTGCGTTCTATAATGGAGGTTATAGGGAGCGGGATATTCTGACCAAGGCGTACATGAGGTTGATCAAGCATGTCAATTCGATCTACAAGGTGTGTGTTGTCCAGGCTTTTCGTGGCTTGTGCTGAGCTTTCCACAGATTCGCATTGCGTACGAGTGGACGGAAGACTATGTGATCAAGTATCTGTGGTCCGCTGCGGGCTACGCTCTTATCGCGGTCCCCATTCTCTTCACCCGGACGAAGCGTTCGTTGGGTATCCAGACCTCGCCAGGTGATGCGGCAAGGGAGAAGGCGGGTCGAGATGACGCTGTCGCCGGACGGACAGAAAGTAAGTACCTCTTTCCCATATAACAACCTGCGTCTAACGACGAACCCCAGCCTACATCTCAAATCGGCGGCTCCTCCTTTCGCTGGCGGACGCAGGAGGCCGGATGATGTACGCGTACAAGGACCTCCTCGAGCTCGCTGGCCTCACGACGCGCATCTACACCCTCGTCTCCACGCTGCACCAGCTCCCTCCCCTCGAAACACCCGAGATCTCCCTCGGGCAGGACGTCAGCCGCGACGCGGACGCCATTATCCTCCAGAACGTCGACGTGCGTGTCCCCGGAGCAACGGAGGTGGACTGATGATTACGGAAAGCAACTGATCGCTGGGCTCGCTGTGATGCGCCTTGTCGGGAATTACCAAAAGAAGGGTGAAAATTTCCTATTGGGGCTAAAAAGGCGAAAAAAGAGCTAACTTATTTACTCTACACAATCTATCTAGGCTCTTCAGATCGGGGGACCCATGCTACGACCGTGAATACATGTCTTGTTGAAAAACATGCAGAGCACGGCCGGGCATAACTTGGGGCTGACAGCCCTTCGTTGGGGGCAGCGAGCGAAGTGGGCTGGGTTTATATAGCTTGCTGTAGCGCACGGACCAACGGCTCCTCTTCGCCTCGCTTCCGCTGCCTGTCATGACGTGAGTCTCCTTCAATCCTTCCTCCATGCTCATCCCTTTTTCTGCTACCTTTGAGAGACCTATTTCTTCAGTGCCAGTGAAGAAATGGCTTGCTCAAAAGTGCAGAAAAAGGCCCCTCCTCCTCGTCTTTTCCAAATAACAGTGCCTTCGTCTTCGGGTCCCGCCTTCCGTAACTCCGTGACATGTGTAAAGCCTTGGTAAAGCCCGGTGTGCCCGACGTATTGTTCCCTTCTCTCTCCTCAGTATTTTGCTAATCTCTTACCTAGGTTCCTCTACGTGCCGTTACAAGAGTATGGGCTCTGGAGAAGGAGAATAGGAGGCTTCTGTAGTTGGGTAGCCTACATGTACTTTGCTCTTGAATAGACTACCCGAGTGAATTGATTCAGTACGTGTTTCATACCCCCCGCTTCTTCCGCGCCAAGCCCGTATTCAGCCGTTCCATTCCATTTTCGTATGCCAAGCAACGTGTCGCTTCTATTCCGCTGCCTCTTTTCTTCAGAGATGCCCATTCGCTACATCGGTCTTTAACTCCAGGCATTGACTCCGCCCTACGCGTCACGGTGAGGAGAAATTTGGAGTCGGACTCACCTCTAGACAGTCCTATCCCAACCCCCAATAATCCAAAGTCCAGTGAGTTGGCCATGTCCTCTCTCTCTTTATGGATTTGCTCATGGGATTTATTTCTGTATAGCCTGTGTCAACGACTTCGCCACAACGCGACGACCTCGAATTGAGTCGGTACCATCAGCTCCAGCCCTCCGACCTCGCTCACGGGATTTATTTCTGTCTAGTCTTCGTTGTTCAGCCTCCTCACGAATATGCGTGCCCGTGCTCTCACTTGCATCCGTCCACCAGGCTTTCCGGAACTCCGCTCGTCACCTGTGAGTCTTCCTCGTCGCCGCTCGCCACCATTGCTCACGGGATTTAGTTACATATGGTCTTCATCATTTCAAGTCCACGCAAGGACACTCGGAGACTCAGACCACACCATTCCGCTCGCGGGAATTCGATCCATTGCTTCTTCACCAAAGGTGCGTTACCCCATCACAACCGGTCTCACGGCTCACCGGGATTAAAACTACAGTCCGCATAATTCGTCGCCAGACGCGTCACGCAACTCCCTACGCCTTCACATCCATGTGCGCTTTCACCCTGCCATGACGACCCCCAAATATTGAACCACTGGTGCCGGTGAGTCGATTTCGCCCCGAGCCTCCTTCCTGCCGCCACCGCTCACGGGATTTAATTCTGTATAGTCGATCATGAAAGGCCGCGCGAGACGCTTAGAATTCCAGGCTGCCGGCGGCCGTAAGGCTCACGCTCGCTCGCTTTGAATTCGATCCATTGCCAGTACGTATTCTTGAAATCTCGGGAATCCCAAGGCTCCCAGCTCATCGGAACCCACAGTCACCAACACCCAGTATTCTCTCATACGCCGACACCACTTATTCTATTCCAGCACACTGCTCGCGGGAAAATTTTATGTTGCGTCTTCGTCATTCTGGGTGCTTTGATGTGAGTATTCTTCATTTGGTTCCCCCGGCTCCCAGGTCGCTTACAGGCCATGATTTGCGTTTAGGCTTCAAGTAGCTTCAAGTGTGCGACTGCAGAGCTGGTACGTCACGGCCATTTCTTTTTGAACCGACTCGGAAGTGGGCGAAGTCTGACAGCCGCCGGACAGATTGCCGGCGCCAAAATCTCATTTCGCGTTTGTCAATTCGCGCTCCACACTCCCAAGTAAGCCATCGACTCATTTTTACGCCAAAGGCACCCTCCATCAACTAACAGAGTAGGCTACGCCATCATTGAACCGACACCCTGCTCACCGGATTCATTTCTGTCGTGTCTTCGCCATCCGGGGTGCTTTGACATGTACGTACCTTTCCAATTCGGCTCAGGCGCCTTCAACTCGCTCAACCTGGCATATTTTTAGACTTTTACCATCCGGAAACGAGCAGAGTACGTCACTTTTCTTAACTTCGCCTCCGTGCGTATCCTGACAGCTCTCGCGCAGATCCATCATGTTGGCGCCGGGCGCCAGTTATCACGGCCCACGTACGTCCGTTCATTCTGACCTCTCTATTCGGCATTGTAACTTACAGTGTCATTTTTGCGCAGTGGTCTCGTTTCGAAATGCTCTGTGGAGCATTTCCGTGCAGGACGGCCCATCCAAGGCCAATTTGGATTTCGGGAGAGGCACGCGAATTGTACCTCGCGTGGGCGCTTATTTCGCCACGGACCGTATTTGTGATTATGTAGAGCTAGTGCGCGTCGATGTGAGAGGTCCGGAAAAAAGGGGTAAACTAGATACGGCGCACACGTACCATGGGCTGAAAAGGAACAGGGCGTCGCCGTCATTACGGGGCCCAAGACGGGTCCCGAGGATTGTAATTCTGGGCGCTTCGCGCCGATGAATTCCGAGCTTTGACGTGAATGCGTGGGAGTTGTTGATGAAGGGGACGTTTTAATTTGGCAAGTACTGTTCTGCAATGTCAGTAGATTAGAAAAATTCGACTCCCTTGACGTTATCTCCGGGCATAGCTGAGAGCTCGGCGCATCAGGATTCGGCGTTCGCTGCGGTGAGAAGCTTTCATCTACGATAATGTGCTACCCATGAGGGAGTGTAATTCATCAGGAACGTAAGTTAGTTACCACCACACGGAGTTGGAGTCAATCCGGACTCCGGAGGCGCGGAATGTCGGACAGCGACAACGCCATGACGTTACAGACCGTCCGGGCGCGAGACTTTCTGAAATCAGCCAATCTGGATTTCGCAATGAACTTGGTGAAAGCTCACATATCCAGATGTATGACAGTCGTAAAGATAGGTACTGCACCACACTGCTAGACTGAGCCAGACATGCTCCCAGCTTGGCGCGAACTCCCCTCAATCCCATTCAACAAACTCACAAGGCGCATCCGAGCCCCTCATCATATCCCTCCCACCATTCCACGCTGTCTCTACGTACGCACGCACAGACTTACCTACACTAGTAGCTACTTCGGATTCTCGCGTACCCGAATAATCACGCCAAGGCCTTCGGATCTCGGAGATTTGGACCCAATGCAAAACCGTCTGAACGGGGCCTGCACACAAAGCGCGTCTACGCTGTCGCAACACTTCTATGAACGTAGCGCGCATAAACTACGCAGAAATGTGTAAATATGGTCAAGAGGAGTGCTATAGGCACCGATCATACCTTCAGATCTCACCCAGCGACGCAGGGACGCGCGATCCAGTGCGCGAAAGACGTAAGCGCTTAAAGCGCATTTGGGCGCTTATCGCCAGAAACGTCCAATTCCGCCTCTTCCACACATCCCACTTGCCATCAAATGCTAATCCTACCCTTAATCCTCCTCTAGACCACGGATGGGCTGCATCCTCCGCCGATCGGATGTCCAAAGGCTCGGAAGAACCCAAGTAATCCAGCGCGCTGATACCGCAACATCCATACATACATGTGTGCGTATGCGCGGTTGCGCTGAATGGTTGGAGCTTCGGACAGCCTGGGTGCCGAGTAGTTGGTCTTGGCGTGGCGTGACGGGTGTGTAAGATGCGGGTTGCCTTGGAGGTTTGGATGGATGGGTGTCCGGGAGGAGGGCGCAGCATGGATGCGCGGTTGCGTGCGTTTGCCGTTGGTTTCATGGTAATTGGGTTGGTTGGGGTGTATGAATATGTCTGGTGTACTGAGTGTACTGCGAGAGTGATGTTTGGTGTGGTGAAGATGAAGACGCGATGTTGAGTGCACTTCGATCTCAATTTGCGTTTAGGCGCGTTTATCATCATATGTTGCTTTACGCGTAACATACCGCCGTGCACCTACCGTGTGCTTCGGACTGGTCTCGTATTGTATCTTAATATGTACGTACCCATGTAAGTCTACCGAGGGTGCAAATTCCATCCTTCCCCCGAAGTTAGCGAATCTAAAGATGCATGAATGACTAGGCGGAATACCCATGCTCCCGAAGCCCCCAGTCGCACAGACGCACTTCCAATCGCTTCGCTTCGGCTTGACATATCCTTGGCAGCACAATACTTCCGTGAATACGTACATCCCATATACTCACTGACAGTTCCGCCCATGTACTAGCGACCGCATCGCGACGGCAGCGTCCTTGCGTACGAAACTCGTCAATTCCAGTTTCGCTATTCGCTGCGCCATTTGCTGGGCAAAGATAAGTTGGTAAAAATAGATCTTTTATTCGGGTGTGCATAGGTATGTACGTACAGGGTGAGAAGAGGAGGGGTGCTAGGGGATGTATATAAGATGGGAGGATGGGCTGGGGTTTGGTATCAACACACCCCTCCACTTTCCTCCCTTCCTTCCACCCTATTTCCTCCCTTGTCTCTTTTCTCCTACGTCACTCATTCCTTATCGCCGTCGCCGTCCAGAAGCCCCTGCTCGTCGTCGCACACGACGAGCTCAGGTTAGTGTTCCCCTCTCGTCTTTCTGCCGACCCAACTGATGTCATACTCACTTAGCCTTGCTCGCTTCACCGCATCGCACCTTCCGCGTTGCTCATCACAACACTCTCCTCTCTTCCACCACATCCTCCCCCGTCGTCGTCGTCGTCGAACGCAGCGCGCAGGTTTCCCAAGTACGTGAGTCTCACGTCGTTGACGTCGTGTCGGCACTGACGCACATTCTTTCGTTGTGCAGGATAGGCGCGGGACGTGTTCTCGTCGTCGTTCGTGGTGGTGAGGAGGCGACGTCTCGACGATGTCGCGTTTGTGGTGAGTCTTCGTTGTCTTTTCCCCGTGTTATGGGAGTCGTTGACGGTGTTTCGGCAGGGTGTTCTACATACCGGGAGTCGTCGAGGTCGAGGCGCATTCGTCGCCGTCGGCGTTCTGACGGTGTCGTCGTCTAGCATGGCGTCGTCGTCGTGCTCGATGGGCCACAGTCCTAATGAAGGTAAGTCAGGATACGCGAATCGAAACGGGGGCACTGACCTTATGACCATCTAGCCGTCTCTCGCACCAGGCTCGGTTGGGATGGGTGCTCGTCGCCGTTCGTCGCAGTGAGGCGAGGGTTTCTTGAGGCCGCTGTACGGCGCCAACGGGCTGCTGGCCGGGTACGCGGTAAGTCTTCGACGTCGTCTTGCGTGTTCTGGGCACATCGCTGATGATTTTCTCGCAGCGTGCTCCATGCGCCGAGAGTCGAGGCGGCCGAGGTGCGTTCTCTGTCGTCGTAACCTTGTCTTCTTGCTAACAGTGTAGTCGTCTAGCTGTCGTCGTTGTCGTCGAAACAACGGGACTGAATTCGGAACGCCGGATACCTCACGGCTGCCGGAAACGAGTGCTGGCAATGGAGAGGGTCTTGGGTTTTGGGTACGTCGTAGTCGTCATCTGTGGGCTGTGGTGCTGACGGCGTCGTAGTGCTCGATGTCGGAAGGCCGGTGTAGTTCGGCTTGGCCGTCACTCAGGGCTTGCTGCTCCAGGTCGTCATCGCTGTGCTCGGCGTCGTAGGATCTGTCCGACGGGTAAGTAGGCTCATAAGAGAGCTGGAACGAAATTACTGACCGATTTGACATCGCAGACGCCTATTGCGGTGGGGAGCTCGTTTCTCTCGGTGCGTACGATTGTATCTTGCCCCCGGGTCTCGCACTGACTCTTGCACATAGAACCCAGGCTTTCTGAATGGTACGTCAGGCAGTCGAGCATCCTTTTTCGTTCCACGGCTGGGGAATGGTAAGTCAGTTGAAGTAGTCAACAGTCTCGAACACTAACACACCTTTGGGCCTAGAATTTTCATGCGCATTGCTGTGCGCGCCGTGCCGTCGAAGCTCGCCCCGCAGCCACCGTGTTCTGGTTGTGCGAGTGTGCCGCGATGGCGCGTTGTGTGGTTTCGCCCCGCGTTTGATGTTGGGAAGGTGCAGACGGGTGGGATCGCGAAACGAGAGTGAGCGGCGTTGGTAGTATGCGACCGTCCTCAGTTCGTGGCATGGCTAGTATATGGTAAGTCCGTTGTAGTAGACCTAGACCCCAGTACTGACTGACGCACCTTTGGTTTAGACTCGCCGTGCACGCCCTCCCACCCAAGATCCCACTGCCCGTCGCGCGCCGTCACAATGGCTGCATAATCGCGGGGCTTGGCTGTGAAAATGCAGAGGTTGGTAGACTAGTAGAGCGACGTGAGTACTCGTTCTCGCCAGATTTAACGCTGTACTAACGTACCTGAAATCTCCAGCTAGCACGATGGGCGCGCATATGCACGATTTGAGGCCGAGATGTCAGTGGCCGTGGCGCGTGCGGGATCTGGCCGAGTGCGCTCTTGGACGGAGAGCGCGTCGCGTCGATGGGAGGAGGGAGAATCATGGGGATGGAGGGCGGGAGGGCGTTGGGAAGGGGCGGCCAAGGGGTGGCAGATGCGCGAGGATGTGGAGGAAAAGCGACGGCTACAGTGAATCATCGCTCTCGAGCGCGCTATATTGGGCTCTGTAGACTTGCTAGAACAGAGAATTGACGTGACGAAGAGAGAGGGGACTCGCGATCGGACGCGGCAGAGGGTGGGGGGAACAGAGAGGGACAGGCACAGACGTCTGGTCGTCGCGGGAACCCTAACCTATCTCCCATCAGAATGTCTGGCAACTGACTTTCACATGCTTGAACCACACTAACTCCAG
Source organism: Ephemerocybe angulata (assembly GCA_013368325.1). Taxonomy (NCBI): domain Eukaryota; kingdom Fungi; phylum Basidiomycota; class Agaricomycetes; order Agaricales; family Psathyrellaceae; genus Ephemerocybe; species Ephemerocybe angulata. The sequence continues at coordinate 337,338 of JAACJK010000066.1, forward strand.
TCCATCCATGTGTTAATCATAGCCTCCTCCGACGAGGCTTGCCCACTGTCGTTCATGTTGGCCAGCGATGGCCATCTTCTCAAAGCCAATACGCCTGCCTGACCTCATCAAGGCCCAGCGACGACCGCTGGTACTCGCCGCCCTCGTTCTCCTATTGCTGCGATCGCGTCTGGCGTCGCTCGGCAAGGAGAGTATCGATGTCGTAGCGTCGAACCTCAAGGGGAAGGAAACTACGAAGAAGCTGTCGCCAGAAGAGAACCTGAAGGTCCTGCAGAAGATATATGAAGAGGATCCGACGGACAAGGATGCAAAGGTGCTGTTGGTACCGTATCGGGACCGTGTAACGAAGGTGGGCAGGCACACCAAGGATACACGGATGACGGCTAACGGGGCGCTCGCAGGTTCCCATAAAGCCCATATCACCAGAGAAACTCGAAAACGACAAATCCCACTTCCCTCTACTCCCACCGTCCGCCCAGAACAAACCCAACATCGACCTTTCCTTCCTCAAACAGCTCCGAGCCATCCTTCTCCGAATCGTGCTGCCGCCCAGCTCATGGGACGGCAAGGGAAAGAGTCCGCTCTGGAGGAGCAAGGAAGTAGGGATCCTGACCCTCCACTCGGCCTTCCTCGTCCTACGAACGGTTCTGAGCATCCTCGTCGCCCGGCTCGACGGCCGCATCGTGCGCGACCTCGTCAAGGCCGACGGAAAAGGCTTCCTCAGGGGGCTCGGTCTGTGGTTCGTGCTAGCCATCCCTAGCACCTACACCAACTCCATGATCCGGCACCTCCAATCCATCCTGTCGCTCTCCCTCCGGACGCGCCTGTCGCGCTACGTGAACGACCTGTACCTGTCGTCGTACCCGGACCTCCGGTACTACCGTGTCGCCAGCGACGGAGCGTCTTCTGAGAACGACGACCCCAACAAGCCACCGGGAAGCGCGCTGGACGGCGTCGAGCAGTACATCACCTCCGACGTGGAGTCGTGGACGACCGCCATCGCAGGGCTCTACGGAAACCTGCTCAAGCCCTCCCTCGACATGCTGCTGTTCACGTCCCAGCTGTCAAGGTCGCTCGGTGTGCGCGGGACGGTGCTGCTGTTCCTCAACTACTACGGCACGGTCGCCATTCTCCGCGCTGTGACGCCGGCATTCGGCCGCCTCGCGAGCGTAGAGGCTAAGCTGGAGGGAGAGTACCGGAGGGGTATGGGCAGAGTGGGTCGGGAGAGCGAAGAGGTTGCGTTCTATAATGGAGGCTATAGGGAGCGGGATATTCTGACCAAGGCGTACATGAGGTTGATTAAACATGTCAATTCGATCTACAAGGTGCGTGCGGTCTGAGTTGCTTGTGGCGTGTGCTGACCCCTACGTAGATTCGCATTGCGTACGAGTGGACAGAAGACTATGTGATCAAGTATCTGTGGTCCGCTGCAGGATATGCTCTTATCGCAGTACCCATCCTCTTCACCCGTACGAAGCGTTCGTTGGGTATACAGACCTCGCCAGGCGATGCGGCAAGGGAGAAGGCGGGTCGAGACGACGCTGTGGCTGGACGGACAGAGAGTAAGTACCTCTTTCCCTTCAGAAACCCTGAGTCTAACGACGAACCCCAGCCTACATCTCAAATCGACGACTCCTGCTCTCGCTCGCGGACGCCGGAGGCCGGATGATGTACGCGTACAAAGACCTCCTCGAGCTCGCCGGGCTCACGACGCGCATCTACACCCTGGTCTCCACGCTGCACCAGCTCCCGCCCCTCGAAACACCCGAGATCTCCCTCGGGCAGGACATCAGCCGCGACGCGGACGCCATTATCCTCCAGAACGTCGACGTGCGTGTCCCCGGAGCAACGGAGGAGAATGGCATCCAGGAGATGGACTTGGTGTCGGATCTGAGCCTGACGATTAGGCCTGGAGAGCATTTGATGATTACGGGAAGCAATGGGGTGGGGAAGACCGCCGTTGCGCGTGTGCTTGCTGGACTGTGGCCTGCCTTTGGCGATAATGCTGCGATCCACCGGCCCTTGGAGACGTTCGATGAGGAGAAAGGGAATGGGGATGGACGGCCTAGGCAAACGCTGTTTGTCGTTCCTCAGAGGAGCTACATGGTCACTGGATCCCTATTGGAGAACATTATTTATCCAGATACGTATAATGACTTCGTGAAGACCGGGAGGAGCGAGGACGAGTTGCAGGAGATCCTTGAGAGCGTGTTTTTGGGATACTTGAAGGAGCGAGAGGGCGGATGGGCAACGAGGAAGGAGTGGAGAGATGTACTCAGTGGCGGTGAGAAGCAGAGGTTGGGCCTTGCACGAGTCTTCTGGAGGAGGCCCAGGTTCGCGGTATTGGATGGTCTGTGCATTTCTCTTCGATAGGGCGCAACATCGTTCTGACTCCATTGATAGAATGCACGAGTGCAGTATCGAGCGATGTCGAGGGAAGAATGTATGAGAGCGCCAAGGCGTTGGGAATCACTCTCATTACGATCTCGCTACGGTACGACCTCTTTCATCCCAACTGCTCACCATGATGGACTACTGACGTATCTTACTATCTTCAAGACCCTCCCTGATTAGGTACCACAATCAACTGCTCACACTTATGGGAGAGGGTACCGGCCGATGGACGCTTTCACGCATCGGGACCGCCGAGGAGAGGCTCAGCATTGGAAAGGAAATCAAGGTTCTCGAACAAAAGGTCAGTTTCTCTGACAGCGTCTTTCTCTGTACACTTGCTGACTAGTGCCTTTCGATTTGCAGCTTTCCGACGTTGATGCTTGGGAGAAGCGCGTCAAGGAACTCGAGCGGATGCTGGGACCGGATCAGCAGTGGGACGGCGAAGCTACGCCCGAGACTGCTGATGTAGATTCGGAGGATCATGAGGAGAGTGCGAGCGCTGTTTCGGAGAACGGAAGTGAGGCTCTCGCGATCACGGAGAGCATGTTGGAAGAGTAAGCAATCTTGCAGCTTCCCTGTTGTGTTTTATACCATTGGAATCGTAGTCATAATCTTGGGAATACCAAGTATACCCGTACTTAAAGGACAGAGGTGTCGAACTGACAAGCTTCTCTTCGCTTGTTGGCCTCCAGTAACTAGTAGAATCCTTGTCTATACAAACTTTTCCCGCCTGTATTTTCTAGAACAACCGCTACTTTGTGACCAGCTACTCTCCTAGGTCTAATTCACGAGCTCTTTGGTCTGCAGGCTCTGCAGAAAGAGCTTGTGTGAAACTTCCCCTCGCCCGTTCAACTTTGGGATAGCCGCGGCGCCTAAATAAGCGCCGGAACCTTATGTGACGAATGGGCCCGCCGGGACTGAAATGCATATCCTGGAAGGATGAGAAGAATGAAAGGGTCTTACAAGGACAATGACCGGTCACACTTCGAACCACTAGCCACTCTAGCGACGGTTACCATCGTGTGGCAGCAGTCTTTGTCCATTGATACACGCCGGAAGGCCGTTGTCGTCGTGAAAGGCCTGACCCGTTGTACTTCCCTGTGCTTTGACGATATCTTCAACAGCCCTTGAGCTGTAGTAAGTTAATGCCCGGGAAGCTTGCCAGGGTATATAAGCTGCCCGTCGTTCGCTGAAACTTACCATTCTCCCCGCCGCCACCCAACCGCCACCCCAGCGTACAGCACCCGCGCGGATACTCCCAGTGTCCCACACTCCACTCGACCCAATACAGCAATTCTAGCTGACGTCATGCCAGTTACAACGAGGTACAGAGAGCTCCGGACATTCAACCTATGCGACGAACCGACAGCGACGGACCTAAGAAACACGACTGTGACCCTCCTCCGACGGTCATATCCTGACAACCTCCACAAGTTCATACAAATGATCAACACGATCATCACCTTCGGATTAGATTGCGGCCCAGAGTCGAGCCGGACCGTGGCCTTCGCAGTCTCCGATATTATGAGCGAACTCGCGAACAACCCGGGTCCACTGTTTAAGGAATTCCAACTAACATTTATCGACCTTCTTCACGGAAAGATCTCATGTCCGGCGGAGTCCAAGGTAGGATAGCGAACCTATCGACGATCGTCACGATCCCGCACTACAAATGCTGACTCTCGCAGCTATACGACTTTCAAAACGTTACCATATTCCTAGCCGATCTCTATGCCGTCGGAAAGGGTCTGGTCGACCAAAAACTTCTCGATTCCACAATTCAGGTCCTCCTCAATCCGCAGCCAGGAGAATTCCTGTGTAGCATCGGGGTCCTGGAGTCATCCTTATGGCGCGCGATGTCTCACATGGGAGAACACTTCACCAACCCTGGCTTCTACATGGAGCTCCGATCACGAGTCCTGAGTATGGAGAAAGCGCTCGGTATCCGGAACTCTGTGAAAGTTTCACATCTCTGTGAATCTCTCGAAGCACTACACTCCGACGCCAACCGAAGTGCGTCGGGATGCTGCCTGGTTGATGTCGCCGACACGTTCGATGAGCGACAGAACTTGGTTTGCAAGGAGCTGTTGAGAATGGTATTGGAAGTGTACAGCAGAATTTGAGCAGAATAGATGGTTGTGAGTGAAGTTCACAAACCAGTCGGTTATCTGTCTGCGATGGTTGGGCACTGATCCAATTGATGTTCCCACATCAGCAAAAGGCCTGACCCGTGCAGAGCGTGGGGCCCGTGTCAGGCGCGTCTGATCGTGGAGCTAACACTGTCACGCCTGCGCACGCCATCACACGCGCCCAGACGCTTCCACACGTTCGGTGATCACTGCACGGCTTCCACACCTGCACGGATTTGAATTCTTGGATGTGGGCCAGTGGCTTCCCAAAAGCACAGCAGCCATGATGGCTACATAATACGGTGAATTGAGAGGAATGTATGTGAGCCAGGATTCTTCCGAATCTTCGCATCCTGGGTCTGAAAAAGTTCATATCTAATCTCAAGTGTGCCTTTTCATTGTTGATCTATGTATGTATGTTCTTCCACGTAGCAATGCTAATCCTGTCTTCACATTTAAAAAAGTATGTATTTTCAACCATATAGCTATACGCCGGGTAACAGGCACGATCCTCCAATTCCGAATCTCCCCCAAGTTCGTTCAAACTCCGATTGATGAAGCGCGCACACGTGATGCGCTCAAATTTTCGTGGGGCTCCGACGCTTCCGGCTCTAATCTGGCTTCCACCATCATCCCCTTCTCCGACGCTCCTTGGCTTTCCGTCGTCCCTCCTCTGCTCTCTACTCATGCCGATGGGTGAGATCTAGTGTCTGTAAGCCCTCTACCTCGCTTCCCTTGGCACGTCACTTAGGCACCTCACAATCACAGCCCCTTTCTGTCTTCATGTTCGACCGTCAGCCGATGGAAATGCGACAGGTATGTTTTTCATGCGATCGATGATTCATTTGCGCTTACCCACTATCTTATCAGCCCGTTCAACCTCCCCAGCATATTTAGCTTGCGTTCTTTCCCCCCAAGCCTACGTTCCGGCCCCGATCCAACTGTACAAAGGTTCGTGTCTCTTTTTGCCCTGAAAATAACTACTGAGCGGTCTTTTCCTATCCTAGTGTGTCGACTGTCCGCCCTGACCTCCAAGTTTTGATGCCCAAGGCCTACTACACGAGGCTCCCGCGACCTGGCCCCTTCGGGTGGCTGCAGCACCAGCAAGCACGGTGGAGGAGAGGTTGACCAAGGCCGGAGCCGCACTGGCCGCGGATAGCTTAGCTTAAAGCGCCTTAGGGTAGATTAGAGTTACTGCCGATGGCTTGCTACGTAGATGTATCTTAGTCTGTCGTATAGAACAATTGAATGAATACTTTTTTCTACCTATCATCTATGGAATTTAAGGAAATTCAAAGCGTGAACTGACCGTGGGCGCGGGCGTGGACGAAGCGTGCAAGGCGTGGAGAACTGTGTTTCGTGCAGCCACGAGCGCCGTGAGGCGCCGTGGGCCCACGAATCTGTTGTGATCAAGACGCTAATACCTTATGGGTGCACGGTGATCGTGCACCCGTGATGGCCGTGCCACACGCCCCACACGGGTCGGGCCTTTTCCTGATGCACCCCTGGGCGTCTAATCCTTATTTCCTATCGTTTAACCACAAACTAGTACACAGTGTAGTCAGGAATTGTACTTCCCGGCGCGGTACTTAACTAGATATGTGCTCGTACAGACTGTGTATAGACACCTACTACACATCCACATTATTCGGACGCAAACGTTAGCTTGCAACCACTCCAGGTCCACAGTAGACAATCTATCCGAGTTTGGCTTCAAATTCTACCTTATCACCTACATATCACCAATCACTAATCACATATCTTAAACCTATATCAAAGACACAGAATGTAGATATAACAACCTTTTTCCCTTGCACAATTGTACTTCGCTGCTCTCTACTATCAGCCTTCGCCATACCACCCATCTGACTGACCAAAACTCAGTGTTGATGCACGAAAGTGAAGATAGGAGTGGGGGATCTCGCAAGGTGTGCTAAAAGGGTGGTGGGCCGTGTAGGCAATCACGGAGCTGGGTCGCTTCTATGTTACAGTCTAATTAGTGTATGTGTGTGTGTGTGTGCGTGTGTGATGCTCATGGGATGGGTAGTAAGCAGTGTTTCCACCGCCAGCTGATAGGGCCACGGTCATATGCCTTGGATTGGGAGCTACCCACAGAGAACCCACAACTTGCTGCATATAAATACGACATCGGGGGGAGCGAGAGAATCCTCAACAGCTGGACTGTTCACTTACAAGCAGGGTCTTACAGGCAACCTAAATAATGAAGCTACAGCAACTCCTCTTCCTCTTCACCACTGCGACTTGTTGGATCCTGGCAATCTCCGCGCTTCCGAGTCCTGCCCGCAACCATTTGAACCTGCGAATTGACACCTCTCTTGCACAACAGAATAGCAATAACCAAAACCCGCCGGTCAGTTTGCTTTTTTCTAATCACCTTGCGACCGAGGCTGCCTTGTACTTATCGTTCAATTAGGTTCAACAGCCGGATCAACCCTCCAGAAGCCAATCGAACGCCAATGCAGTGAGTCCTCCCTGATCAATCACTCACCCTACACCACTCACTTCGCATCGAACTCCAACTCCCTATGTTTCAGGTGAGTCCCCCTCCCCCGTTCTATGTGGGATAGCCTCCAACTAATACAACAAAGAATGTCAATGCTGACCAGCAAAGCTCCAATCTGAATCAGAGCCCATGCCGCGCCAGCCCGTGCCCACCTTCACCGTCCATGTCGGTGGCCACGGGTGAAGCGCTCAACTTCGGACCCCCATCCCCCATGGTCACGCCCGGAGCCGCACCGCTTACGCCCATATCCCCGGGCACTGCACACCATGGACAGTACAGTCACGGGCCTTCCGATCCAGCCCCTCCCACACCAGAGTTTATACCAGGTACACCGTGGTCAGGCGACGGAAGTCCCCAAGGATCCCCCAAGAGCTTGAAGAAAGGAGCTGCACCTAAGCCCAAGGATGCTCAAGGTGCTAAGATACCTGTCGGTGGTAAACCGACCCACGTCCCAGCGAAGGCGAAATTATCGGGTCGGGTTCAAAAGCTAGCGCATGCTCAGCAACCGAAGAAGAAAGGACGCACGCCGGCGAGTGTTAAAAAGGCTCAGGCAAAGGGGAAACCAGCTCAGAAGAAACCAGCACCCGGAAAGCCTGTGGGTGCTGGCCAGCCAGTAGCAAGGCGGAAGACGGTCAAAGGGCAGAAAGGCTCCGCCGCGAACGCGAAACCTGCTCCAGGTCGTGTCAAAAAGGCGACTACACCGCGGAAGGCAGTTCAAACGAAGACTCAGGCTCGCGGCACAGTGAAACCTCAAGGTCAGAGTGGGAAAGCAGGCCCAACAGCGGTGTCCCCAAATCTCGCCAAGCGCCGGGTCCGATTAGGGCGACCGCGATGGGCAAAAAGTGGCTAGTGACGTAGTCTCGCCTAGCTAGTGACGCTTCTCAGTAGGGTGAAGGATGTTTAGACCTCCAGATTGTAGAATGGTAATATCAGCACTTACCTTCGGATGTGCACGGTTCAACCAACTTTTGGGGACTCAGGAGCGGTCGCTGAATCAACGATGGATCTCAAACGCGGTAATAAGACACCAAAGGTAAGATGGCAAAAATTGCAGGTATCCGATGGTGATTGGTAAGGTATCCCACGGCGTGTTCCGGGGTCGACTGTGGGCGCCTAATCGTTCGGACTTGTGTGTTGAGTCCATACACTTCTCCACGTTCTTCAAAACCTGACGAAGATAAAGGAAAGCTCGAGAATCCACCGTCTGTATTTCAAGCAGCCCAACACCAGGACAAGGCTGCGTCCAAGGACGCCATATAGTTCAAACGAAAGAGCGACAATTCAATATCATAATCGAACAAGACAAGAACAGGTTTACAGGAAACATATCTAGGGGCCCCAAAACGGACCGCCGTCAAAAGAGTGTAGGGTAGACTGAGACAAGGCAAAATAAGCAAACGAAGGTACAGTACAGTATGCAGTAGAACACAACAAGAATAGAATAGAGTAGAGTAGAATACTCTAGAAAACAGAACGAGTCTACAGGTACTGGCAGCGGCAAGAACATTACGATTATAAAGGAAAGGAGAGTGACGAACATCTTGAAATGAACCAATAGAAAGAAAAAGTATAAGTTACAAGAAAGGTTGGGCATACGTCGAACGAGAAATCGACTCCTTAATAAGTGAGCACACGACCACGAGCATCCAAGTTGAACAAATTAGCTAGAAAACTTTATCAGTAAATGCATCGAGAAGCAAGATAACAAGAACGACATACCAAGCTGCGCGACGGTAAGCTTGCCGAGCTTCTTTCCTTTGCCCTCGCCCAAGCTACCATCAGCCAGAGATTGCTTCCGGTCCTGGAGGGCCATGATACGATCCTCGACGGTACCAGCGATGACGAGCCTCTGCACATTAACGGTGCGAGTCTGCCCGAGACGATGAAGGCGATCCCATGCCTGCGACTCGACGGCGCGAGACCAGGCTAAGTCGAGCGAAATGACGTTGTTAGCACGCGTAAGATTGAGACCGACACCTGTAACGACAGTTAGCACCTGAAGCCGCAAAAGGAAGCATGAAAAAGGCGTACCACCGCACTTGAGGGACATCAGCATAATCTTGGCCTTCTCCTTGGACATGAATACGCGGACGGCAATGTCGCGCTTGTCACGATTCATGTCACCCTGATACCTAGCCAATAGTTAGCACCCGTCGTCATTGAGAGAGGCGAAGCTGGTAAACTTACTTAACGTGACCAATTCCCTTCTCGGTCAGATAATCAGAGACGAGCGAGAGACACGCTGTCCACTGGGACACAATCAAAATCTTCTCCTCCGGGTTCGCCTTGAAGATCTTCTTGATAAGTTCCATCATGAACTTCATCTTCGTCGACGGCAAAAACCTCGGCATCTTCTCCAACGCCTCCTTCTCCAATTGCGCCTTGCTCTTCCTCCCCAAAAGCACGCCCTCGATCTCAGGCGCGTCCTCCACCTCCTCGTCCGAGTCAATGATGACATTCGCCCTCCGCTTGCCCTTGCCCTTGTTACGCCTCTGCTTCAAGGCGCGTCGGGCATCCTTGTCCTCCTCGTCTTCGTCATCCTCAACAATGAAGTCGCTCATATCATCGTCCTCATCTTCGTCGTCGTCCTCTTCCATGCCGCGGTAAGCGCCACGACCGCGCTTCACAGCCCGACCCTTGCCTTTACGAGAAACGGGCTCTTCGTCGTCGTCGTCAACATCCATAGAGTCGTCGGAATTGATGGCCTCGCCCTCGTCCTCGCTTTCCCGGGCGTTGGGGTTCAACTCCTTATCAGAAGGTTCGAACGCAGAGCGAGTGAAGAGGAGGTTCTCGGAGATCGAGGCACGGCAGACGGGGCCTGCCGAAAGGTATATGTTAGCATTCGACAGAATTTGGAGAAGGATAAGGCGAGACTCACAAGGACGCTCATCCTTGCGACGGACGACTTCATCATCAACTGCAGGATTGTTGATCACATCCACTAGAAGATGAAAGTTTGGTCAGTCCCAAAGGGAGGAAGTCTAAATAACTATAAACCCACTAATACACTCTTTGCAGAACGCGTGCTTGCACGCCGTAACAACTGCAGTCTTGGTCATAACGTCGAAGCAGATAGGGCACTCCTCCCCTTCGAGCGCAGCGTCGGCAGACTGATCCATACCCGTTAGCTCATATCCCCACTCCAAGGGCATAGGTAAGAAACGTACCTTCTTCTCCGCCTCCATACGCGCGATCATGCGCTCCTTCATCCTGGCCTTCATATCCGTGACGAACTCGGGATTGATAAGTTTAGCGGCGCGGGTCAATTCGCTGGCGAGCTCAGGCTTGGAGTGATCGACCTCTTCGAAAGGCACGAACGCGCCGACTTCCTCCAGGATGAGGCAAGGATGCGAGCACACCTGGCGCAGACGGAGTAAAAGGACAAGAACTTGATGGTAGTTCCTACAATCATAACATTAGTTTCGACCCCGGGGCAAAGAAGAATGAAACGCACTTGAGAACTGTCCCCGCGCGCAAATACCTGTTGAACGTAGCTTGCGTACGAGCCTCAACCATCTTGTAGATCTCCAACTCCTCAGCGGTAAACTCGAGGGCAGTGATCTCAATCGTCTTTTCAGGGATTTCAATCAAACGCTTGCCATCCAGCATCGACTGTTTCGTACGACGCAGCTGGAAAGTAGCGAGGATTGCCTGAAGACGAGTAACAGCCAAGCTCGCTAAAGGAAAGCAAGGGTTAGATTCTGTTTTGGAAAGAATAGGTATTGTGAAACGCACGATTCTTCTTCTCCTTGAGTGCAATGTGCGCGTTGAACTCCGACCAATCATACCAGGGACGAATCTTCAAGAATCGTATATACCCATAGGTATCTGTCAACGAATTCATGATTGGTGTCCCGGTTAGACACCACCGGTACGTGGCGGTGAGCTCGCTAACGGCCCTCGAACCACCTATGAAATATTATCAGTACTGAAAACAGATATTGAAGGTGAAAGCACTTACGAGTAGTGCGATTCCTGACGTTCTGGCCCTCGTCCAAGATGATACGGAAGAACTCCATCTGGAACAACAACCCAGACTTCTCCTTCCGACCGCGAACCTTATCCTCGTACAGCTCGCCATCGGAGTCCTCGACGATGAACGAGTCGTCGCGCCTCTTCTGCTTCCTCGCCTTTGCCTTGAGCTTTTCCTGTTTCTCATAGTCGGGCCACTCCATAGCCATCGTCTATAAATGCCACATGTTAGGAACTGAAACGTTAGAACCACAAATCGTACTCACATTGTATGTCGTAAGAATCACGTCGTACTCTCGCAGAGCGGACTTCTTGCGAGGACGGTTCTGGCCTGCGGCACATCAAAAACACCCCTGTCAGTCGCGATACACAGTGAATGAAAGGTGAGTCAAACGCACCGTGATAAATAAGAACCTTAAGACCGCAGCTGGTCTTCGTCTCGATCTCGTACTTCCACTGATCGAGCAACGCGAGCGGCGCGATAATGAGGTTAAGTTTATGCCTGACCGTCTCAGGCGCCTTGTTCATGACCATCAATGCGATCCTAAAGAAAGATTTTTGAACATGTCAGATCAATCCCGGAGTAGCCGATGAAAGGAAAGGACGCACAATTGGACAGTCTTCCCGAGGCCCATATCGTCGGCCAAGCATCCGCCCTTGGTCGGACCAGCCTCTTTGTCGATCATCCAAGACACGCCAATGACTTGGTGGGGCATCAACGAGACTTCCATCCCTGGGATGAGGTCGACCAGCGCCTTCAAGCTCAACTTTTCAAGACCCTTCGCAACGGACGCGCTGCTATCGAACTGCTCCGCGTTTCCAGCCATAATCAAGAACTGGTTGATGCTGCAGAAAGATCAGAGTTAGCATCGCCATAGGATAAGGAAAGATATGAAGAAACGTACTCTCCCGCTCGGGCCTGAGGTCCCGCATAGATATCCCTACCACGTCCATAGAAAAGGCCCTCGTCGTCCCTACCATCCCGCATGGGGGCGGGGACGTCCATACCAACCTTCTCCAACAACTCCTTCGCGACCTTGGCAGCTGCATCGTCCCCGGGGTCCCCGAACAAGTCCCTCGGATACTCGCCCATGTCATCAGAGTCGTCGTCATCACTGCTCGGCATGGGGAGAGGAAACGAGGAACGATGAGCTCCCGTTGAAGGGGACTTCGACGACGAAGCAACAGCATTGACACGCTGCTCAGCCTTTACGAGGGGCTTGATGTCTGACGACTCAGCCTTAACCCCAGCAATCGCCCTGCTAACCGCCGAGCCAGACCCCGAGCCCGAAGCTACCACGTTCTCCCGCTTCACCGGCGCTCCGCCGAGGCTGGCACCGACTGCGCTCAAACCAGACCCAGAGGCAACAGCGTTCGCCTCCCGCTTCACCAAAGCCATCGGCGTCTGTTCGGGTTTCACAAGGAACTGGCGGGGGGCAGCACCGGATCCGACGACCTGTAACTGTTGTCGGGCGAGTACATCGGCGGCGAGGCGGTTGCGTTCAAGTTGGATGGCGAGAAGAGCCCGTTGCTTGCTCTCCGCGGCTCTCAGCTGGGTTTCCCTCTCGTAGGCAGCCTGGTTAGCGGGATTCGCTTGTCTGAGTTGCAAGGAGCGAGGGTCAACGGCCATGGGGAAATCTGGCTCGCGTTTCGGCGCCATGTCGGCCTTGGGCGCTTGTCTCGTTGAGCCCGCCGATGTGGAGGCTACCATCGATGTCGTCCCGAATGTAGGTCGAGGGCGCTTCCACGGACTGGATGGTCGCTGTGCAACGGTAGGAGGTGGGAGCCTAGTCGTCTGCGGCTCGGCTTTAACAACTACAAGAAAGGGATTAGGCAAACGACCTGAATGAAATGAACGGGCGACATACCAGCCATCGACGACTCGGCCATCGGAGCTTGGCGCGTGGCTACAACGACCGCATTCGCACTGCGAATCTGTTCCTTCCACTCGTCTCTCTGCTTGTAGAGTCTTTGCAAGTGGAGCTTGAGCGTGCTGCACCTCGTTGTCTCCGACTTGGACTTGTTCTTCTTCCGCTGCGCTCGGTCGTAGATAACCTCTTCCTTCGAGATCTTAGCGAGGAGCTCTCGGAGTTGCTCTTTCAGATCGTCGATATCGACCTCGGGAGTGGAGCCAGCGGGCGCAGGGGCGATGAGCGCGGGCGTGTGGTTGAGTGTATTCCTGTTCGTGGCCAAAGGCGATTTCGGGGACTGCATGGTGTCGAGGCGGGCCTTCTTGGAGGAAGGGCCAGATTCAGGTTCTTCATAATCCATAAATGTATCGTCGAGCGCTTGGCCGAAGGAGTATTCTGAATGGCGTTTACGGCCCATGGTGGGAGGAGGGGCAAGGTCAGTGGTATAGCGAGCAGACGCCCGTCGATTTGTATCGCCTGCGGTTTTTATACGATTAGCTGGGTCCATCATAAAGTGGGGATGATGGAAGAAACATACCGTCCACAACTCTAAGAGCACGAGAAGCAACCGCGTTGATACCACGTGTGTCGTTCATTTCAGTTGCGGGCGCCTATGGGGAATGGAAAAGGGCAAAAGTAAGTGTAAGCGCTCGGGAAGCTTGCTCATGGGAACAGAAGCCAGAGCTTATATATGATGAGCGTGCTTACCGCAGTGCCACCCGGGTTCGACGCCTTTGCCTCTTGTGCTTTGCGGCGCAAGCAAGCTTTCTTGTGAGTGGCGTGTGTTTCGATATGGTCCTTTGTTACGCGAGCACGCCGCATTAGCGAGGTTGGACAATGCGCGAAACGCTTTGACCACTCACTTGATATGCGGAAAGGGATCCCAAGCCGATTCGCTTTCCTCCATCCCGTGCGATATCCTTCTCGAGCGGGGTTAAGGGAATGACCACCTGGCATCCTTCTTCAAGGCACGTCAAAAGACCGACTATTTGGGCGACTCTGAGCTTAGGCGGGTAGGTGAAAACGTGTTAAGCATGAAACTTACAGTCTTTCTTTGGTTGGCGCTTAAGGGTAAACTTTAGATATGGCGTCAGCATGAGCTCTTCCATCAATCACGAGGAATGGTGACACGGACATGGTCGTCCCAGGGGTACTTGTCTAGGTGGTTTTGAAGCACTTTCAGATACGTCTTAGGGATGGTACAGTCCTAAACAAAACTTTCATGAGCATTCAGAGGCACAAAAGGGGGCGCGTCGCCGGGAAACGCGTCTTCTTGGACCCGCGGCCCCTCGCCAACGCGACGCTAATGAGTTGGCAACGACGACGCGAATTTCAACGTACAGGAGCTGTAACGAGGTACTGGAACTGGGCTTTGGCCAGCGCAATGAGAGCTTCCGACATCGTGGAAGCGGAAAAAGCGCGTCGTCGACGACGACGGCAAGGGATGGGAGCAAAATGGGGAACGGGACGAAAAAGCGGGAGGCGAAATTGGTTTTTATACGCGTCGGGTATTTTCCCACGAATGCAATTAGTGATCTCGCTTCCGCGCCCTGAACCCATTGCACGACAGGGGTTTACAAGGAGACGAAGAAATTGTCAAGTCACTCGTCTACCGTAATGTAGCAACAGGCTACTGGTCTCTGTTTCTGCGCAACGTTGAGACTTCTTGTTCGACCTCTATTGTCAAAGCACAGTGGCGCGGACTTCGACACGCCATTGGACCGCTCCATGCCCATTTGGTAACGCGGACACAATACTAAGCTCTTCCATGAATCTGGTTTCCGTGGCATTGACGAGTGTGCTTTGTATACCGCAGCACTTGTGGCAACGGTTTCCACGTTAGTGCCCCCATAGCCGCGGTAGCAACGTGGCGCCGACGTCGACACCGCTTGAACTTTTGTGGCCAAAGCAAAAAGCTCATGGCTTTGACGCCCAGCTATAAGTATTGGCTTACAGGATCTCCAGAAGGGCATTAACAGCGCAAGCAAGTCAACAACTCATCTCTATCTCCCCCACTCCAGCATAACCATGCTCCCACCCGAACTCGAAGCTATCCGCACCTTCGAAGTCCCAGACTCATGGGTGCTTTTGACAACAGGGCTCGATATCGCACCCATTCTTTCCGAGTTCTGTAACACAGGAAGACCCGAAAAGGTCACCGAATTCATGCAAATGTTCATCACATGCGGTTTTGCCTCGAAGAACAACAGCAGGACCATTTCGATGCTCCTCGAGGTGATTTGTGGGATAGCTTCACTGGAAGATCATCATGCAGCACAAGCATGTGCGTTTCCCCCTTCGACGGTCCCCGTGATGCATGTATTGCAAAAGAGCTTCATCTCTGTGGTGACCGATAAATCTATATGGACTCATGTGGCAAACGTACGTACATAGTTTCTAACAGCTGTGTAGAGCGTTCAAGCTGATTACTATCTCATTTATAGGGCCATACCCTCCAGGATGTTAGCAGACACCTGGGAGATCTGTATGCAGCTTGCAATAGGTTATTTACCGAGGATTATTTCCATATGACTACCATCAGGGAGATTCTCGAAGGTACTACTGCGTCAAGCCTGTCGCGGAATCAAACGGCAGTCAGGAACAAGCTTGAAGCCATCACGATAATGCTGCTCCGAGCTCTATCAGGCGAGGGCAGAATTCTTGATTTTTGCCACTATGGGGAAATACTCCAGAAAGTCCGATCGATATGTAGGGATGCAGGTGTCCGTGAGTCGGTTGAAGCTAAGAATCAGATGTTAAAGAACGCGATAGAGGAGCTCCAGTCTGACATCCGGGATGAGCTTGATTATTCTAACTGGAATCGATGCACTATCAAAGTCGTTGAAAAGCACTCTAGCGCGCAAGACGAGGTTTGTGCGAGATTGCTTCAGAAAACGCAGGTACTCGCAATGTTTTATTAGACAGTCGTATGCGTTGAACGCAGCAACTCCTATTTACTATCTCTTAATTTATCATAGTAGTCCAATCTATTACTACCTGTATCGTCTTCTATTCTCGAACTACAGAAGCTCATTCTTAAGCCAATTTTGCGACTAAACCGTCTTGCAGGCGTTTGCTGCAGCCACTGTATCAGCACTGAAGTCACCTCACCTACTTTCGGTTTCTCATGAAAAGTCGATGCGCACGAACCATCATCGCTTCCAAAACGCACAGAATGTTGAAATGGAAGTCATCTCGCCTCTGTAGAGCCTGCTTTCCTTAGTATGCATCGCTCAGAGGTGCCTACTTGGATCCCCGGGAAGATGGGGACCCCTACGCAAATAGGCGCTCAGGGCGCCAAGTCAGGAGTGATCATCGCGCCCAGACTCCTGAGTTGGCGGAGCCAGCTCCTTGAGCCAATCATACCTTCTGAAGTGTGGAACTCAAGCTTCCACCGCAGGGCTGCAATGACACTATGCGTACTATTGTATACGTTGCGGTATAAGAGTACGTCTTGTGCCGTCAATTGACAACTTAGCGCAGTGTCGCGCGACTTCGACGCGTGCCAGCAGCGCGGACGCAGGATTCGGCAAAAAAAAAGGCTGAAAAGGGCAATAAAGGTCAAAAGACGAAAAGTCAAAAGCCAGGCCCCACCTTCCCGGATACGAGAAAGGGATTCAACGGAATGATTGACATGGGAAATTCCGACCGTGACCAGGGTGCGGCTTCTTTGAGATTTTGCACTTTTCCGCTTTCCAAAAGCGAGAAACTGGGGGAAAGAGGACCCCGGAATATACCCCTCGATGATAGATCCTCAGGAGGGGGTCCTGTCCGGACAAATTTGGGCCAAAACAGACCCCAAATGTCCGGATAAAAATCGAGGTCTCCAACCTCCCGGGCGTCTGTGTCCGGACTGCAGATCCAGCCCAAATATTCCGAATTTCTCGGATTTTCTGGCTTTTTCCCATTTCTTGGCGCCGAAGCGCTAAGGTCGCCCTGATTGAGCGCACGGAACTGAAGGTTGGCATCCACGGGGTTCGAACTCAGTCGAATTTTGGGGAGGGCCATCACCCTTGTCCAAGGCAAAATCCACTGGTCCATTTGTCCGGATTCTGGATCTACCTCTCGGTGCCCCAGGACCCAAATGTCCGGACCAGGGATCTGGGTATTTTCGACTTTCGACCCCAAATGTCCGGATAAAAATCTGGCTCCCGCCGCCGAAGGCGGCGGTTTTGTCCGGATTGTGGATCTATCATAGGTAGGGATATTCAGGGGTCCTGGGGAAAGTGAACAATTAACCTGTCATTTAGCTGATCTCGGGCTTGGGCGTGGATTTGGTCGCATATTCGGCTACAGCTTGGCTACAGCCCTATGAAAGCATTACCTCACGTATATGCTATAAGTACCAGACTCCAGGGCAGCTTCAGGGCACTCAATAACCCACCAACAATTATGGAACCTAACTGCCCTCCCTTCACTATCCCCTCAGCACGAATAAACGCAGCGCGCACCATCCCCGTTCCACACTTCGACTTCCTGATCCATGACACAGGGTTTGTCGTTGCAGCCATTCTCCGAAGTCTCTTTGTCGAGAACAGACACTACAAGATCACTTTCTACATTCTACTCCTCATCGAGCGCGGCTTTGCGTCAGAACAGGACAGCAGAACTGTCGCACTCATTGTCCGGAAAATTTGCGATAACTTACTGCACCAAAACGCGGCCTGCCGGACCACTGCCAGTGGCTTTAGACCAAATGGAATGACTGGGACGTTGAGTCCGCTACACTGGTTCCAGCACACATTCTCGACGATGTTGATTCGAAAACTCGAGACCATACGCCAGGTGAAGGTATGTATACCTGTGGGAAGCCGGCCGATGCTGCGCACGGCAATGTGTCCGAGGCATTTTGGCTCCATTGTGCGGCTTCTTAATTGATGCCACGAATGCCGTGATGCCTTTCCAGTCAGGAATTAAAGTGCATGATTGTACGCAACTCCCCTTTTGGAGCAATACCCCTTATACTCTTTAACAGGCCCGTATGTCTTATATTATGATGTGTAGTATGCCAGAAGAAGTGTATATACTGGATCATGCAGGTAAAGGTGCGTTGAAGGGGAGGGTGAGGTTGAGACGGACGCGATGTTATGCCTCGCTGAAGCTTACTGTTGGTGCAGCTTGATGAGTTACAGCATCATATCATACGCGCGCAAACATACCATTCTATGGAGTTCCTCCGCTTCCAGGGAGTATCCACGTGCCCTCAGGTGCCTGGCAACGCAGTGGCGCGCTTTGTCTCCTAGTCCATACGCTACTTCAGCGTTGTAGAGGCGCATGCAGTTCATCATTCGGTGTGCCAGTTGCTGACACACGCCCGTGTGAATGATCCCATCACCCAATCCAGCTTCAGCGCCGGCTACGGCGAGGAGGTGGGCCCAGTGTCGAAGTTCGACGGAGTCTTGGATCGGGCCCACATGCGTCCTCAACTTCTGGGCCTCCTCCAACCGCTTCGTCAACGCCCTAAACATTTTTGTGGTGTAGTCGAACAGCAACTCAGGATCCATTCGGGCAAAGTATTCAGTTGGTGTCTAGATGGTTGTTAGGATCAAAGGAGCGGGTACCCGTAAGACGAACTCACCATGGTTTCCTCGTTCTGGGCGGTATTCATAGCGTAAAGGAGAGTGGAGATGCTAGAGAGTGTGTAACGCTAAATTCAGCGGAGAGTTGGGCAAGGGGTGCAGTGCCGTTTCCTATCCCACCCCAACCTTTATACAAGTAAAATGACCGCCGGTCCGCCCAGCTGTTCTAAAGTACATTTCTGATTGCAGGGTCCAACTTGTGACCGATCTCGTGGTCTCAGGCTGTCACCTCTACTCAATCCTTATGGAGCAGCCGCATCCGAAGGTCAATGCCGCCCCAATATTCAAATGTACTTAGATATGGTACGCCAGAACGTTAAGCTCCAATCGATAATCCCTTCTTATACATATGTAGATATATTCGTAGAGTTCGCGTGGTAGAAGATAATGTAAATTAGCGACTGCGGCAATAGTATACGGACAAATAGTACGGTACGAAGATGAGGAAATGTAAGGGAACGGTGGGAGAAGGGTAAACCGACCGGTCCTAACAGAACACAGATCTTGAAGGTGCAGCGGGTGCTCAGATACTGTGTCGTCGCTCACGAGGTGTGCCCACTGACGCCTCATCTTCGCTACCCTCGCTGGTGGCACCTAGGCGAACAGCACGGCCCTCAGTGGCGCCGACATCGTGCTCGCCGCGGCACTGAGGCAAGTCGTTGAGGCAGACGTTGTATTCGAGTTCAGGCCAGCCAAAGTCGTCGTCTAATTGCTCACGTCAGGGTCTATTAGTGTCTTTCCCTTGTCGAAGGTTACTCACCTATTTCTCGGACCTCTTCGTAAAGGTCTTCTGCCATCGCGTGCTCGTTCCGATCGACCAGGGTCTGCGCCAGCATCTGCACTGTATCTCTCGAGAACTCGAGGTGCATGCAGACGGTGTCGAATGCCGACCATGCTTTCTCGTATGCGACCTGAGTCCGATGGACCTCCTCATTCCTCCACCCCCCTATTGCGAGCGTATCCGTCCAGTCCAATGCCCGGGAGAGGGCCGCACGCCACGACCTTCTCATGACATACTTTCTTCGCCTATCGTCGCACTTCCGCCTTGCTTTCCTTTTCCTAGTACACAGTATTTTGTGCATGTCAATGGCGAGCGCGACGGCGTCTTCAGAGGGGAGACTTTCGATGAACTCGATCGTAGTCTAGAAGAGACCGTCATATTATTTAAGTAGCGGTAGTATAAAGGTTGTTGGGAGAAGGCAGCTTACTTCGAAGGGTATTGTCTCCCCGGTGGCAGCCATGCGAAGCAGCTGTTCGATTGCTGGGATGAGGGGATACTGTGCTGTGTCCATTGGAGAATAGTGGGTGGTTTAAGACAGAGATGTTGGTGCTATAAAGCGCCTAGCTTCTTGAATTTATATGGGGACCTAAAGGATCATTTGTGCAATCACTGTGCGGTCCCGTAATTCGGAGCAACCCATGCCGTCTTGTTAGGTGAGATCAAAGGGTCCAGGACAATCCCCAGCAACACGCCGCTTCCTTTCACCGCCCCATTCTGCCCCTTCCACGCGAAAAATTCCTCCTGCTTCTATAGGCATTGCCTTCCCCCCTTCCAGCCTTCAATAAAGCTATAGACGGACGCCCGGGTTGTCTGAAGGCATGTATGTGGGGATATACTATTTTAGGCAGCCCGACGGGCTGCTGTGACCTCCACATATGTCACGTCAGGAGTGGGACACGGCGAGTCCACAATTTAGGTAAGTACCGTTCATGTCCTGCCTTCTACTAGTCCGTTAGTCTAGGAGACAGGTGTGGACCGTCCCTACCGCTGAGGGAAATCACGGACACCGTACCATACGGCTTCTCGACGTACTTCAAGAGGATCGAATCGCATACCGCCCTTTGGCACAGTTAGGAATGTTTTCGTCTGCACGGCCCGAAGTCTATCCCTCTGAGGTACGAATTGCAAGCTATATTACCCATGCGATCTGACCCACGACATACGCAGGTCAATTGGTAGATACCCGCCAGCCTGGGGTAAAGGCTGCGGTCGCGACACGACGACGCCAACACCCCCTACCATCGGTAGTCGGAAGCGAATACTCCACCTCCTTCGACGCCGTTCAATATGCCTCTCGGGACATCCATATTCAGGTTCTTCCGCACACCTACCTACCCATGTGGCAGGCGCAGCCATCGCTCAGGCAAGAGGTTCTGCTGGGATATATCGGACGGTGATGGCCACTTTCAAGTCCCCAGCTGGTACAGGGATTCGTATGGCAAGGAGTACCAATACACCTAGGACATTCATCGACAAGGACAGCGCGCTGCTACCAAAGCGCTGGAGCAAGTTGGTTTCGGACAGGCATATTTCGTCGTCGGGTGCCCATGAGGCTTGTACTAGCTGTCCTGGCGCACAGTGCCGATGTCACACATTCGGGTCAACCTCTTGTCTGGTACGTCTTTCCAGTACACGTACGACACTACGTCTAATATACTATTCACTCAGTATTTCAAGGCGTTCTGTTCACCCTCCATGCCCTCCGCCATCCGATGGACACCACCCTTCATCCCCGCAAGTCCTTCGCAAATGATCCCCAATCATTGTGATCATTGATGACAACACAATGGCGGTCACGCCTGGCGGGGCTGGACAGGTTCAAGGTTGGGTAAGCGAGCCAACCCCTGCTTTTCGTTTGCTTCCGACATGGACCTCATCGTACACGAGGTGGGCGACGTAGACGTGGAGTTGCTCATCGCCGACGCGAAAGCCATATCTAGGGTATGCTCTATCGCACGGCTTACAGTCATAGAACTAATGCCACGTCCATCGTAACATCGCAGGGTCAACGGTGGCCGATGACGAAGTGTGCCTTCTTTGGTTCTAGTTGTTCTAAGCCTTTCATAGTCCCAGCGGCTACCCAGTGCACATCCATTGGAAAGGGCCGACCTATGGACATATTCTTCAGATCGTATGTCAACGCGGCGATCCCCCGCTCGTCGTTGGTATACAACCTGGACGACTACTTCATAGAGGTCAACAGATACCCTGCGCACAGCTTGGTGGAGGGCCCATGGCGGTACGCCATATTCACGTCTCAAAACGTACGTGATTCGGTTACAAGCATGAACTTGAAGAGTATTCTAAAATCATCTAATATCCGCGCCTTGTAGTGCAACGACGAAGTGAACAAGTTGGTGCGACGCCTGTACAAAGGTCAAGACCTGCACGTCCATGGCTGTGTGCTAGTCGCCAAGGCTGACCACATGGGCATCGTCCATCCGGTACACGAATCCGATTTGTCGCAGATTGAGACCATGCTTGTCGAGTAGGTCTCCGCCTTCCAGTTCATGAGATCTGTGCCCTCTAATCGATTACGATCCAGGAACCTAATCACACAGTATCAGGTGGTGACAGTCAACCCTGACATGCGATCCACCGAAGCGATCAACGTATTTTGAGGAGCGGAATTTTGATGTATCCCCGCGCGTATACCCCACCACCATCTCTTCGCGTGGACGCGGG
Source organism: Ephemerocybe angulata (assembly GCA_013368325.1). NCBI lineage: Eukaryota > Fungi > Basidiomycota > Agaricomycetes > Agaricales > Psathyrellaceae > Ephemerocybe > Ephemerocybe angulata. Next base: position 359,312 of record JAACJK010000066.1, read on the forward strand.
ACGTTGGGGAGACGATTGGGGCTTAAAGGTCCGACTAGTAATGTCGAAGGTCCCCGCACCTCACATTCCTCCCCTTCGCGCGATATATCCCTCTCTTACTCTCTCTCACTGTCGTTACATGCCCCAATACCATTCCTTTCACTACCCCCGATAACTTAGTCCCAAGCATAATGTCCTCTCCCCTTTCAAACTATTCGTACCCCTCCACGCCTCCCGCCAGTCCCAGTTCGATTCGAAATACGCCATGGGCACCGTCGCGCACCCCTACACGAACATCTGCACGCCTGGCCATCAAGAACACTCGGTTTCCGTCGTTCCCTCGGTTGGACGAACCCGTTACGCTCTTCGCGCCGAAGATAAAGGACCGCGCAGGTCCACGCCGATTCAACAGCGCCGAAGCCTTCTACTATTGTACGGAGCTCATGGGTATGGCACTGTCCTACTGCGACTGGCACACCATCCAAAGCATGTCACGCACTAATCGACACGGGAGAGGGTTGGCTCAAACCGCGACCGAGATCATCCTGAAACACATATTATGCCCTTTCATCCTCCTCCACCAGTTCTACGACTTCTTGGAAAAGATGAACGATACCGGCGCCGGCATCATGGGGTCGGTTGCCAGAAGGATGCTCGCTACCAACTCGATGATGATGCAACACGCCATAAAGGTCAAGGACTTTCGGTACCTCAGGTCCAACGACCTGAACATCGTGGTCCCCAAAGGGAGCTTGGACGCGATGGTGGAGTGGTTTACAGCACACAGTTACGACGCCTGGGACACCGAGGTGGTATCAAAGCCGTACGTCGGATCGGTACGCAGGATGGTCTCCGCGACCCGTCAGCCGCAGAACGGAGTTCCGGTGGGCATCTCGATTAATGTTATGTGGGAAGCGCGTTGACCCTCATCATGCCAACAGCGCGCGAGAATTACGATTAGCGAAAGCCTAGGGAATGTGATGCAGGTCATCCTTGCATCCAACATGACCTGCCAAACCAACTTGGTGACGTCCACACGCGTCTACGCAGTCTACCCCACGCTGGTGACAGACCAGCACGCCCTCAAGACGGACATAACGAGTCTCATCTCTCCGCGTCGACCGAGACCCCCTTACCTCCTTCGCACCTCGAACTTCAGGTGGACCGGACCCTGCGGATTCCACTGCCCATCTCTACCCAGGAAAACAGTCGGGGACAAAGGGATAGCTTCTTTCCTATGGAACACGAGGTATCCTATCCCGGAGTCTAGGTACAGCGACACAGACTCCCTCTTGGCCCAATCCATCTTGCAATGGCGCTTTGCTAAACGCTGTGGAAATCCCAAGTGCAAGCGGTTCATGCCCCCGCGGTCATTAGTAATGTAAGCACGGTTATTGGGACCTCCAGATACCTCTGAGCGTCGACTTTCTCCCCACGCTGAGGCTTTCGCTTCCCCTTCGAAGATTCCCCAACTCTCTTTAGCGGCGCTTATTCCTTATTCCATTACTCTAACGTTCGTGTTTGTCGTTTCGTCCAAGTGAGGCCCCAACATTCTCAACCTGGAACGGTTACGTATATACCCCTTCAGTACCCTTTACCTCTTGGACAGTTCATCGCCCATCTCCCTCCGTTTCTACCCCAATCCCGGTCTATTTGCGTCATGCGTCCCTCCTCGCGCTTGTATACCCCGACCGGTCGTCATATGTCATATCATCCCTTATACTCTACCTATACCTCCCACCCTCTTTCATCCTTCGAGTCCATCTTCTACAAATACGACACGCTGTAATAGGTTCCAACTATCGTCACTCATTTGCATGCCTATGTCTCAGCCCGTCGGGGGGAAGCAATTAAGTCGTCATACCGCGGTACACGGACTGGTGGCAGTAAGACCCTTCCACTATTGGACGGTGGACACCCTCGTAGCCGCACGCTGCAATACTTTTGCGAACTTAACACCACATCATACCGCGGCGGTGAGACGGCGGATACTCAAGGTCGAACGAGATGGGTATCGATTAGATAACTAATCAGCACTACGTACAATAGAGTCAAGGGCGTAGATAGCGGCTGCGATCCTCGAACAACACCTTATTGGGACAGTGGTCATTATGGCACCTGCTATGTACCCTCCATATAAGAGGCTCGCTGCGCAAGAAGGATCGTCCATCGTCCTCCACCGATCCCCATGATGTAAACTGTCCATCATCCATGGACCAGGAGTATATAGCGGCGCCATCGTCGTCGGGTGTTTTCCTCCAAGTTGCAGGGCATTGTAATCCACAGGGACTGGTCCAGTGGGAGTTGTTGGGGATGACGGAGAACGTAAGATCTTCCGCATTGGAACTGGCGGGCGCTCCTTCGACGACTAAGCTTTCGTTGGCAAGAGTTGCACGAGGAAGCATGCACACCACGCTGTTATGGGTAATAGCGCACATTTGAGCTGAGTACGGGGTGCAGAGAACAACGCTGAGTGCTCTGGTCGCGCTGACGGACAGGAGGATGGTCCTGGTCTGAGAAATGTGTCACGGGGTACCGAGAACGGTCGAGATGTAGGACACTGACCTCGCATGGGGTTCGTCGATCGAACCTCTCTATAACGTCGACGCTCGAACTACGTCGTTCGGAGGGAGGAAGAGCTCTCGACCGATATCCCTGCGAGCGCAGGAACGAGCGCATGACTCCTTCCATGCCGAACGACGTTGTAATATTGAGGTTGGTAGCCTTCCGTCTGGGCTGAGTTGGCCCGTTCAGAAGGAGGACTTCTCGGACGACTGAGCCTACTATCGCTCCCTCAGACGCACGGAGGTACTCGATGAAGTCATCGAACGCGGTCCGCTCGATATACGGCTCGATGGCGTCCTTGATGCGTTGACGAAGCTCGTACTGGGCGACATTGGGTGCCGCGTTGGGGAAGAAGGAAGCTTGTACTAGGCGATCGATGGGCAAGAATCGAGCGACTTCGGCAACGATATCGGATGGGAGGTCTCGGGCGGTAGGGCTCATGATTCGTAGATAGGGATTGGGATGAGGATGTAATACAAACAATACTACCAAGCCTGCCATCCCCAATACGACTTCGGTTTAGGGCTGACTAACGGATTTACGACTAAAGGATGGTTGTATTTGTTGTCGTCCTCAAATAGGCTACAAATGGCAGTGAGCCCCCTCTGGTAATGAGCTGTGAAATAGTGATCATGCGCACCTGTAGATGAGAAGCTCCGCCACCCCTATGTCCTTTTCCACCATGTCGCAGACTTCGCCCATACGATCTGTCTTCACTACGACTATGTTACCCCACACTGTACGGACGCCGTCCTCGCACTTGTAGGACTCGTACAGATCGTTCACCGGCAGGTCTATAGGTCCACGACCCTATCGCGGAACCAAAGAGAGGTGAGAAGCTGAAGGACCATCTAGAGCTGTGGAGCAGGAGCGCTTACCGCCTTAGTGGCCGTAAAAATAGCCCAGTTATTACGCTGAAGGCGAGGGGCACCATGAGGATACCTCCTGATGCAAGACCCCGCATGCTCGAGGTTCCTGGGTGCTGCAGGCGCTGCATAGGTGGGCGGGTACAGGTATTGCTCGACGTAGAGATCAATGCTCCTTGGCGCTGCCTCGTACCCAGGGTGCACAGCAATTGACACGAGGTGGGCCTGAGTACATCGGGCACCGACGACACACCCCTTTACTGTAGAAAACAGCCCTTCCTAATGGCACTATGAGTACTATGAACCGAGAAAGCGATGATAACACACCTGGTGTGCGGTATCGAATCTGGACGAGATCGCCAGAACATCGCCGTCGGAGAACATGAGTGGCCCTGAGCAGTCGACCGATCTATACCAAGATGAGTTCGAGGGTTGTTTTCGCTTTTCTTTTGTCTTCCACCGTGAAGGCTAAGTCCGAATGGATCGTGTCACGATGCTAGGAGACATGATTTCAAGTTGATGCTGACCGGAACATGAAGCAGACACCGTCGCATGGAATGGGGTGCGGGTGCTGTCGCGCTCTGATTGGAAAACCACCTGAGTCCGAATGCGACATGGGCAGCATACCACTGCGCAGAGCGATACTCCCTGTCATATCCACCTACTCGACGTCGCTCCAAACGCGCCCACGGCGGTCCGAGCGGATCTACAGGACGTTACCGGGAGACGCACCTGGCAGGGTGGGGCGGCATGGTTAGACTGGAAAAGGTGGAGCGTCAGGACGGGGGACCATGCGAGAGCCTGCGAGAGCGTACCGAATAAGCGCCCGAGCTTACCCGTATCCTACGCATAAGCGACCTCCAGATGGTGCAGGCCAGGAGGTTAACTTCGCAAGCATGGTGTTGCATGGTCCCCTTCGCGTAGCCTGACGTGGCGGACGAGCGTCTCTGCTGATTGATAGGTCAGTAAACGGTACCCATATAGACGATGAGGCCAGATCTTGCCGACGCAGAGAACTTCGCTTACCGATTACTGGCGGTGTGCTCAGTACTACCAGAGCAAGGGATAGTGCCGACACGGAGCACGATAAGATGATGTCAAGGAGTTGCAATCACAAGACAATGCCAAACAGGTGTTTGCCGGCGCGTCAATCAAAGGACGATGCCAAACAGGGGGTGGGCGCGGCAACCACCGGGGCCGTCGACCACACTACCCTTTAATCCGTCCCTATGTCATTCATCGCACGGAGCGCCGTCGGTAGCGACTTATGGGGGAGACAGATGGGCAAACCGGTGGATAGATACGGAGGGACAGCCGCTGTGGGATGGTCCAGGTCCCCTGATTCAGAGGAGAGATGAGGAAGTTCATCGTACGTTCTGAGTTATCTGCAATGATAAGCGAGCGCCTAACAGACATACTGCGAAGATGGCAGGCGGCGCCCACAGTTGGAGAGCGAAGATGGTCTGTACACATATCCGGTTAGTCTCTAATATATACAGCCAAAGATGCCACATTTCCCCCCATTACAGAGAGAGAGCGGAGCTGACTGGTAGTCCTTAAAGTAAACTCGTACTCCAGCTTACCCTCATTGACCATACCGTCGTAGGCGTACACCCGCATATCATGGTCCACAACTCTCGAAGCGAAGTGATTTCCACCCCAGTACACCACGCCCGCTAACCTGTACCTGCAATCAGACAGTTCCATCAAGCTATTAACAATTAAGCGCTTCTTCACTGTTGCGAGCGGTAGGTTGGGCAACTCGACGCACATGAGGGATGGATACTCGTGTTCAATCATGAGGTCTCCCGCACACTCATCACACTGACCTGACACACGCTCTAAGGAGGCCAAATACCTTGCCACTGACTCGTCTCTAGTAAGGGTTGTCCTCATTACGGTATACCGTCCGATCCCCTCGAACATGAACCCGGGGATCCGCCGATGACAACCGAAACAGAGGCGGTGGGTCGTGTTGGAAGGATCGGTCGGTGGAGGCACACCGTTAACAGCTCGGGTGAGAGAGTAGAGGTCAGCACCAAGTTGCCCCTTCGGAAACCCTACAGGGTCCATCTCCCACAAGATGGTCCGAAGGCGCAGTCTGCAACTGTCTAGAGGCAGGTCATCAGCGTGCGCTGCAGCGAAAAGGTCGAAGGCATACGGGAGGATCTGACTGTCACCACAAATCGACCTAAGGAAAGTGCTATCCCGGCCATACCAAATGTACCGCAAAATGGTGAAGTACGAGTCGTACGCACAGCTCCAGTTCACATCATCCCATTTCCAGCTATGTACCCAGCCCGGTTCGTGTGCGATAGGTTGAACCACGCGAGCGGAAGCACCTGGTACAACTAACCTCTGCACCTTAGAAGGTCGAACATCCTCGCACAGACTCTGTTCCGCCTTTCGTTTACTCGATTGTAAGCCGATCGTTTCTGCGACATGAACATTTTTCGGAACTTCGACTGACGTTCCTCACACAGACAGATCGCCTGCCTTCCTCTTTCGAGAAGCGATATCAGCTTTTGTCGCGGCCTGCATTCTCTGCCAAGCTTTGTACGAAAGTATAGTGGAGGCACGAAGACGCTGCACCACAGCAGGGGGGAGAGTGCCCTCGACCTCCCTTTCGTGATCTCGTCCAGTGTATCTATGACCCTATACTCCTGACGCAGGTAGCCAGATATGCCCCCGGTGAGTTTAGATTCTTTAAAGTCTCTCAATATATGGTGGATGCTGCGCTTGTGCCCCTCGAAAGAGCGGTGTCATAGCCTGATGGTTACGAGAGCGCAAAAGATCGACGACGTTCACCTCGCGTGTTTTACCCTGCGAGGCATAGTCGGTCATAGCGAAATTTAGGAGCACAGGTACCTGCTGGCGGGAGATGTGGATGCCGGCGTCGTGGGGAGAACGGCGCGAAGCGCTGTGGACATTCGGGTGAGTGGAACGACATTCTCTTCTAGATGTGGGAGCTTTATGTTGTCCTTCGGATTAACTAGTTTAACAAACAGTACTTCGAGGGCGAAGCGGCCGGGAAAACCTGGGATCTCCTGGCTAGTCAACCTTGACCACCGCTTCCTGCCCCTTGGTAATACCAAGCTCCGTCGCGTCATTATTACGGATCATAACAGGCATACCAATACATAATGGTAGACATGCGGGTATGTGTTCGCTGGTATAGGGAGGGGATCTCCACAAGGCCTCTTGCACCGCCGGAGTAAGTCTTATCTTTGGTTCGTTAGTGTCTCTCGCGGGCTTTGCCTAACCCGCCCCTTTCCTCTTCCTGCTATCTACAGAGTAGAACATGTGAGCGGGCGGTTATTCTCGCGTGCAAATCGAATGGCATTCATAGCGTTGATTTGATCTTTATGCGTATTCCAGGCGGTGATTACTGAAACATCGCACCACATGGGATCACCGAGATTGAGAGCAGGGTTATTGCTCGGATTCGAGACCGAAGGAACTCTAAATCCGCTTCGGTACAGTCTTTATATCGCATGTGCTCTAAACAGGTTCGCAGTGAGTCCTCAGCTGCATCTGAAGTGTTCGTCTGCCTCATGTTCTGGCGGAGCACGACGACCGTGACAAATAGATTCCACAACAAGAGACCAGCGTGTTTTCCTGGTCTGTCTGACTCTGCCTAGGTCGCTGTACCTTCGATACTTCTCCGCTGTAAAGCGATAGACCTCTAGCGGAGGGAGTTGTGCGAAGTCTCCAGCTACGATGATGCTGAGGCCGCCAAAAGCATGTCTTCTAGGGTGTGACATCTTTAGGCGTTATCTATAAGATAGAGGTCCTGGCAGGACACCATAGAATTTCGTCCATGAAATGTAGTCGACGCCTCTCATTCGGAGGCGAGCTCGTCAAGAGCTCGACCCCGCGAGGAGCATATGCACGTCGGTCGCCTGTAGCGACACCAGATACGAGTGATAGGTAGAGCCGCGAACGACGGATGCCGCGGCACCGGTTGGGGCTGTCACAGCCATACGGTTCGCCTCAGATCGGATGGTGAACCAGTACCTGAGGGAGTCTATCACCCGCGTCTTGCCCGTCCCCCCCATTCCACCTATGTACATCAACAATGGGGCGGGGGACACAGATATAGAGTGTCTTGCAACGATGAGAACGCTCTCCGCTGTTCCTCATTGAGCGAGTACTTGGTGACTGCTTCTGTTAGTTGTGCCTGCACGTCAGCGTCCGCGAGTTCGAACTCCGACAAGAAATAGGCGCCGGGCAAAACACGAGCATCGTTTACGACCTTGACGCCATCGTACGCAGGGTCCTTCGAACCCACATCGTCGTCGTGAGCCAGTATGTGCCCTTTCGCATTCACCAACCTCGAATCTAACACCTCTTTTCGCGCCGCTGAAACCACAGATTTCCACTTATTCGGTCCCATCATGCGGTCTGGCGCGAAGGAATCCTCTGTCGAGCGGGTCTGGGAGGACACGCTGTCGACCGTCCACCCGGCTGACTGCATGACAGCCTCTACCTCTTTCATTTGATCTAACTTTTTCTGGGACCACACACCAATACCGCTCCTCCAACAGAACCGCATCGAGGACGTCTGCCACGTCGGCGTCATCAGGACACTCCTCCTCTTCGTCCTCAGTATCTAAATCAGCATCCTTATCGTACTGAGCGGCGACCTGGAGCTTCAGCTGTGCGTGGTAGTCATCACGAGCATCGTAGCATTCATGTCGGATGTTCATGTTGCTGATTATCTGAAGGTGCCTATCTGAAAACGAATACCTATCGAACGCTGCATCCCAACTTTCGCATGACGACTTCAAATCGAGCGGAGACCTCCAGGGTACGAAGAGAGTGAGTATAGTGCAACAATAGTACTCGCGATCGTCTCCATCGGGTCTCGGTAGATAAGCCCCGAGGAAGTTGGGGACGACAGTCTGCATCCTTCGGACATCGTAAGCAATGCGATGGGACTTGAATAGAGGATGCCCTCTCTGATAGCATAAGAGCGTCTTCGACGGATTTTTAACACCCACCACTGACTTACGGACGCTACACTGGATCCAGTCATACAAACATACCGCGGTAAGCTCTTCGGGTCTCATCATGTAGTCGTCGACACTTGACCGACTCAAAATCCTTCCGTAGGTCCGTTTGATCGCCACAGAGTCCTCTTCGTCCTCGTCGCCGCCGTCGTCGAAGCAGGGCTCAACGTCTTCCATTTCATGGTCAATGTCGTCTCCCACCGGAACGGGGAAGGAGTTGTCCACGGCGCCGTCGTTGGAGCGAGGATTTTCCGCTCTGGAGGCTTCCTCTGCGGCGGCCCACTCGTTCTGTACATACACCACGTAAGTTCGCCAGTATAACTTCTCGAAGGAGTGACTGGAGTAATGATCCGGGTGACCAAGCAGATACATAGCGGCCATAGGACCGCCTATCTCGATTTTCGATGTCAGAGAATTTGCCATTTTCATTATAAGTTGCCGGGCTGCATCGTTCTCGGATTTACTTTCTACCCACACGTCTGGATTTCGTTCGAAGACATCGTATATGGAGGAAAATTTGGTAGGTCTTCAGACCCATCTTACAGATATAGTCTGCAATATACCCAGCGGTCGCTTTAACAGCTGTACCTGAGGACAGCGAAGAACAGTCGGTGTTACATCCGAAACAGTACACCATGACATCGTTGACAGTGTTGATGTTGGGCTCATTCTTCATGAGGTGAATATGTCCCTCTTTGTCTACGACGGTGACCTTGGAGATCTTCCTGGGAAACCTCGCGGTGCACACTTTCTCCTTATTCAGACAGCCTTTCCCAACGATGAGCTGCTTGTCGACCCC